>JAZKJV010001482.1:0-454663 GCA_037367405.1 Ottelia alismoides
TTAGTTGTCATTGTATTTAATCCACACAAGCAATCACATCTATCATCCAGTCCCAATTACTTTATCCTAAGTTAGAAAAATCGAGAGAGGGAATTGGAACAAGCCGATGCGATCAAGAAAATGATGATGAATTCTCGAGTAAGAAGACTCACAGTGCCTCCAACTCTCTATAGTGCAAGATGCAAAACTGAATTGAAATTTTTATACTAGATGGAATGTACGCGAGAAAACTGTTCCTATACAGGCAATTCTATTAGCGAGTGATGAACACTTTAATTTTGACTAATAGCTTTATGGTCTAAGTGTGTCTCATTAAGTGGGATGTGTGGTCCTATAGACTACGAGCACAAGTAATCAAATTTGCTATGAGAGCCGCGAGTGCAGGTCCTAGTATATGTCAAGCAAACCACACGACCACGAAGGGTCCAATGTCTAGGATCTGGATACACACACGAGATTCCAAATGGAATCCATTGTAAATATGCAATTATTACAAGTTATTTTTTTTTCAAAAATTAAAATCTATCTTCTCCAATAATTTTTTAGTGATACCTCAACAACCGTCTCGCTCCATGAATCCCCGGCCTCCGATGCACTTCGAGATGGATCGACTTCAAGAAAGTCGCTCCAAGTTCACCAAGCCCTCGTACAAAAAGATAAAATTTATGTCAGAAAGAGATATAAAAAAACAGAAAATAATTGAAAAAATGGAATAATTAACAAAGTGGTTCGGGGGTTACACTACCCGAGTGAATGAAAACCTAAATATATTTTTTTTTATAAAATGATCCTAAGTCGTTTGCCTCCCCAGCAACGACGACATTTGATTGGTTCAAATCACCCTAGTTAAACATGTTGAATTGTTATAGTTGGGCAATCAGGATCGATCATAATTTTTATCGCACAATTGATAAATAAATGAATCAATTGATGTTGCGGTTTTATGCATTTTTAACTTAGGCTAGTCCTAAGGTCGACTCAAAGAGGTAAAGGAACAATGTCGGATCAAGTTAGTTGATAGCTCATGGTTTTCCAAGCAGTTTTTTTTGTATTTTTTATGCGATAAAGATGCAAATGCACATATACGATTGAACTAGGTTATTAAGAAATCAAGCAATATAGACACACTAATTTTAATGTGATATTAATCCAAATTAGGCAAATAGTATTTTTCCTTAAAACCTAATATGCACAAATGAAAAATGCAAACTTTTTAGGGGTTTTTATGCAATTATTCGTTCAAACAGAATGTAAAAATTATGAAAAATTTACTAGGAAGTGAAGTATTATGAAGCTACAATAATTTTTTTCGAACTTTTTCGAGAATATATGAATTATTATGATTTTTGATGAAAATAGAGTGACTGTGAGTATTTCTAATAAATCCACAAAATAAAATTATCCAGAGAGATATTTATCTCAAAAAATATTTTTATGAGAAATCCAGGAGAGTTGAAATTTTGCAAAAATACTATTTGTGGATTTAATTAAAAATCAATTACAGAAATCACTCTATAATTTATTTTATGCACAAGACAATTTCAATTTAGATGAAATTTAGACAGTAATTAAAGCTCAACTAGAGGCATCACATATGATTTTCGCACAAATTTTGGAGCAATATTTAATTAAATATGAATTATAGAACATGAAATGCGTAAACTATCCTATTTTTCACCAAAATAAGTTTAGTTAATTACCCAATGCTCAAAAAAATATAATTAAATATCCAAGAGATAAAGAGTTAAGTGATATTTAATAAGCTATTTTGACTAAATAAAATGATGCAAAAATGATATCCAAATTCGTGCTCAAAGTAAGGGTTGTCATTGCAATACAGAAAGTGAACTAAACAAATTGAAATGTACATAGGGGCAGTTCTGAAATTACTAAAATAGGCAGGAAAAAGTGTGCAATTTTCACAAAAACATAAAAAAAATAAAATGACCTTGTCCCATTTCCCACGCTAGGGCAAGAGACGTGGGGGTGTGCCGTGAGGGGCATAAGGCGGCGAGGCGCAAAGCGTGGACGGTGGGGCAGCGCAAGACCACCGACGACGAGGGGATGCGCATGGCGCGAAGGCGCGAAGGAGGCCTGATGGCAGAACAGGGGTCACGCACGGTGCGCGGAGGAGTGCTCGCTGGCGCGTGCAGAGCAGGAGCACGCACGGCCTGGAGCGGGCACGATAGGGAGGGCCTGTGAGGCCACGCATTGTCGACGTGGAGGGGTCCCAACCGCGGGGATGGTGTCGCGAGTGAACGGTGCGCGGAGGCACGCTCGCTGGCGCTGGTATCCTGCTGGCGGGGTAGGTGGGGCAAGCACGGGGGCGGCTTGTGTCTGGAATGGCGAGGACGAGCGGAGGCTGTGGAAGGCACACGGTTGGGAGGCATGGGGCTCGAGCAGTTGCTGTCCAGGAAGGGGGCGGCTGGTGCAGGAGGGCGCGACGGCTAGTGGCGAGGGGGTAGGTCGCGGCCGCATGGCAGGGGGAGAAGCGGTGAATGGGGCGTCTGTTGCATGGACACGGTGAGGCGGTGCTATGGGGGAACAGGAGCTGCCGCGGTGAGGGATGGCTGGATGCAAGGAGGGATGGCCGCAGGCATGCGGCAGCGCGACATGGAGGGGGGGGGGCAGCACAGGTGCGGTGGCCTGGTTGCTGCCCTTGTTTTTTTTAATTTTTTTGTAAAATTTTTTAATAGGAAATAAAAAAATATAGAAAATGAAAAGTGGTGGTGACGATGATTGTGATGGAGGTGGTTTTTATGAAATATTTTGGTGATGAACAAAAAGGAAAAAAATTGCTAGATAAAAAAAATTGGAGAAGTGAAGATAGAGAAGTTACATGTGGTTTGAAGGATGACGGAGCAGCTACACTCGACTCCAGTCTCGCCTCGATCAGCTCTGGGCAGAATCAGAGCAGAGAAGCTGGATGAGCTTCAATTAAACTTGTGACAGTGGTGCGGACCACCAGATCTCGCCTTCAGCTTGTCATCGCTTGATGTCGATGAAGGAGTTGTCACCTTGCGGCTTCGACGAGGCTAGAACCTCTCTCACTCGTAGAATGGTTTATGAGGAAAAATGGAGTCGATGTGGAGAATAAAAATGATGAAGAGGAAGTTGTAAATGAGGTGGAGGAAGTGGCTTGGGTGGGACTTGGAGTAGGGAACAAGTAAAGGGAGAAGAGAAAAAATAAATAAAAATTAAGTTAAATAAGTAGGCTACTAAAAATAATGAAGGGAAAAGAAATAAATGTAGAAGAAAAATATTAAATAAATAAATGAATAAAAATAAATAATTAATTAAAATAAATAATAATTATAAATAAATAAAATAAATTCCAAAAATAACAAAAAGGGGTGACACGTGGCGGCTCCAAGAGCTGCTACGTGTCGTTCATAGAAAATCAAAATTAAATATAAAAAAAATAACAAAAGAAATAACAAAAGAGGTCAAATCAAAAAGTGGTCAACAAGAGAGTTGCTTGTCTCGACAAGATCTACAAATTTCATGAAGGATCGAAAATCAAAAGAAATTATCTGTACAAAAAGTATTTTTGGGGATACCTTATAGATATAAAATACCACATTTTTATCTTTTGTAATTTTTTTGTCATTTTTAAATAAGAGAAAATCAAAATAAAAGTAGAGAAAATATAAAAAGAATATTTACAACTTAATCTATTTTTTGGATTTTTAATAATCAAGAAAAAAAGATAAAATGAAGGGTATTTTAGTCAATATGTACAATATACAATAGGGACCCAAAACCAACGTTTCACATACATACTCTGAATTTTATGAAATTGATTTTGTTTTGAAGGTCTTTATATGTATATTACTTTAAAAGTGAGTAGAGCTAAATCGGACACTGTATGAGAGAGATATGTACATTTTAAGGTTCATAGTCTCGAACTTGGATTTGGGTTTTATTTTACAATTTTACAAGTTAGTATTTTTTTGATATTTTTTCTTTATTAGTGTTAGTAAAATATACACTATGGAGTTGGTTTTATTGGATTTGGACTTAGTATAAAATAGATAAAGATAGGTGGATTTAGCTAATATACAGGTGAATATGTACATATTATTCACACATGCATGAATGTTTATTATGCAGAATAAATGGAGAAATGTAGCTAATTATTCAGGAACGAAGCTATATTTTTAGCTTTTAAAGTGATGAATCACATATTCATCAAGCATGCATAATTGCTTTAAATAAGAAGCCAAAAACCGTGTACAATATAACATGTATAATTCCAGATTTTATCTTATTTTTAATTATTTTTTTATTAACACAAGACCAAAAAAATCGAATTTATTGTGTATATATTACTAACATTAATAAAAGAAAAATAACAATAAATACTAACTTGTAAATTTGTCCAATAAAACACAAACCATAGTTTTGAGAATAAAAGCCGTAAAAGTGAATATCTCCCTCATACAATCTCTATGGACCTCTACTACTATTGAATTAATGTATGTTTAATTATCTACAAAACAAGATCCAATTCAAAATAATCAGAGTTCATATGTGAAACTTGGTTTTTGTGACCTCGTTGTATATTGTACATATTGACTAATTTAACCTTATTATTTTATGTAAAAAATAATACTTTTGATTTATTTCTTTTTCATTTATTTTCTTTGATTTATGTTTTAAAAAAATGTGTAAAGATCCAAATAAAAATTGAAGCAGAAATCAGATAAAATAAATCAACATGAGTTTGTATATTTAGTCTGTACATATGTCCCCTTTATTTTTTTCTTTATTCTTGTAATTATTAAGATTAAGTTGCAAATTTTATTTTATATTATATTATATTTTATTTTTATTTATGTCTTATTTAAAAATGATAAAAAAATTTGCAAAATACAAAAATTCACGCTTTTATATCTGTAGAGTACCACCAAAATTATTTTTTGCACAGATGATCTCTTTTGTTTTGTATCCTTCATGAAAGTTGTAAATCTATCGAGACAAACAACTTTTATGTAGATCACTCTTTGATTTGATTTTTTTCTATTTATTTTATTTTTCTTTTAATTTATTTTTGATTTTTCTGGGAGCGACACGTGGTCACTCTTGGAGCCGCCACATGTCACCCCCATTTTTTATTTTCTTTACTTTTTAATTATTTATTTAATATTTTAATTATTATCATATTATTATTATTTTTTTATTATTTATTTTTACAATATTTATATTTTTAAATTTTTTTCTCGTCACATGGTTGTGCCCCTGTGCGATACGTGGCCCCCTCTACCTCTTCCCCTAGCAGCCCGCACCGCCTCTCATTGCGGTGTGCCTGTCCTGCAACCGTCGCCTGTGCCTTGCGGCGCACTCCTCATCTGCCACTGCAACTCCCATGCCTCCCATGATCTCTTCTACTCACCAATGCAACTACCGCCACAACTCTGCCCATGACCTCTGCAACTGCTCACCTACGTCCCTTAATTTCGACCGACTGACTAGCAACCACCGTACGCCACCACAATGCCCTCACCTCTCCATGACCTCCACGCCATACAACCACCTCATTTACCTTCTGCAACTACCTGCACCTCTCGTGTACTTCTCCAACCACCCATAAAGGGGTGATATCTGCCATTCTATCCGACTTATCTGCCGATAGCAAGAGAGAGGGAGGGAGAGAGAGAGAGAGAGAGCAGCCAACCGCATCCCCTTCTTGGTGATAGCGAGCGGTGATCGATCATTGATGACAGTCATTCCTCCTATCCTGGGAGAGGTCTGCGGCCAATCAACCATGTAGTAGCAGGCTTCTAGCTCTGTTATGGAGCTTCAAATTGCATCTTCACCGTAGCTCTTGAGGGCGATGACCAGGAGGAGGCGCATCCGACCACTCCTCTCCCAAGAGAAGAACTTCTATGCACATCTTTTTCCTATTTCTCTTTTCCTTCTCTTCTTCTTCCCCTTCCTTCTCTCTCTCTTTCTCTTTTCTTCCTCTCCTTTTACTTCTTATCCCCCCTTTACCTTTCTTCTTTCCCAAATCTTCTCCAATCAGCTCCACCATCCATCACTACTACACCTTCCTTTTTTCGCACCCCTGCTCAACCTATGCCTCATTTCTCAACCTTCATCGCCCACAACAGAGTTTTCTCACCATTGATGAATATGTGATTCAACACATCTAAAGTTGAAAATAGAGCCTTGTTCCCGAGTATTTAGCAACATATTTCCCTTTATCTTGGATAAATAACATTCATGCATGCATTCACAATACATGCATTTTAGCATTCGTAATTGCATTAAATAAGAAGCCAATTCATTTGTAAAATTCACTTGTAAAATATCCACCACTACCCTCCTAATTATCTGTATTTACCCCCCTATGAAGTCAATAACACCTTCCTTATACTGTGTATATTATTAGTTAATAATATAAGGAAGAAGGTAAAAATTCTTAGCTTGTAAATTACCCAATAAAAGCCCAAACCTAGTAGGAGACCCCAGAACATAGAATGCCAATACCTACCTCATACAACCTCTGAATTAGGTCTACCCACCTTCCGATTAATACACATTCAGAGACCTTTAAAATGACCAATTTCATTCAATTCGGAGCTCGAATGCAAAACTTGGGTTTTTGGGTCCCTTTGTATACTATAGGTATGTATATTTGTATCCTCGTATTTTTGTACCTTATTTGACCTCATCTCCCTTTTTGGTCAACACGAAACTTGTAGATCTCATCGAGATCTAGAACTTTCATGTTTTGAGTTTTTCCAAATTCGGCCTCTTTCTCTCTCTAAATCAACATTCTTTCTCAGCCATTCAGAGCAGGCCACGTTGCGCCCTCTGATTGCGCCACGCGGCCCGCTCCATTAAGTGCCACGTACGCTCCTTCCTCCATCGTCCGATCACACTCTTTCTCTCCTGATCTGGTCCGTTCATCATCACAACGCTTCTCAGCCCTTCGATCAAGCCCTGGATTCCATCCAGACCGTTAGCCAACACCGCATCCTCCTTGCACCACATGGCTGCATCCGCACCCTTCAATGCCCGCCTTTCCCTGTTAATATCCACCATTCACCCCGGCCTTGATCTTGACAGTTCGATCAAAAGCCATTCACCATCACGACCGTTCCTCTCCGCCTTTCCTAACGCCCACCATGTGGAGCGCCCTGCACCCTTGATCTCGCCCCGCAGATCTAATCCTAACCATCCTCTTCCGCCCTTCTTCTGACCGTTGGATCGCTCGATCCAACGGTCAAGACATCATCTCCTACCTCCCGATTGGCCCGTGCCCCACGTCGCCCACCTCGCGTGCGTGCTGCCCCCTTCTTATTTTGGGAGCCACTCCGGCTACCCTCTCCGCCTCCTATCACCGCCGTTGTATACCCCACTCGTCCCTCATCCTCGCCGAACCCCTCGAACGCCATGACCTCCACCTATGTCGCCCCACGACCTCCATCAACTTCACCACTTCGTCACCTATGCCATCACCTCCCACCTGTAAATACTCCACCATCTTCAACCTTCGACCCCATCCGCCATCACGGAGAGAATCCCCGAGCTCCGACCTTCATCTTGGTGACAACAATTCGGAGTGCCGTTGAGCGACGATCGAGTTTCTTCTCCGGCGAGATCCACGGCCGTCCCCACCGTGCCGCAGCCTCCTCTGTGAGCTGCATGAGCTCAGGACCATCTACCGTTCTTCGAGCGACGACCAGGAGCACGACTTCGAGCTCCATTTCCCAGGCAGACGCCTCCATCGCCTCCCTGATCCTCATCTTATTTTTCTTGCGTTTTCTCTTAATTTATCCACCTCCCTCGAGCAACTTCACGCTCATCTGACCATCCTCCAAGCTTCGCCTTGGAGTTGGCACCTTCGTGCACCCTTCCATCATTTCATACTATACACTTCACCTCACGTCGACGAGAGCTCCGCCACCTTGGCAGAACACCATTACCAGACCACTTTCATCGCTTCTCAAGCCTCCCTCCGTACTCGCGTTCCCCCCACGAGCACTTCGCACGCCTCAGCTAGTCAACTAACCCCCTGCAGGTACTCTATCTTTGAGTGGTCAGAACTTCATCGGAGTTAAGTTTGAGCTTCATCGCCACACTCCTCCAGACTGCCCCGGCCGCTCCTGAGACCTCCGACGGATCCTCGACACCTCCATGATTCTTCCCAGCTTTTTGGGAGCCATCGGCGACCTTCATCGACGATCAGAGGAGGAGGAGCTAGAGCCTCATCGCCGGAGCGCAACCATCTCCACCGCAGGAGGCGGTGGACCCTTTGAGCACGACGGCCAGCAGCCGTCCAATCTCCTTGATTGGACGGTTTAGAGTGATCCACGTCACCTTCATTCCGCACCCGTCGGGTTAGGAGGATCCTACGCACCAAAGCATGCCACGTCGCCACCTGCCCTGCGCTCCAGATGCTGTTGGTTTTATCTTTATCCAACGGCTGTTGATCGTCCACGCCTTCATCTCAGAAGCCATCCTCCTTGTTAGATCTTCATATGATCTGACGGATCTAGACACGCCACGTCTCCAGCTATCCTCCACCATTAGATCTCCACCGGATCCAGCAGTCCATAGTGGGCCACGTAGCCGCCTCCGAGCCTCCGCCCTGACCATTAGGCTCAGAGCTCCCGAAGCTTCACCGAGCCAAGTCTGAGCCTCCGCCCGAGCCTCTGAAGTCAACCGAGCCTGGGACCTCACGTGTCTTTCACGTGTCCTAGGTATTTTGCACCGAGACCCCTGAAGGTTTTGTAAATTGCATTCCAGTCCCTGCAAGGAGCATCACGTAAGGAGCACATGTTTTGTGGGCATTTTGCATACATGCCACCCTCATTATAGGAAATTGCATATTAGTCCCTGTCAGCATGTTTAATTTTTAGCAATTTTGTTTTCTATAATTGTAGTTAGGCCCCTGTCTTTGCACGCATCTTTAGGCATTCATTTTATATCATTTTTCAAGTTTGAAAATTGCATTGTGTAGCTTAACTTGTCCTCTTTCATATATGATATGGTCTTATTTTTTGTAATAGCAGTGGATTTTATTATTAATTAATTGGTGAAAATTTGCTATATTTCACCCATTTATGCCTTTTAATTTGTAGAAAATTCTCTGTTACTCCAAAATTCATCAAAAATTCACATTAGACTTAGGATAATTAAATTTACATTGTTCTTAAAAATCATCTTATTTACACGCATCCTGAGGCCTTAATAAATCATTTTGTGATTTCCTTAATTAATTTTTAATTGGTCCATTTCACATAGAAATTTAGGTTTATTAATTTTCTTGGATTCTTCACACTTAGGATAAATTTATATCTCAAAATATTGTGATTTGGTATTTATTAAAATTAATTTAGTCAAAATCACTTTGCATTCATTTTAATTCACAGTAAATTCATATAGTATCAGAAAATCCTAAAAAAATAGGGTAGCTTAATTTCATTGCATTCCACTATCTGGCCAAGTTTCATAATTTTTGGAATTAATTTGACCACTTTTCTGAATTAACTTGTAAACTGGCTTGATTTTGCACGAGTCTTTTATTTATTGCATAAAAACTGTTTCAAAAGACCAAAAACAATCTTCTGAAAATCCGACCTCTTAAATTTGCTTAAGATCTACCTCAGGAGACAGCTGCCTCCCTGAGTTCGACCTTGGGCTTGCCCAAGTAAAAAATAAATTTGCCGCTCGCAATTAACTCATCCTTAATTAAAAGTGGTTTTTAATTAGCTCTTATTACCTGACTACAATGAACGATACGACAATTAATTTGATTAAATTAACAAGGGTAGTAAGACGCTCATCAACCACCACCACACCACAATCTCCATCACTGAGCGCCTTCGATCACTCTCGCACCACCCTCGACACATAGTGCCATTCAGGCTTCCCGGACATCCACCGTACCTCAGCCCCCTCGGCCCACGCCATCAACCGTTCACCCTACACCGCACCGAGCTCTAGTCATGTGTCGACCGACCCTCGCCGAGCCCGCCTCCACCGAGCGCCTCTGTTCTAACTTGAGCAAGCTCCTCTAGTAGCTCCTCTCCATCGAGTAGCCTTCAAGCGTCAACTCTCCACCTTATTTACCACCAACTTCCCTCGATTTTCTTCGCCTCGACCACCTTGACGAGTCCGATATCGCCGCGTTAAAAAGATGTATTTATCGTGCGTAAAATTAATGTGTCATTTCGTGCGTTGTAGCCGACAATCAGAATCAGTCAAGAAAATAACCACACAAAATATTCGTCTATTTTAATCAATGCGGTTTTATGTTTATTTTACTTGGGCAAGTCTCAAGGTCGAACACAAGGAGGCAAAGGAACAACCTAGAATTATGTCTATCAAATTTCCTGTGCGGTTTTTGAGGCAGTCTTTTTTTGGAATTTTTAATGCAATAAAGGATGCAAATGCAATTTCGTTCTATTTTAGGGACTAAAATGTGAGTTACGATCAAACGATGTTTGAAAAATACGAAACTTGGCCACAATGCAAAATATGACGAAATGAATGCACTGTAATTTTTTGGAATATGATTTTTTTTATAAATTTTTAAATACAAACAAAATGAATTTCAATATTTAATTATAATAAATATTAAATCTACTTATTTTTAGGGGATAAAATTATCTAACATCTATCACTAGACGATGGATCTAAGAAAAATCCTAAACTTCGAAAATGTGAGATTTAATACTTATTAAAAATCGAATACTGAAAGATGCAAAATGATTTTTACAGAGCAATTTATGCATGCAAATGCAAATCTTTTTTAGGCACAATGTCAAGCACAATAAACTCTACAATATATGATTTTTCAGGATTTTTTAGAGAAATGGTTAATCAAATAAAAATTTCAGAGCATGAAATGGGCAAAATATGTAAATTTCCACAAAACATTTAATTATTAATTAACCGTCAATCACAAAAATGTCCACAATATGTCAAAGTGTAGAGAATTAAGTGAGGAAAAAAATGCTATTTTTGGATAAATAAAATATGCAATGTACGAGTCTAGAATAGTAAGGGAACACAAAGGTATTTCTACAATAAATAAATAAATATAAAAAAGAAATGCAGTAGGGGGACCTAATTGTAATTACCAATAGCTTGGGGGGTTCCCTGCAAATTTACCAAGGGGTCACGTGCTAGGCACGTGACCCTTGGAATCTGGACTATTGCATGAATAAGCGAACCTCTAGGGTACTTCTCGTAATTTTCCCAGCGTCACGTGATATGTGCGTGCGAAGTCAGGCTCGGGAGAAGTCTAGGCTCAACTGTCACGTGTCGACGTCGCGTGCCTCGTCCTTGGTCTGAGACTCAGGTCCCGACCCAAGGCTAAGGCTCCATTTGAGCCGTTGATGTTGCTTGATCTGATGGCTATGCTTCAGCGTAGATGGACGGCGGGATGTCGAGGCGATCGATCGGATGGCTGCGGATGGCCGACACACGACGGGCAGGCTTCAGTGGAGTGGTTGGGGAAGTATTGACCAGCTGCGAGCGTGGCGTTGGGGACCCTTCGCGTACGGCGTGAAGACGACGAAGGCAATGCCGAGGCGGAGGTGGTCGATGAAGGTGAACCAAGGCGAATGGCGATGGCGGTGTAGGTCTCGAGGTAGCCAAAGCAGATGAGTTGTCGAAGAAGAAGTCGGTGGTGGCGTGATCATTGTCGCTAGGCGGCGAAGCTTTGCCCGGCTGGGGGAGCAGAGGCGAAGTCTGGGCTGGTGAAGTTGGTGGCGAAGCGATGGCATGTGCGACTGACGAAGCTCCTGGAGCTAGAGGAGGCTCAACGGCGAGAACGTTGGTCGGAGACGAATCTCATGTGGGGTGGTGACAGAGCGAGGCAAGTGGTCGATGGTGAAGTTTTGGAGATGGGATTCGAAGCGTGATGATCGGGATGGGAATTGCGATGGTTGGGAAGATGAAAGGTGCAGCTGAAAAAGCGAAGCGGGGGAGGGGTACCTCGAGAGGTAGCTCGACGACATGGCCGGAGCGGAGCAGCGGCTTGAAGGGCGGTGCTGCGACGAGGCACGGGAGGCCTCGGATCTCACCGAACTTGGCTGTCACGACCTGGAGGAGATGAACGACGGAAGCTTGAAGGCGTGGGTCGGCGTGGTCTATATATAGGTCGAGGGTTGCCTCCGGCGATGGAAGGAGGTTGCGAGATATGCAGAGGAGGTTGGCGGTTGGCGAGATTTGCGGAGGCGGTTGGCTATGGATGGTGGCCGCGAATCGTTGCGGAGATAACGGAGCGGGGCGATGATGAATCTCCATTTCATCACCTTTATTCTATCATTTTGGCCTTAAAAACCCCAACAAATGCAGGTAAATAGCATTAATTTGTATATAATAGCATGCATGATTCATTGTATTTATTATACATAAAATAAGGTTTTTAATGCCAAAATTATAGAATAAAGAGAAGAAAAGAAAAAGGAATAAAATATTGAAAATATTTTATGACCTGAACCCCGAGACCGAGGCCAGCATGGTATTGGTCGACAAGGAATAAAGTAGGGGGAGATAAGGGCCATGTATACAATAAATACCTCATTCATTAATTCATTTATTTATGCATTTTTGACACCTATTTTGTACATAATCATTTATTCATCAAATAAAGAAACTTTGTTCATGAAAGTTGTAGATAATAATGTAAATAAAAATACAAAATTGAGTTTGTGTAAAAATAATACTCAGTGTACATTTTATACACAGAATAAAAAGCCAAAATCTCAACTTCACAGACCCATATCTTGCAAATAAAAACTCCAAAACACCCAAACTCACCTTTAATTGTATATATCATTCCAAGAACTATTCAATAAAATTGGTTTCATAATTTTTGGAGTTCATCTGTAGAAGTTAGGTTTTTGGCCCACTTTGTATATAGGACTGATTAAAATATTCATTTTATTCAATATTCATTATTTCTATAAATTCATATTTTTATAATTTTGTAAACAATGTATATAATACATGTACATATTAAAATTAAAAGAAAACTAAAAATAATCTGTAAAATAAAATAGGCCTATGTAATACATAGGCAAAATACCTATGATAAGAATGTATATAAATAAAAAGGTATTTAATTCTTTTATTCTTTATTCATCTATATTTTTATAATAATGAATATATTATATATAACTTATTAAAAATACAAATCCAAAATAAAAATAAACAAAATACATTAAATAAATAAAATGAATATAATATATAGGTAAAAGACCTATAATTATACCTACATATACATATACCTATTTATTTAAAAATGTAAATTAACTCCTAAAAATTAAATAAAAATATATTTATACTCACAAAAATAAGTTCTAAATTTATAAAATAAGAAAATAAAATAATAAAATAAAAATAAATAAAATAAAAATAAATACATATAAATATACTTATAAATACAGTAGTAAAATAAATCCGTAATAAAACACTTCAAAAAAATAAATAAAAATCATAAATAAATACTACATTACTTTATGAACATTTTCTATTTTATAAGTAAAACCTAATTAATTCATTTATTATGTTAAATAAATAAGTCAAGATCGGTCCGATGTGGACTAATCAGGGGCCAGGGAGTGTTGACCTCCGGTCAACTCCCCCTGCGCCTCTGACTCGCGTCAGACGTGTCTTTTCCCCCAATTTTATGCATTTTCCCGCTCGCCTCAGTGCTCCATCACCGTCGATCTCTTCACGGATTTTTCGCTCTGATCTTCCATGATTCTCGCCGAGATCTTGGATCCCTTGTACATACCACCAATTCTTCGATTTTAGCCAGTCAATAAAGGGCTCCAGGGATGTTTATAAATAACTTCTTCTTCCTCCTTGGCCGAATTTGGCCAATTTCTCTTCCCCCAAAAGGTTTGAATCGATTCCTGGTGTAGCCCTTGTGACAGGAGGCGCTTCCCAGCACCTCGGTTCGGCCCAAGGAGGAGGAAAATTTTGTCGCGGCGACGCTCTGGCGGCCGCCCTGCTCCCTGGAGGCCCCCAGGTCTAAGAGCCGCGCTTTTACTTATTTTAGTTAGGATTTTGTTTTAGCATTTCATTCTTGTCTTTTATTTCGCATTTAGGTCATCAGATTAGCCTAACTAAGTTAATTCGAAGTTCGCCGGAGCTCAGCTCCGGCGACTTCACCACCGTTCCCCGACTGTCTTCCGACCACCCTTCCACCGTCATTTCGTTCCCCTACGCCTTCTCCACCTCCCAGCCACCCTGTCCAACCGGATCCGCACCTGGATCCGCGAATCGATGCTCATCTCCTCCGCTTCGCCGGAGCATCACCGCCCTCATCCATTTTTGCACTAACAGCTTCAGATTTTGGGCCGAGGAGCATCGCCTCGAGCCGAGCTTTCCTTCCTGAGCAGGTTAGGAGCAAAGAGGAGCTCCAGGAGACGCTTTCAGAGTTCATCGGAGGTACCTGGAGCCCCTCGACTTCTCCGACGTCGTGGTGGCGCTCCTGTGCCCCTCCGTCCGATCAGACACCTCCGGCAGCTAGAGCCACCTGCCAGGAAGCCAGTGGGACCCTCAGATGCAGCGATGATCGGCGGGAGAGTGAGATCGAGGAGGAAGAAGCACGCCCCGGCGAACGTTCTTCCCTGTTCTTGCACGAGTGCTCTCCGCCGTTGGATGAAGATGAAGGTCCAGGTCGTACGACAGTCGTCCGATCCTCTTGCGCTTAGACCGTCAGATCACACGAGTGATCTAATCTCCACCGTAGATCGGCGACCCGTCATCGTCTCACGTGGTGGCGACGCGTGTCAAGTGAAGAACGCTCAACCGTCGGATAGTGCGCCTATTGGGGGTAATTTGCACATTCAGCCCCCGCCTTTTTGTATTTAATTTTTAATCTTGTAAAATAAATTGCACGTTGTAAATAAATTGTAGATTTTGCAGAAAGGAACCTGAGTTTATTAGAATTGCATTTAGGTCCTTCTGCGCCTCACGTGCAGTCCCATGTGAGGCGCGTGAAATTTTCACTTTAGCACTGGCGGTTTTTGTATATTGGTAATTAGTCCCAAAATGTTAAATAAAGGTTTATTTATGTTGTATTTTTGCACTGATACCCCTGGAACTTATTGTATTTGCAAAAATGCCCCTGCCAGGCAGTTTGATTTTTGTGCCTTTTCTCTATTAATTAAAAATACTTATGAGGCTTCTAAAAATTCACAAAAATTAGGATAGATGCTCCATGCAGTGTTCTTCCACGCCCATATTTTATTTTGCATTTTTGGCATATTTCCTAATTATTAAAAATGAAATAGGAGCCATTTTTGCACTGTCTAATTTATAAAATACAAAAAAATTATAAAAACGTTTTGAAAAATTACAAAAAATTATATATGGTATATTTATATATATATGGAGTCCAGAAAATGAAAAACCCTAAAAATATGAAAAAGAAAAATAAAAAAATCAGAAAGCTCTAAAATCCAACAAAAAAAAAGAAAAATCCTTAAAGAATACCAAAAATACATTTTTCTCTTTTATAATTATCTATATATTATTATTAATATATTAAAATTAATTTGGGAATTTTGGAGTTTATTTTATATTTTTAAAACCCAAATTATATTCGACTATCTATCTAGTCCTATATTGTGGGCATTTTTGAAATTAAAAATACATAAAAAAATTAGAAATATCCAGAAAAATAACAAAAAAATTAGAAAAATATTGAAAAGCTAAAAAATTATATCTACATATAATTTAAGTATTTATGTCTATATATATGAGAACCGGGAGGCTGCTGCATGTAGCAGCCAAGCTAGCTGCTACATGTAGCATTCTCCCCCAAATTTTTTTATTTTTTTTGCAAAATTTTGCTATGTATTTTCATCTATATATCCCTCCTACTGTCATTCAAATTTCGCGAGAAACAAAGACTTCTAAGCCGTCCATCTAGAAGGGGTAGATTACAATAAATTTCAGACCGTTAAAAATTACCCGGTCTAGATGGACGTCTTAGGAGTCTTTGTTTCTCGCGAAATTTGAATGATATGTAGGAGGGATATATAGATGAATATACATGACGAAATTTCGCAAAAAAATAAAAATATTTGGGGGGAGAATGCTACATGTAGCAGCCAGCTTGGCTGCTACACGCAGCAGCCTCCCTTTTCTCTCTATATATATTTATGATAGTATTCGTCTCTCTCTCTTCTTATATATATATATATCTTTACATATATATGGATACATATCTATATATATTTTATAATAAAAAAATATAAAAAGAAAAATAAAAAAATATAAAATATAAAATAAAAATAAAAAAAATTATAAAAAAATAATAATATATAAAAAAATGTAAAAACCAAAAACCCACAAAAACAATAATTGGACATGAACAATGGATTGAATAAATTATCCAACACATACAACCTTTCGCCTCCCAGTGTTCGACCTCTACCTGTGCTTACACCTATACACATTTATATGTAGAGTTATAATAAATTTTGACTCCACATTTTTTATATTCATTGCATATATTTATTGTGGGTTAATTGTTGATCGATTTGGGAGTCTGTCTGAGGTCACCTCAGCGACTGTTGATCCGCCTTGTGGAAAGACACGACCTTGGCAAATTCCCAGTCATCAAATGGCGCCGTTGCCGGGGAAGCAACAGATTTTGTATGATTTTGTGAGCTTATTTGTTCATTTATTCAATTATTTGCTCATGTCCACCATTTATTTATTTGTGTGATTTTTATTTTTTATTTTATTTTACATTATTTGATTGACTGCTCTGACCATTTCTTTCTGTTGTCTTTGATGCGAGGGACCACCAAGCGAAGGAGGACCTCTTAGGAGGACCTATGCACCCAAGCAAGGTGGAGTTGGCTCTTCTATGCCTAGCCAACATGGGAGAGCATCAAAGGGAGATGAAGGAGAGGTTTTGAAGACAATCTCCATTTTTATGCATTTTATTTTATTTCATTATGTATATTCATGTGAGAGAGTGACACTTGAATTTTGTAATAATACAGGACTCTCACAGGTACACTTCGGCTCCCGAGGTCCACTGCCCGAGGGATTGTTCCCTTGGGGGCCTCGATGATTTTGACGCTTTTCTTTTTCTTTATTTTATTTTTATTATTTTGTGTGAATGAGCCTTATCTTAGGAGTTGCTTGCTCGTAGAGTTAGGTCCAAACACTCTAATATATATTTGCATGTACCTATAGTTCGCTTTGGACCTAGATCAAACTCTAAACAACCGCTCATTTATCTCTTAGCCTTTGTGCCACAGCGAGCCCCACAAAGCGCTTTCTCCTAAACTCAAGTGTGTTGAGCAGAGGAGGGGTGGGCCAAGACCGGACTTTTTGAGGCTAGAGATGAATGAGCGACTTGTGGTTCTTCACGATAATAGCAATTTCTGAACCTAGGGCGATTTCTTCGGTTTGCATTTGCATATAGCATAGGTTTCAAATTCTGTTATGCATCCCGCATGGAGAGAGCTGGGAGGCACTGTAAGTCTTCTTACTTGGCATGCATCATTGTTTTCCGACTTGCATGCTTTTCCGATCTTCTCCCTCTGTTTTTGCCAACCTAGGATGCTTAATGGAAATTGGAACCTCGATAGGCACGTGCATTGAAAATACCCAAAAAAGTGATAACTTAAATAAAATGGGGACTGCTAGCTCTATTAGACCTAAAAATAAAACATAATGGATTCCAAGTCTTGGGGAGAGGAACCCCCCCTCATTGTATGCATTTTAAATTGCTCACGTACACACTAAGGAGTAGAGCCCAAATCCTATCAAGCCTCCTATGTGATTGTACAATTTTTGTAGTTCTCACCTAACTCTAAAATTGAAAAGATAAATGACCATCACCTGATGGTCTTCACCGTGTTGAGTAGGTGAATCGGGGGTTTGCCTTGTGTATTGATTGTGACTTGGAGTTCATTGTGTTTTTCTTTCATTCCTAGAGTAGTCGATCCCACCGTGTGAGTCATGCATTTTTATCTTTGAGTCTCTCTACCTCTCTTATACATATATCTCTTCATTTTGCATCGAGTCGTGATATTGGTGCTTGAGCTCAATCATTCCTCGCCAAGTCCTTTGTTTCCCCACTTCTTCACCATCTTCTATGTATCCAGCGTACCATCTTCTCTGGTTCGAGGAGAACATGCTCTTCGGACCATCATTTTGACGATGTTCCCGCCCTATGTGGAACACCCAATTTTGTCTGTGTCCCGATCGTCTCGCCCGCCCTCCTCGTACCCTCTGTATCACTCTTCTACCACCCACAATATTGGCACGCACGCTCAATCAGCTTCTCCACCCCATTGTGTACCCTTTTTATCCATCTTCCTTGTGTACCCCGTATCCTCTCTCCCTTTACCCGGGAATGCTGGGCATTTTGATGAAGCCCGCATCGAGGATTGTGTATACTGATTATTTGTAAGCCGGGCCCATGATGTTGAGGATGCTGAGATTGATGTGATGGATTTGTCTCAGAAACATGCATATGAGCTTCTTGAGGATTTTTGATGATGCATAGAGCATAGGTGTGATGCATTATTGAGGAATTTTAGTTCTCACACACCGGATTAAGGATGTGATACGATGCGATGATTCGATGAAGAGTTCATGAGTATTGATTGATCTGTCTCTCTTGAGGTTCCAACCATCTTGATTTTGAGGATTGAATGCCTATTCTGATATGAAGTGCCTGATAGAAGTGTGTGGACCCTGCATAATCTCTCATCTTCATGATTGACCCATCCTTGATCTCCTGACTCTTTGATCCACCCTGGCACTTAGAAGATTCCTGACTATTTTTCGTGCCATCTCAGCTGATTGGATTGACCCAAGGGATGTTTGGTGAATGACATGATTGTTTGCTCCCTTGCTTGATCTTATGCCCTCCGGATGATTGAATGATTGAACACTTTTGAGGACCTGAGATGACTTGCCAGCATTCCCTAGACCTACATTGATATAGCTCGCATTCCTCCCCGAGGACTATCTGCGGGAGAATGTGACACTTTCTAGGACTGCGGTTTCATTCACTGCTTTGGTCGCCATTGTGATGGGACCTGGAACTGAGTCAGATGATATGCTTGATTGGCCTCCCCCTGTGATTGTGTTCCTGACCTGTCAGTACACGAGGCCAATGTACTGGACTCATCTGGGTCCGCTCTCCTTGACGGTCCTCGCAAGGCAGAGCTCCACTTTTCTGATTATTCCATGCCTAGCTCGTAGCTCCCCGAGGGTTATCTGCGGGAGACTATGACATAGTTCCGATCGGATTGGTCTCTTCTGTTGGTAGCCGCCTTGTCGACTACTGAGACCACTATGTGGGTCTGTCTGATGGACCCGGCTCCTTTGAGCCATTCTCTATCCTTGACGACCCTCGCAAGGTAGAGATACAGACTGACTATTCTTTGCCTAGTTCGCAGTACTCTCCGAGGACTGTCTGCGAGAGCATGCGACACTCTCTTTATGCTCGGTTCCCACTGTTGACTGTGTCTCCGATCTGCGGAGCACGTAATCGAGTCGTCTGATATACATGATTTTTGGTCCCATCTTGAGTTGTGTATCCAATCTACGGATCATGGGACCCATCTGGTTAGACTCCTTTGAGTCTGCTCGCCTTGACGGTCCTCGCAAGGTTGAGCTTCTGATATCTGCTTCTGCTGGCAGCACGTTCCCCGAGGGTTATCTGTGGAACGCTGCCACACTTTCTTGATTTGACGGTCTCTTCTGTCGGTAGCCGATCTGTCGCCTACCGAGACCGTTTCTACGATCTGTCTGATGGATCAGGCTCCTTTGAGCCCGCTCACCTTGACGACCCTCGCAAGGGTGAGCTTCTATTATGATTATTCATTGCCTAGCATGTACTACTCCCCGAGGGTTATCTGCGGGAGAGTACATCATTTTCCATGTACTCGGCTTAATTTCTGGTGTCTCCTATTTGTGGGAGCACGAAGCTGGGTCTTCTGCCTTGTGTACTCGGTCTCTTCCCTGGTTGTGTCTCCTGTCCGTTGGAGCACGGAGACAAGTCTTTTGATTATTCTCTGATTCCGCTCACCTTGAGGACCCTCGCAAGAGTGAGCCACATATTGTGTTGCCCGGTGTATTCTTGTGACTTTCAGATTATATCACCACCGTGCATCACAGAGTCTCATATGTTTTACTTCCGATCTATCTGGGACTCTGATTGACCGGAGGAGTTTGTACTGCTCTTTCTTCCTCCCGGTCTTACGGTATCGGCTATATTCCCTCATGCTGACCTTATGAGCCGATTGACTGCTTCACGCTACCGGTCTCTACGCTACTTTCCGATCTGTGTGTCCCCGGTAGCAGACACCCACATGATTGTATATCAGGGTGTCTTTTCACCTTCTGACTGCGTCCTCGTTCTCACAGGGAGACGACGACGAGAGTACGGTAGTCATTTGTCAGATACCATCCTGTACTCCACCGATTTTCACCGCTTGTATATATGTGTACCTTTTTCATTCTTTCTCCCGTATGTTCTGTGTGCCCCAGATCTATCGCCCCATCTTTGTGTCTACCCTTAGGACGTACCTTGTCCTAAGTATAGGGGGGTACACACTGCGTTGTTCTTTCGTTGTTCAGTTTTGTCACTCCTGTTGTTGCCTATACTGATGGATATCTCACCCTAAGTATAGGGGGAGTGGTGCGTATATTCCCCACGATCGTTTCATCTGTATATATTTATCTTTTCTTCTTTTCCTTTTCTATTTTTTCTTTGTATCAAAAAGGTGCCGCCCTTGTAGACAGTTTTTCTATACTTAGGACGTGCTTTGTCCTAAGTATAGGGGGGATGTGCACCCCTGATGCATTAATTCTTTGATCTGTTTATTCCCCCCCTTGACCCTCCCTGCTTTGTGTACAGTCTGCTATACTTAGGATTACTTGATCCTAAGTATAGGGGGGACGGTCAACTTCTATTTCCTTCATCTCTTATTCATATATTCTTTAGACTTGTCTATACTTAGTACGAGTTATGTCTTCTCTTTTCTTTTCGATCTATGAGGACATAGCTCAAGCTAAGTATAGGGGAGTCGTATATACTCTGTATATACTATAGCCATAACTCGTACTTTTGTAATAATATGGCTAATAATTCTTAAAATTTCATTAAAAATCCTTAATAAAATAATGGGAATATTCCTCAAAATTCTTTTTATATACTGATTAATAAATCAGATGAGAATGTTTTTTGCAAAATGTTTGAAAAATAGTTTGAAAATCTATTGTGAATATTTATTGAAAACTATTTTGAAAACGTTTTGTTACATGTTTTCAACCTGTGTAAAAATGTGTGGTTTGTAAAAATTTCTTTTCTTTGTGTGAAATAAAATGTTTGAAAAATGATTTGCAAATGGTTTGAAAAATAGTTGCAAAAATATTTTGAAAATCTATATGTACTGTTTGAAAAACCTTTGCAAAATGATTTTCAAATGTGTGTACATGTTGTAAAAATGTTTGTGAAAATTATTTTGGACTATAGTTTTCAAAAATTGTTTGAAAAATTTGTGTCAAATAAGTTTGAGGAATAGTCACATATAATAAATTACTAAAATAATCTATATATTATTATAAATAAAAATAAAAATAAACAAAATTCTTTAATAAGTGTACATATATACCTATAAATAAAAACTATATTGTAAATTCTTAATTCTTGTAAAATAAAGCGGCACGCCCGTGTAAATAGCTGTGCATATTTTATACGATGAATGCCAAAATTATTTTATTTGCAAAATTCTTTGTGTAAAATTCTTCTATTTATTTTCAAATTCTTTGAAAATTGCATTATTCTTTGCATATTTGTAAATAGCATTTGCATAGCATTCATATTCTTTCATTGAGCTTGATGATTGAACTAGTCTAATAAAGTCGGATTTTGGAGCTTGGTTGGACCTTACCGCACCTAACCGCATTGGAACCTTGCGGGAACTAGGTTTAGGGTACTTCAGGTCTATTCAGACTTAATTCTTTGAGAAATCAGGGCTGGGTTCAAGTCACCTCAGTGGACTAACTAGAACTTTTCGAGACACACGTACGACTCTTACCGACCGTGACCTAACTTGGACACTTGCACCTTTCACTTGGCTCAACTCAGTTGGAGTGGTGAGGGGTTGGATTTGCCAGTCTGAGACGCACACGGGTGGAAACATTCGTCCTCGTCTAGGGAGGGAAGTGCACCCCCAACCTGGTGACGAGCGCGGAATCTACCCTTTCTATGTGGTCTGATAGACGTGTTATTATTGACTAAGTGCGTTGCAGTCGGCGTGGAGGGGCAGGGAGCTCTAGGTGGCCGTGTACGGGGGCTGAAGGGCGGAGGTCAGGCCCCACGACGCGCCTGGGGAGGTCCTGGATGTGCGCGCACGCGCGCGGCGGAGGCGTCAGCCGGCAGGAGGGCGGCGTCGATGGCGGCAGCGAGGGCTGGGCGCCTGGCGTGATGCAGGTGTGCGGCGGTGGGGACGGCCGTGGGCGATCGACCAGAAGCTCCTGTTTTATTTTTTTTTTGTATTTTTTTTTTTGCAATTTTTTTTATAATTTTGTGAGAATGAATGAAAATGCAATGGATGAGGGTGTGTGATTTTTTTGTAATGATTTGTGTGGTAAAAAAATGAGATGAGCAAGATGATGATGTGGTGATGGATAAAAAAAATGGAGTGGTTTTTATGTGAATGTGATGATGATAGTGGTGGTGATGGTTAATGATGTTTTTGATAGAAATGATTGTGATTGAGAACAATTAGAAGAAAATATGTTAGATAAAAAAAATGTAGAAGATAGAGATAGAGAAATTACCTGTGAGAATCGCCGAATTTTTGGAGCTGCAGTGTGCGGCTTCCGTCGTGGCCTCAAGAAGGATGGCGGAATCCTTCGAAGCTGAGCGAGTTCGATGGGAATCTTGCGACGCGGCAATGATGATGCCGCGGATCTCACCTGCAGGTCGTCGTCGCTCAACGTCTAAGGGGGAGCTGTCACCTCTCAACTTAAAACGGGGCTCGAACCTCTCTTCTCTCGAAAAACGGCGGATGAGGGAAAATGAAGGAGATGGTGGTGAATAAAAAGAGAGGAGAGGGAAGTTGGAGAAGGGATGGAGAAGATGGAGGAAGTGGAGATAGTGGGGAGTTATTGGCTTGGAGTGGAAGAAAAGAAAGGGGAGAAGAAGTAAAAGAGAGATAAATAATAATATAATAAAATAAGTAGGCTACTAAAATAACAATAATAAAAATAATAATAATTAAAATAATAAAATCCGAAAATAATAATAATAATAAAAATAAATCCGAAAATAATAAATTAAATCCGAAATTAATAAAATAATGGGTGACATGTGGCGGCTCCAGGAGCTGCCACATGTCGCTCCTAGAAAATCAAAAATTAAATGTAAACAAAAATCAAAAAGAAATAATAAAAGGGATTAAATCAAAAAGTGGTCAACACGAAAGTTGCTCGTCTCGACGAGATCTACAACTTTCGTGAAGGGCCGAAAATCAAACGAGATCATCTGTAAAAAAATTATTTTTGGTGGTAACTTATAGATATAAAATACCGCATTTTATCTTTTGTAATTTTTTTGTCATTTTTAATTAAGAGAAAAATCAAAATAAAAATAGAGAAAATATGAGAGGAATATTTACAACTTAATCTATTTTTTTTGGATTTCTAATAATTAAGAAAATAAACAGATAAAATATAGGGGTAAAATGGTCATTATGTACAATGTACAAAAGGGGCCCAAAACCCAAGTTTTGCATACGAGCTCCGATTTTAATGAAATTGGTCTTGTTTCGAAGGTCTTGAAATGTATATTACTTTAAAAGTGAGTAGACCTAATTCGGAGGCTGTATGAGAGAGATATGCACATTTTAAGGTTCCTAGTCTCAAACTTGGATTGGGGTTTTATTGGGTGATTTTGCAAGTTAGTATTTTTTAGATATTTTTCTTTAATTAGTGTTAGTAATATATACACCATGGAGTTGGTTTTATTAGCTTTGGAGTTAGTATAAAATATATACAAATAGGCTATTTTAACTAATATACAAGTGAATATTTACAAATGAAATTGGCTTCTTATTTAATGCAAGTATGAATGCTAAAATGCAGATGTTATCCTTGCATGCATGAATGCTAATTTTACAATAAAAAGGGAAATATGCATCTATTTACTCGGGAACAAGACTCTATTTCCAACTTTTAGAGTGATGAATCACAGATTCATCAACCCCCTATACTTAAACCTTGCTCGTCCCCGAGCAACTAAAATGAAATGCAAGAGTGAAATGAGATTGGGTTCCATACCAAGGTCATGAATAAAAGTTGAAAATGGAGCTTGACTCGACCTTTGGATTAATTATGTGGCGGAACCTTATTGGGACCTGAACTTAAGACCTAAAAGACTTCAAGTTCCACAAGTCTTCTATTCAAGACGCCTCAATAGTCAGGTCAGAACAAATCCTCAGACGCAAATTTCTGATGACTATGATTCTTACT
This sequence comes from Ottelia alismoides, assembly GCA_037367405.1. NCBI lineage: Eukaryota > Viridiplantae > Streptophyta > Magnoliopsida > Alismatales > Hydrocharitaceae > Ottelia > Ottelia alismoides. Next base: position 24,496 of record JAZKJV010001482.1, read on the forward strand.
TGTACTGTGTAAGTGAAATATAGCTCTCCACATCAGAAATGACTCGGAACCAGCCTCCTCTAACAAGGTAACTCAATAACCCGGTCAAGTAACTCTTTCCTCGAGGAGCGGGGTATTCCCTTCTAAGTTCAAGTGCGACCAACTCAAGAGGAGGAGGTAGAGAAAAGAATGGACGGTGGCCAGTGACCAGTGTAGCTACCTATCCCGGGATGCCTGACCAGTGTAGCCAAGTCATCTAGCTGCATTTTCTTTGCTAATATACATACTCCGACAGGTATTATTTTTTTCACTTGGACCTGTCTGATTTTTTTGGAGTTCTTGCATTTTTTTCTTTTTTTCTCTTTTTTTTTTCTTTTATTTTTGGAACTATATACAAGGTGCAGCATGTACATCAGGAGTTTTTCCTCTTGAGCCAGTAGACTATCCCTCTTTTGAAGCATTATTGCAACCCACAGCATCCTGTCCTTAGATGTCAACACCACCAGACTAGGTTGAGATGCACTACCCTCCCTAGAGGAGGACGGATGTTTCCACCCGTGTGCTACTCCAAGCTAAAAGATTCTACCTCCTCACCACCTCATCAATAAAGAGCTATGTGCATTGTGCTTGTCCAAGTTAGGTCACTGTCTATAAGAATCATGCGTGTGCACGAGATATTCTACTTAGACTAATCAAGATGACATGTGAACATAGACTTGCAGACTCAAAGAATTAAGTCACTTGACCTGAGAAATCTTAACTCCAGTTCCTATAAGGTTCCTCTGAAATTAGGTGGATTAAGGTCAAATCAAGTCCATCCTCAATATCTACTCATAACTTAGTTCAGAATCCACTAGCTTTTCACTTTGCATATGCAAGATATGCAGATGATGTGCAGGATAACATGCTATGAATGAAATGCAAGAATCTTTTTTTTTTGAAAATGGAAGATAATATGCAAGAGTAAATAAGAAGCCTTTTTGTTTTATTTTTCTGGTATACAACAATTTTTATTATTTACAACAATTTTTAGTTGATACAATTTGTACATAGTATACACGAATTTTTTTTGGTATACAACCTGTTTTTACAACAAATTTTACAAGAATTTTACAACTTTTATACAAGTATTATACATATAGTACATACTATACAAGTATACAAAATTTTAATTTATTATTAAATTTTTTAATTTTTACAAAAGGTTTACAAGTATTATACAAGTATAAATTTTTTTTCAATTTTTACCCACCCATAATTATTGCAAAATATGTACAAAAATACGTGAAAATACGTGAAAGTACGAGCTATGGGTAAAGTATATATGTAATATATACACGCCCCCTATACTTAGCGTGTGCTATGTCCTCAGAGCACGAAAGCGATTAAAAAGACATAGCTCGAGCTAAGCGTAGGAGAGCTAAAATTACAAAAGTATAGAAGTCGTCTCTCCCCCCTATACTTAGGCTCTGCTCAGCCTAAGTATAGGACAGGAGTGAGTATGAGAACCGATGTGATCTGGAGGATGTACAATGAATAGATGCGGGTCCACTCTCCCCCTATACTTAGGATGTGGTTATCCTAAGTATAATCATGAGATGATATGGAACCGGGGCGAGTGATTCGAATCACTGGGGAGGGAGGGAGAGAATTTATGTACAAGAAAGAGTTAGAATATACAAGGATTAAGAAGGTTTGTGACGAACCTTCTTGCGGACGCGAGGAGGTGGATAATATACATATGTGTCGCTGTCGGAATCGTCTTCAGATGAATAATAGTGAGGTGTAGGGATCGTCCAACGAGGGTCGACACATGGCTGCTTGCTTAGATAAGGCTTAAGAACAGCCGAACTGAGCTCACTCATATAAATCACCTTATCCGGACCAGATGAGGATTCCTCTAAAGCTTCCTTCTCCGGAGTGGTGAAGGAGACCTTTCTTAGTCGATTTTCTAAAACCTGAATCATTGAGAGGGAGATGAGAGCGACGCGCCTTGAGAGGTTCGGGGGAACACCTCGAGGAATCAATTCTCAACTTCCTCTCACTAGATAACCGACTAGAAGAGGGAGCAACCGTGCTTTTATGTGGAGTCAATTTTGTCTGGGTTGTTTCCTTAGAAGGTCCGAGTCGTGGTGTGGTGCTGACTATGGGTTCCTCATCAGACGAGTCACCATAAAGATTGTAATATTCCTGAAGGGTCAGCACGCGTCTCGGGAAGGAGCTAGTGGTCTCAGTTGGCTTGGCATTATTGAGCTCTTGTGTCGGATCATTGAAATGATCAAGGCAATCCTCAAATATCATGTCCGACTCAATGATAGCTTCCGGTCGTGAGTCCTCCTTAGAAGCTGTCATGGTGGTGGTGCAAGCAGTTGATGAAGTGGAGGTGTGGGGAGTCTCTGATCCAACGATCGTCTGGACAGTCGGTTTCTCAGGTGTAGCAGAGAGGTGAGACTCATCTACCTCTCGATGGTCATGACTGTCAGCGGATGTGCGGGTCACCTTAGAGTAAAGTTTATCAAAGAATGGATGAGGTCGAAGCGCTCCCAATGTTGAAAAAATCGATTTCTCGAGTCTCGCAATCTATAGTCGCCTTAGTCAAGGCTAAGAACGGCTTCCCGAGAATAATTGGAGACTGGGAAAACTCTCCTCGGTGCTCGATGTCAATGATCATGAAGTCCACCTGGAGTAGAGCACCTTGGAAAGTAACGATGACTGAAATGTTTCCTCTCGACCGTTTGATGGATCGGTCAGCCAGCTGAACGATCTCTCTCGACTTCCTAAGTGTCCTGAGTTTGAGCTTGTCAAACACAGAGGTCGGGAGGATATTTATCGGTGAGTCATCATCGATTCTCGTATGGGTAAAGATGGTATCTTTGATTTCACACTCAACTCGGGACAACCGCTTCACTCTGCGGCTTTTAGTCTTTCTCCCCATCACCAAGGAGGTGGCCATAGACACTATATGTCTTTCAGTCCTTGTTCTCTTATTACCCGACCTCTTGGGCATCAATTTACTTCTCACAAATCATTTGAGGTCGGGAAAGTGATCTACGGCCTTTATTAAGGGAAGTTTAAAAATCAGTTCTTCATCGAGTGCTTCCCTTAGGGCAGGATCTAATTCTTTTAAGTCATTTTCATTTTCAATTTTTATTTGATTTTTTGGTTTTTCAATTTTTTTGGTATTTTGGATAGATGAATGATCGGACTCTGGATTGGAGGGCAAGTGGTTAGTAGAAGAGGGAGATAGAATGGACTCCAGCTGTACAGACGGTGTGGGTTCCCTAATGTTTGCTTGGCTTTCAACCTCAAAATTACTCATATCCTTTTCCACTTTCATTCTCAAGCTGGCAGAAATTGAGTTCAATATTTCCATGACATTTCTCAACTCATTACCGAATGATTCACTTTTCTCAATAAGTCTGGAAATGTCATCCTCCACAAATTTCCCATGACAATTCATGGGAGAGTTCTGCTCAATTGGAGGAGACTGCTGAGATGTTGAGGTCTCATACTCAACATACCTATACTCTGGCATGTATTCCTGGGTCGAGTATGGATCATCTGAATGGCAGATATTGGTCAGAGCCTCATATGATGGAGTCAATGAACGAGAGACTAGTAAGTCTAGCTCATTAGTCCACTCCTGTGAATGTATAGGCTCTCCGAATGAAGGCTGGTTAATGGAGGCTTGATCACTAAAGTCAATCAAGTCTGGAAAATCATGATATTCAGGCCCCTCAATTCGGGTTGTTTGATCGATCAAATGATGCCCTAAGGTCAAGTCGGGAGGTGTATATGTAAATTGTTGTATGGTCCCTACTTGAGGTGAGAATGAAGTAAACGGGGGCATATAATTCTGCCAATCATCTGTCTCAGCCGTGGCTTGCTCTTCATTTAATCCTTTAATTCCTGCAAGCTCTTGAGAATAAGGACAGTCAGCCCAAGATGGAAGTGGATCCGGAATGTCAGAATATAGAGTAGGTGAGAAATGCGAAGAAGTGGAGAAGTCAGTCGGAGTTTTGACTTCAAGATCGGGTTGAGGAGGAGCCGGCCACGGGTAAGGGTCTCCCATGGATGGCGGAGGAGAAAGCAAAGATGAACGGTATATGGTCGAGGAGGAGTGACCAGAGGTCACGGGGTATGGGGACCAATATCCCGACATCTTGAAGAGGAAAGGAAGAAGATTGAGGTAGAAAATGTGCAATTACACAGGATAACACACACGACAGACACAAAGACAAACGCAAGAGCAAAACCCCGAGTTCACACTCAACACGGTGAAGGACCCGAAACCGAGTCCAATTAATCTTGTAAATTTTAAGTGTGGTTTTCAAGCAAGATAGCAAGGATTACGCGACCTAAAGGGAAGTCGGCTCAGAGCCGGATGCGTCTTCCCTGTTTAACCTGTCGCCTAAGATACCGCCGCTCCTTCCTTTCTTCGCTCCTATCCCAAGTCGATGGATTCAATGACCACACCCCTATCTACCTGCAAGCAGGCGGAGGCTGACAAGGCCGGAACTTCACCCCTGGGGGTTACTGGCAGCTTGTCGCAGAGTACCGCAATTTCGCCCCTATCTACCTGAGACAGGCGGAGGCTACTTTGTACTAGTCAATGAATCTGAAATTATTCGACTTGTGATATTTGCTAGGATTAGTTAGAACATGATATGGAAGGCGGGGATTTGGGCTCTGCCTTAAGGTGTTCACACACACTCAATTACCCTCACTAAGCCTGAAAACAAGGTCGGGGTTACTCTCCCGCAAACAAGGGTTAATTTTAGTTAAATTTTTTTGGGTCCAATTCAATTAGCAGCCTTGATTTTAGAGATTAGTTATCACTGATATTAATCCACACAAGCAATCACGTCTACCGTCCAGTCCCAATTCCTTTATCCTAGGTTAGAAAACCGAGAGAGAGAATCGGAAAAAGCCGATGCGATCGAGAAAACGATGATGAATGCTTGGGTAAGAAGACTTACAGTGCCTCCAGCTCTCTACAATGCAGGATGCAGTACTGAATTGAAATTTTACACTATATGCAAATGCAAATGAGAAAAGCCGCTCCTAGACAGGCAGTTCTATTATCGAGTGAAGAACAGATTTTTTTTGGCTAAGTTCTGCGGTCTAAGTGCGTCTTTTAAGTGCAATGTGTGGTCCTAAAAGTTACGAGCACAAGCAAATCCTAAATTGGCTCGAGGAGCCGCTAGTGCAAGCTAAGTTACAATTCACCCACACAGCACACGGGGACACGGTTCCACTATCTTTACAGACGCGAGAACCCAAACGGGAACCGCTGGAAATGATGCGGACACTTTTTACAAGTTAAAAAAAAAATAGAAATCTTTCTGGCGTCTCAACAGCCGACTTGATCCACGAATCGTCGGCCTCCGATGCACTTCGAGATGCGTCGACTTCAAGAAAGCCGCTCCAAGTCCACCGGGCCCTCGCACAAAAAGATATAAAAATGTCAGAAAGATAAAAATTAAATAAAAAAATTGAAGAAAAAAAATGGAATAATTACAAAATGGTTCGGGGATCAGACTACCCGAGTGAATGGAAAATGCAAATCTAAATTTCTAAAATGATCCTAAGCCGTTTGCCTCCCCGGCAACGACGCCATTTTGACGAGCGCGGAATCTACCCTTTCTATGTGGTCTGATAGACGTGTTATTATTGACTAAGTGCGTTGCAGTCGGCGTGGAGGGGCAGAGAGCTCTAGGTGGCCGTGTACGGGGGCTGAAGGGCGGAGGTCAGGCCCCACGACGCGCCTGGGGAGGTCCTGGATGTGCGCGCACGCGCGCGGCGGAGGCGTCAGCCGGCAGGAGGGCGGCGTCGATGGCGGCAGCGAGGGCTGGGCGCCTGGCGTGATGCAGGTGTGCGGCGGTGGGGACGGCCGTGGGCTATCGACCAGAAGCTCCTGTTTTATTTTTTTTTGTATTTTTTTTTGCAAATTTTTTTTATAATTTTGTGAGAATGAATGAAAATGCAATGGATGAGGGTGTGTGATTTTTTGTAATGATTTGTGTGGTAAAAAAATGAGATGAGCAAGATGATGATGTGGTGATGGATAAAAAAATGGAGTGGTTTTTATGTGAATGTGATGATGATAGTGGTGGTGATGGTTAATGATGTTTTTGATAGAAATGATTGTGATTAAGAACAATTAGAAGAAAATATGTTAGATAAAAAAAATGTAGAAGATAGAGATAGAGAAATTACCTGTGAGAATCGCCGAATTTTTGGAGCTGCAGTGTGCGGCTTCCGTCGTGGCCTCAAGAAGGATGGCGGAATCCTTCGAAGCTGAGCGAGTTCGATGGGAATCTCGCGACGCGGCAATGATGATGCCGCGGATCTCACCTGCAGGTCGTCGTCGCTCAACGTCTAAGGGGGAACTGTCACCTCTCAACTTAAAACGGGGCTCGAACCTCTCTTCTCTCGAAAAACGGCGGATGAGGGAAAATGAAGGAGATGGTGGTGAATAAAAAGAGAGGAGAGGGAAGTTGGAGAAGGGATGGAGAAGATGGAGGAAGTGGAGATAGTGGGGAGTTATTGGCTTGGAGTGGAAGAAAAGAAAGGGGAGAAGAAGTAAAAGAGAGATAAATAATAATATATAAAATAAGTAGGCTACTAAAATAACAATAATAAAAATAATAATAATTAAAATAATAAAATCCGAAAATAATAATAATAATAAAAATAAATCCGAAAATAATAAATTAAATCCGAAATTAATAAAATAATGGGGTGACATGTGGCGGCTCCAGGAGCTGCCACATGTCGCTCCTAGAAAAATCAAAAATTAAATGTAAACAAAAATCAAAAAGAAATAATAAAAGGGATTAAATCAAAAAGTGGTCAACACGAAAGTTGCTCGTCTCGACGAGATCTACAACTTTCGTGAAGGGCCGAAAATCAAACGAGATCATCTGTAAAAAATGTATTTTTGGGTGGTAACTTATAGATATAAAATACGCATTTTATCTTTTGTAATTTTTTTGTCATTTTTAATTAAGAGAAAAATCAAAATAAAAATAGAGAAAATATGAGAGGAATATTTACAACTTAATCTATTTTTTTTGGATTTCTAATAATTAAGAAAATAAACAGATAAAATATAGGGTAAAATGGTCATTATGTACAATGTACAAAAGGGGCCCAAAACCCAAGTTTTGCATACGAGCTCCGATTTTAATGAAATTGGTCTTGTTTCGAAGGTCTTGAAATGTATATTACTTTAAAAGTGAGTAGACCTAATTCGGAGGCTGTATGAGAGAGATATGCACATTTTAAGGTTCCTAGTCTCAAACTTGGATTGGGGTTTTATTGGGTGATTTTGCAAGTTAGTATTTTTTAGATATTTTTCTTTAATTAGTGTTAGTAATATATACACCATGGAGTTGGTTTTATTAGCTTTGGAGTTAGTATAAAATATATACAAATAGGCTATTTTAACTAATATACAAGTGAATATTTACAAATGAAATTGGCTTCTTATTTAATGCAAGTATGAATGCTAAAATGCAGATGTTATCCTTGCATGCATGAATGCTAATTTTACAATAAAAAGGGAAATATGCATCTATTTACTCGGGAACAAGACTCTATTTCCAACTTTTAGAGTGATGAATCACAGATTCATCACCTGGTCCAATAGCCATGAGGTCTAAAGACAGGAGATTGTGGGTTGCGATAAAGCTTCAAAAGAGGGATAGTCTACTGGCTCAAGAGGAAAACTCCTTATGTAAATGCTGCTGTGAATAGTATGTTGAAAAAAAATGGTCAGGCCTGTACAAAAATAAAATGCCTGCAAAGTATGTACAAAGTCAATAAGCAAGCTTGAGTTCCAAAGACAAATATGTGAGCCTGCAGCTGGATGACTTGACTACACTGGTCTTGCATCCCAGGATAGGTAGCTACACTGGCTACCGTCCATTCTTCTCTTCACCCCTCCTCTTGAGCTGGTTGCCACTTGAACTTAGAAGGGAATACCTTGCTCCTCGAGGAAAGAGCTGTTGGATTAGGGAATCATTGGGTTGTCATTCTGGAGAAGCTAGTCTCTTTGTCATTTCAGTTGGGGAGAGCCACTATCACTTACACTGTACACGTCAGCTTCATAGTCATAAGGGTTTGCGTATGATGTAGGCTAGTTCTGACCTGGTTATTAAGGTTATTTGAACCAAGTTCTGTGACTCTTGAAGGCTGTTGTGTTTTAAATTTGGTTCCCGACCAGGTTCCACACACATTCTCACACCAAGGTCTAACCTGAGCTCCAAACTTTGATTTTGTATAGATGAGTTTAGTAATCATGATCAATTCAATTTATTCTTTAATTCTTTATTTTTGCATTTTCTTTTCTTCTTATTTCTTTGTTCTTTTTGTACTTATTGCATAAGTGTTTGCTAGGGACTAGCAAAGGCAAGTATAGGGGGGTGATGAATCTCCATTTCATCACCTTTATTCTATCATTTTGGCCTTAAAAACCCCAGCAAATGCAGGTAAATAGCATTAATTTGTATATAATAGCATGCATGATTCATTGTATTTATTATACATAAAATAAGGTTTTTAATGCTAAAATTATAGAACAAGGAGAAGAAAAGAAAAAGGAATAAAATATTGAAAATATTTTATGACCGCAACTTCGAGACCAAGGCCAACATGGTATTGGTCGACAAGGAATAAAGTAGGGGGAGATAAGGGCCATGTATACAATAAATACCTCATTCATTAATTCATTTATTTATGCATTTTTGACTCCTATTTTGTACATAATCATTTATTCATCAAATAAAGAAACTTTGTTCATGAAAGTTGTAGATAATAATGTAAATAAAAATACAAAATTGAGTTTGTGTAAAAATAATACTCAGTGTACATTTTATACAAAGAATAAAAAGCCAAAATTTCAACTTCACAGACCCATATCTTGCAAACAAAAACTCCAAAACACCCAAACTCACTTTTAATTGTATATAGCATTCCAAGAACTATTCAATAAAATTGGTTTCATAATTTTTGGAGTTCATCTGTAGAAGTTAGGTTTTTGGCCCACTTTGTATATAGGACTGATTAAAATATTCATTTTATTCAATATTCATTATTTCTATAAATTCATATTTTATAATTTTGTAAACAATGTATATAATACATGTACATATTAAAATTAAAAGAAAACTACAAATAATTTGTAAAAATATAATAGGCCTATGTAATACATAGGCAAAATACCTATGATAAGAATGTATATAAATAAAAAGGTATTTAATTCTTTTTATTCTTTATTCATCTATATTTTTATAATAATGAATATATTATATATAACTTATTAAAAATACAAATCCAAAATAAAAACAATAAAATACATTAAATAAATAAAAATGAATATAAAATATCGGTAAAAGACCTATAATTATACCTACATATACATATACCTATTTATTTAAAAATGTAAATAAACTCCTAAAAATTAAAAAAAAATATTTATACTCACAAAAATAAGTTCTAAATTTATAAAATAAGAAAATAAAATAATAAAATAAAAATAAATAAAAATAAAATAAATACATATAAATATACTTATAAATACATTAATAAAATAAATCCGTAATAAAACACTTCAAAAAAATAAATAAAAATCATAAATAAATACTACATTAATTTATGAACATTTTCTATTTTATAAGTAAAACCTAATTAATTCATTTATTATGTTAAATAAATAAGTCAAGATCGGTCCGATGTGGACCAATCAGGGGCCAGGGAGTGTTGACCTCCGGTCCACTCCCCCTGCGCCTCTGACTCCCGTCAGACGTGTCTTTTCCCCCAATTTCGTGCATTTTTCCCGCTCGCCTCAGTTCTCCGTCACCGTCGCTCTCTCACGGATTTTTCTCTCTGATCTTCCATGATTCTCGCCGAGATCTTGGATCCCTTGTACATACCACAAATTCTTCGATTTTAGCCAGTCAATAAAGGGCTCCAGGGATGTTTATAAATAACTTCTTCTTCCTCCTTGGCCGAATTTGGCCAATTTCTCTTCCCCCAAAAGGTTTGAATCGATTCCTGGTGTAGCCCTTGTGACAGGAGGCGCTTCCCAGCACCTCGGTTCGGCCCAAGGAGGAGGAAAATTTTGTTGCGGCGGCACTCCGGCGGCCGCCCTGCTCCCTGGAAGGCCCCCAGGTCTAAGAGCTGCGCTTTTACTTATTTTAGTTAGGATTTTGTTTTAGCATTTTCATTCCTGTTTTTTATTTTCGCATTTAGGTCATTAGATTAGCCTAACTAAGTTAATTCGAAGTTCGCCGGAGCTTAGCTCCGGCGACTTCACCACCGTTCCCCGACTGTCTTCCGACCACCCTTCCACCGTCATTTCGTTCCCCTACGCCTTCTCCACCTCCCAGCCACCCTGTCCAACCGGATCCCCACCTGGATCCGCGAATCGATGCTCATCTCCTCCGCTTCGCCGGAGCATCGCCGCCCTCATCCATTTTTGCACTAACAGCTTCAGATTTTGGGCCGAGGAGCATCGCCTCGAGCCGAGCTTTCCTTCCTGAGCAGGTTAGGAGCAAAGAGGAGCTCCAGGAGACGCTTTCAAAGTTCATCGGAGGTACCTGGAGCCCCTCGACTTTTCCGATGTTGTGGTGGCGCTCCTGTGCCCCTCCGTCCGATTAGACACCTCCAGCAGCTAGAGCCACCTGCCAGGAAGCCAGTGGGACCCCTCAGATGCAGCGATGATCGGCGGGAGAGTGAGATCGAGGAGGAAGAAGCTCGCCCCGGCGAACGTTCTTCCCTGTTCTTGCACGATGAAGATGAAGGTCCAGGTCGTACGACAACCGTCTGATCCTCTTGCGCTCAGACTGTCAGATCACGCGAGTGATCTAATCTCCACCATAGATCGGCAAACCATCATCGTCTCACATGGAGGCGACGCGTGTCAAGTGAAGAACGCTCAACCGTCGGATAGTGCGCCTATTGGGGGTAATTTGCACATTCAGCCCCCGCCTTTTGTATTTAATTTTTAACTTGTAAAATAAATTGCACGTTGTAAATAAATTGTAGATTTTGCAGAAAGGACCCTGAGTTTATTAGAATTGCATTTAGGTCCTTCCGCGCCTCACGTGCAGTCCCACGTGAGGTGTGTGAAATTTTCACTTTAGCCCTGGCAGTTTTTGTATATTGGAAATTAGTCCCAAAACGTTAAATAAAGGTTTATTTCTGTTGTATTTTTGCACTGATGCCCCTGGAACTTATTATATTTGCAAAAATGCCCCTACCAGGCTGTTTGATTTTTGTACCTTTTCTCTATTTATTAAAAATACTTATGAGGCTTCTAAAAATTCACAAAAATTAGGAATAGATGCTCCATGCAGTGTTCTTCCACGCCCATATTTTATTTTTGCATTTTTTGCATATTTCCTAATTATTAAAAATGAAATAGGAGTCATTTTTGCACTGTCTAAATTATAAAATACAAAAAAAAAATTATAAAAACATTTTGAAAAATTACAAAAAAATTATATGTGGTATATTTATATATATATGGAGTCCAGAAAATGAAAAACCCTAAAAATATGAAAAAGAAAATAAAAAAATCAGAAAGCTCCAAAATCCAACAAAAAAAATAGAAAAATCTTAAAAAATACCAAAAATACATTTTTCTCTTTTATAATTATCTATATATTATTATTAATATATTAAAATTAATTTGGGAATTTTTGGAGTTTATTTTATATTTTTAAAACCCAAATTATATTCGGCTATCTATTTAGTCTATATTGTGGGCATTTTTAAAATTAAAAATACATAAAACATAGAAATATTCCAGAAAAATAACAAAGAAATTAGAAAAATATTGAAAAGCTAAAAAATTATCTACATATAATTTAAGTATTTATGTCTATATATATTTATGATAGTATTCCTCTCTCTCTTCTTATATATATATATCTCTTTACATATATATGGATACATATCTATATATATTTTATAATTAAAAAAATATAAAAATAAAAATAAAAAATATAAAATATAAAAAACAAAATAAAAATAGAAAATAATAATAATAATAATAATATATAAAAAAATGTAAAAACCAAAAACCCACAAAAACAATAATTGGACATGAACAATGGATTGAATAAATTATCCAACACATACACCTTTCGCCTCCCAATGTTCGACCTCTACCTGTGCTTACACATATACACATTTACATGTAGAGTTATAATAAATTTTGACTCCACATTTTTGGATATTCATTGCATATATTTATTGTGGGTTAATTGTTGATCGATTTGGGAGTCTGTCTGAGGTCACCTCAGCGACTATTGATCCGCCTTGTGGAAAGACACAACCTTGGCAAATTCCCAGTCATCAGGCATCGGCGGCCGAATCAGGGAAGGTGAAGGTGGAAGATGACTCCTAGGCCGTCCGATCGGGCGATGATCGGACGGCCAGGAGGTCGCCACGTGGCGCAAAAGGGGGAAAGGGGGTGGCACGTGCTGGGCGCGCGCTTGGGAGGCACGTGCCTTGCACGTGCGTGTATTTTTTATTTTATTTTATTTTATTTTTTTATAAAAAATGAATATAAAATAAGGCCAAAAAACGCTGAGACATGGCGGCCCCAGGGGCGGCCACGTGTTAGCACAAGAAAAATCGAAAGAGAAATATTTTGTAAAATTATAATAAATAGAAAATGACCTCGGATCGCAAAAGTTCTTTCACAAAAAATGCTCGTCTCGATGAGATCTACAACTTTCATGAACACATCAAAATTAAAATCGATCAAATGCATGAAGTGAATTTTTGGGGTATCCCATATACATAGAATACCTATATTTTTGGGTTTTGTAATTTTTTTTATCATTTTTAAACCCGATAAAAAATCCGGAAAAAATATGGAAAAACAAAGATAAATAAAGACACCTTAATCTATTTTTTAGATTTTTATTAATTAAGAAAATATGTACATAAAATATCATGTCAAAATCCACTAAAATACACAATGTACAAAAGTGGCCCAAAACCCAACTTTCACATATGAGCTCCGATTCACTTGAACTTGGTCTTGTTTTGAAGATAATTGAATGTAAATTTGTTCAAAAGTGAGTAGGATTATAATGGACACTGGGATGGGGAAGATATGAGGTTTTTAGTCCGAAAATCCTGAAACTAGGGTTTGGGTTGTTGGTCCATTTATTTGGTTTAGTTTTTTTTTGTAATTTTCATTTATTCTTGTTAGTGATACGTACACAGTGGAGGTGGTTTTGGATCATTTCGGAGTTAGCATGAAGGAGTTAAAAATCAGGGAAGTTAGGCTATTTACAGGTCAATTTTGGCTGAGATGTTTGGCTTCTTATTTTGTGCAGAAATTAGTGCTAAAATGCAATTCTTATTAAAACATGCATGAATGCTAATTATGTAGAATAAATGCAGAAAATGCTGATGATTTTGAGGGATTTGAGCTTAATAAATGAGATTTAGAGTGATGAATCCGAGATTCATCATCCCCCTATACTTAAACCATGCTCGTCCCTGAGCATCAAAAAGAAATGCCATGAGGTGAAATGAGATTGGGTTCCATACCAAGACCATGAGATGAAGGTGAAAATGAAATAGACTCGACCTTTGGATTATTAGTGTGGCGGAACTTTCTGTGAGACTTAGAATCTTAAAATCAACATCCCTCATGTTCTACACATCATTGTATCAGTTTCGGCTCAGAAGTCATCTTAGATCAATCCTCTTCTCAAAGTATACCCTATGAACATTGAACAACCGACTCATGTGTGTGAAAGGTTTTAGCTCTTCCCATCCAAAATGTCGGACTACCATGCTCCTCTCCTCTCCAGTAACTCATCCTCGGGGAGTCAGGTATTTCCTTCTAAGGTCTGTCGCACTGTGTTCACAATCGAATTGGGGGGAGAAGATAGAAGAAGGGGAAAGAACTGGAGGGTGGCCATTGTAGTCACCTCTACTTGTGAAGATGGTCAGTGTAGTCGAGTCTCCACCAAGATCTGCAGGTTTCTTGAAGCTTGGACCTTTTTGGTCAGATTTTATTTGGTAGTTGCTTCTTTGTATTTGGAATTTTTGGTGGTTCTGCTTGGATCTTGTTATGCCCCTACGGATATAGAATCTTTTTATTTCCGTACATTTTTTGGTGTCATAGAAAAAATTGTGCCCAGTCGTCCATCCCTTTTCCGAAGCTTTATTTCAACCCATACTCCGGTCTTTAGATTTCCGTGCTACCAGAAAAGAAACTCACACAATCTTCCAACATCCCGTCTGAGTTGAGCTAAGTGCATAGTACGAGAGTACAAATTGATTCCCTATTCCAGAGTTGTACCCAGAATGAAGAGACCATGTTAGACACTAAGAGTCAAATGCTGCACATTGTCATGTGGAACTCAAAGAATTAAGTCAAAGACCTGAAGTTTCTAAAATCCAATTTCTCGGTGAAGTTCCTATAAAAATTAGTGGGATTAAGGTCAAGTCCAGACCACTCTCGGTTCGGCTCATAACTCAGTTCAGAAACCAATGACTTTTTACAGATGCAAATGAATGCGATGCTAGATGAAGTGCAGGTGTGTGAAATACAGCACATTTTTTTCTTTTTTTTTTTTTATGAGATTTTTTAATGCAAAAATGAATAAGAAGCCATTTTTTTTCAAAACTTTGGGCACAGTTAGTGTTAGTAGCAAAACTCTTTTTCTTTTCTTTTATTTTTTGTTTTTTATTTTTTTAAGGTTTGTTACCCACCCCGTAAATACATATAGATTTACGCGAAATTACGAGATATGGGTAAAACATATACAAAGTATATATACAGACCCCCTATACTTAGCGAGTGCTGTGTCCTCGGAGCACAAGAAGCGTAAAGAAGACATAGCTCGGGCTAAGCGTAAGAGAGTGAAAAAGGAAAAGAAAAAGATGGATCGGAACGACCTCCTATACTTAGGCTGTGAACAATCTAAGTATAGAAGAAGAGCGAAAAAATGAAGTGGTCGGGATATGTAAATGAGGAGAGTATATACATATGGACATCGGTTCCCCCTATACTTAGGCTCTGCTCAGCCTAAGTATAGAAGAAGGGTGGAAGTGAGGCGATCCGGGAGATAGGAGAAGGATGGTATGCACAAATGGCATCGGTCCCCCTATACTTAGGCCTTGGCCTAAGTAGAGGAAGAAGCTATACAAGGAGACCGATGTGGTCGGGAGGGAGGGTGGGTAGCCGATGATTAAGGCGATTTTTGCTTGATCTTCTTGTGAGCCTGTGATGGGAGATCGGAATAACGAGTCGGAGATGAAGCATATGATTCCCAACTATTATCAGTGTCATCCTCAGAAAAATCATGATGGATAGTGGATGAAGAGTGTTACGTCAGATGAAAGATATCCATCATCAGAATTATCCTCAGAGGAGTAGTATTCGAAAGTGGACATGCTCCAAATATTCTGGTCTTTTTGTTTCTTCAATTGTTTTCTCAGAATTCGTTCCTTCTTGGGATCAAGCGGTTTGTCCTCAGATGAATACTCTGAAGCACCAGTCTCAGTCAGCTCATAAGAAATAATTCCGCTTATTTGAAGAAGGCATGAGCAACAACTTTGGATGAATAGTAGTTAGGAACGGGAGTTGTCCAACGAGAATTGAATTTTGGATCCTTGCGAAGATATGGCTTTAGAGCTGTCGAACACACTTCACTCATGTAGACTACCTTTTCCGGACCTGATGAGGGATCATCAGCTGAGTCCTCTTCTGAAAGGTCAAAGTTGACTCTCTTTTCTTGCTTCGTGAAGGTGTCAGTTCACTTGAGTATCCAGATGAATAACCATTGGAATTTTTCTCCTTGGTCGGTGTTCGTCCTGTGTGTTTGTTCTTAGTCTCCTGAATGTTGGTGCACTCTCAATTCGGGATGATTTGGTCAAGATATTCAGAGAAGGTTGCTCTAGGGAGCGACCATGCATATGTCTCAGGATCGTAGTATAAGGATTTGTCTATTTTGAGATCCGCAGGAAATGAAATACTGGGGAGAGTTTCTGCATGTTCGTTCTTAATGGATTCGATGTTGGAGCATTCTTGTGTCAAGTTGATGTAATCCATGTAGTCAGAGTAGATTGACCCAGGGTGTGCCCATGCATAAGTCTCCGGATCATATGATTCATGTACTTGATTCTCCATGGTGAGAGCAGCGGGGAATGGAGCAGGTAGGAGATTCTTAAACCAATAGTCTCATCAACAACCGCTATCTCAGGTGTAGCAGCGGGGTAGGGCTCTTCTACCGTTTCATGGTTACGGTTGTCGGGGACTTCGTGGGTTGCCTCAGAAGATCGTGATTCCTCAAAGACATGGTCAGATTTAAGTGCTTCTAATGCTGTGAAATTGATTTCCCGAGTCTCACAATCAATAATTGCCTTATACAATGCTAAGAATGGTTTTCCGAGAATAATTGGAGACTGGGTGAATTTTCCTTGATGCTCAATATCAATAATCGTGAATTCTACTTTGAGCGGAGCACCTTGGAATATCATGATGACAGAAATGATTCCTCTCGACCGTTTTATCGACCGGTCAGCAATTGAACAATCTCTTGTATCTTCCAAATCGGTCCGAGTTTGAGTTCGTGAAATATAGAGGTCAGGAGGATATTGATCGCTGAATCGTCATCAATCCGAGCATGGGTGAAAATTGTGTCTTTGATTTCACTGTCAAATCTGGGTAACCGCTTTACTATGCGGCTCTTGGTTTTTCTCCTCAACACCAAGGAGGAGGCCATTGACAAGATATGTCTTTCAGTCTTTGTTCTAATCCTTCCCGACTTTTTGATCATTAATTTGTCCATTACAAATACTTTAAGGTCAGGGAAGTGTTCAATGGCTTTTATGAAGGGAAGTTCAAAAATCAATCCTTTTTCCAGTGCTTCCCGTACGACAGGATCCAAATTCTTCAGATCTTGTTCAGTTTCAATTTTTATGTATTTTTCAAGATTTTCGATTTTTTTGTGATTTTCGAATATTCCAATTTTTTGGTATTTTCTGTGTGGTGTGGTGATGTGGTGTATTCCTCAGATGAGCAGGGGCTTTGATGTTCAGAATAAGAATCAGAGGCATAGTCATTTCTAGGGGAATAATATGCAGAAGTGTCGATGTCATATCGTACCTAGGTTTCTGAATATCCTCAAAATTTTCAACATGAGATCCAATCATTTCCTCATCATTTTTATGTCCAAGCTCCCATAAAATAAACTGAGTCGGTTAGTAAAATTTCTGAATTTTTCCTCCATTAATTCAAATTTCTTATTTATCCTCGAAATATTATCCTCAAAATTCTGTTCATGATCTATCATGGGAGCAGTCGGTGTGTGTTCAATAATTTCATCTTCCATTTTCCTGTATGTGGTAAAAGGAGAGTTTCTTGGAATATCCATTACATGATCATTATTTTCTGAAAATTTCTCCTCAAAATTATGGAAGGAGGCTGCTCATATGGTCCAGGCATGTGTAGTTGGTCTGAGTAGAGTTCAATCCTTTGATCATGATTGGTCAGACCTTGATATTGTGGAGTCAGCATACATGGTTTATGCGTTTCTATGAGGTCAGTCTAGTCCTCTGTATGAGTATTACGTCTGAAGAGGGGTTTGTCATGGTTAATACAACACAGATGATCATTAAGTGCCGGTCTTTCCATCTGGGTTTGGTTTCTCGGCCAGTCATGAGACTCAAAGGTATTTTGATCTTGAAATGGCTCATCAGCGAGAATCCGAGAATAAGACGGTTCAGTCCATGATGGTAGATGGTTATGTGTGGTCGGATGATTCGAGTAGAAATTCAATGAGGAGGCCGAATTCATCCGTGGGTGAAAGTCTCCCGCAAATGTTGGAGGATTATTGAAAGAAGAGAATTAGTTGATTTGGGCCTAACTGAGAAAAATTCATTTTCATAGTATAGCTCTGATGGATTTTCAGATAAATGTTCGGTCATTTATAAAGAGCTGGAAGAAATGATGTTTTGGGTTTGCAAGAGTTTTTGGACAAGAGTTCCATGATGAGGTTTGAATCAAGAAAGGAAAGAGATGATTGCACGGGATAGTCAAAAGAAATTTTATCAAATGTGCGGCTATTAATCTTCGAAATCAGTTCACGCACACCAATGCAAACACAAATCAAACCCTAGGTTCACCCACACACACAATGAAGCCGTAAGAGTTCAGCTATTAACTTTTCAATTTTAGTTGGTGATAAATCAATCTTCGCAAAAATTTTGCAAGCTGTTAGGTGCTGAAATATTCGTAATGACTGGCCCGAATTCTTACGACTAGTTGCACCTACTTTCAGCCAGTATGGGTTTAAGTACGGACCGTAGAATGGCTACCCGTGTTACTTGAGGATGGAGCCTTACGTAGTGTCCTCTAAACCACCCACTCTGCTAAGGAAATCCGGACCATTTACCGGCTACCCATAGATCCTCACTGAGAAGTAGATAATCGTTTTTGGTAGAATCAGTACTCAATGTAAAAATTCGGGTTTGGGCTCTAGCCTTAAGTGTCGTCTCTCGCTCACTCAGAAAAAATAAAAACATCCATGGTCGGGGTTGCTCTCCCACAAAAATTCTTGATTTTATGGTTATTTTGAAATCAGCAATATTTAGCAGTCCCAAATTTAATTAGGTGATCACTGAAAAATTAAATGAGTGCAAATACACGTCTACCGTCCATTCCCAATTTCCTTTTAAATTTATGTGACAAAACAAGAGGGAGGAGTTTGGAAAAAGCCGATGCACCCGAAAACAACGATGTATGCTCAGTTAGAAGACTTACAGTGAATCCTCACAATCTCCATGTGGGATGCAATACAAGAATTGGAAAATTACTCTATATGAATGCAAACCGATGAAAAACCGCCCCTAGCAGAAAGTTCTATTAGCATGGAAGAATTAAATTAAATTTGGCTACGTTGAACGATCTAAAGTGCGTCTCAATTAAAGTGCAATGTGGCCTTAGATCCTACGAGCATAATCAAAAATAAAAAACGCTCTGAGAGTCGTATGTGCAGGTCTATCCTAGTCGCCACTCAAGTCGGGCCCCACCCTCATCGGAGAGTGAAACAGGCCACGACACACCACAGAAGAGTTCACAGTCTTTTTCACACGCGAGAGTCTAAACGGACACCACTGTAAATGAGCAATTAATTACATAAAGAAAATTGCAGAATTTAAAATCCTACAATCTACGCTCTCTCACGACTCGACTCGATCTTAAATTAATTGCGGCTTTTCGGAAGTCAGTGAAGATGCAACGGTTCCTGAAAAACCACTCCACGTACGCCGGGTACCTCACAAGAAAAATAAGAGAGAAAATGTAAGAGAGTGACTCAAAAAAATAAATTAAAAATAAAGTAAGAAAAATAAATGCAGAAAAAAAATGTAAGATTTACAATGAAACATTCGGGGGTCAGACTACTCGAATGCGGAAAACCGAACAAAAAATTTTCAAGACAAAAACTAAGCTGTTTGCCTCTCCGGCAACGGTGCCATCTAACGAGTTCGGTATCGCCGCGTTAAAATTATCGTACGTAAAATTAATGTGTCGTTTCGTGCGTTGTAGGCGGCAATCGGAATCGGTCAAGAAAATAACTAAATAAATTATTCGTCTATTTTAATCAATGCGGTTTTATGTTTATTTTACTTGGGCAAGTCCCAAGGTCGAACACAAGGAGGCAAAGGAACAACCTAAAATTATATCTATCAATTTTCGTATGCGGTTTTCAAGGCGGTCTTTTTTTAGAATTTTTAATGCAATAAAGGATGCAAATGCTTTTCGCCTAATTTAGGGACTAAAATGTGAATTACGATCAAACGATGTCCGAAAAATATGAAACTTGGCTACGATACAAAATATGACGAAATGAATGCACTGTAATATTTTGGGAATTTTTGGATGCAATATGATTTTTTTTATAAAATTTTAAATGCAAACAAAATGAATTTCAATATTTAATTATAATAAATATTAAATCTACTTATTTTCAAGGATAAATATGATCTATCACTAGGTGATGGATCTCAGAAAAATCCTAAACCTCGAAAGTGTGAGATTTAATACTTATTAAAAATCAAAAACTGAAAGATGCAAAATGATTTTTACAGATCTATTATGCATGCAAATGCAATTCTTTTTTGGGCACAATGTCAAGCATAATAAACTCTACAATATTTGATTTTCTGGGAATTTTTAGAGCAACGGTTAATCAAATAAAAATTTCAGAGCATGAAATGGGAAAAATATGCAAATTTCCACAAAATATTTAATTATCAATTAACCGTCAATCACAAAAATGTCCACAATATGTCAAAGTGTAGAGAATTAAGTGAGGAACAAAGTGATTTTTTTGGATAAATAAAATATGCAATGTACGAGTCTAGAATAGTAAGGGAACACAGGGGTATTTCTGCAATAAATAAATATAAAAAAGAAATGCAGTAGGGGGACCTAATTGTAATTACCAATAGCTTGGGGGGTTCCCTGCAAATTTACCAAGGGGTCACGTGCTTGGCACGCGAGTCTTGGAATCTCGACTATTGCGTGAATAAGCGAACCTCCGGGGTGCTTCTCGTAATTTACCCAGCGTCACGTGATATGTACGTGCGAAGTCAGGCTTGGGAGAAGTCTAGGCTCGGCTGCCACGTGTCGATGTCACATGCCTCAGCCTTGGTCTGAGACTCAGGCCCGGACCCGAGGCTGAGGCTCCATCTGAGCCGTTGATGCTGCTTGATCTGATGGCTATGCTTCAGCGTGGATGGACGGCGGGATGTCGAGGCGATCGATCGGACGGTTGGGGATGGCCGACACACAACCGGCAGGCTTCGGGGGAGTGGCGGTCGGGGAAGTGTTGACAAGCTGCGAGCGTGGCATTGAGGACCCTTCGCATGCAGCATGAAGACGACGAAGGCGATGCCGAGGCGGAGGTGGTCGATGAAGATGGTCCAAGGCGAACGGCGATGGCAGCGTAGGTCTCGAGGTAGCCGGAGTAGATGAGTTGTCGAAGAAGAAGTCGGTGGCGGCGTGGTCGTTGTCGCTAGGCAGCGAAGCTTTGCCCGGCTGGGGGAGAAGAGGCGAAGTCTGGGCTGGTGAAGTTGGTGGTGAAGCGATGGCGTGTGCGAGTAACGAAGCCCCTGGAGCTGGAGGAGGCTCAACGACAAGAACGTTGGTCGGAGACGAAGCTCACGTGGGGGTGGTGACGGAGCGATGCGAGCGGCCGATGGTGAAGTTTTGGAGAAGGGATTCGAAGCGTGATGATCGGGATGGGAATTGCGATGGTTGGGAAGATGAAAGCTGCAACGGAGAAAAGCGAAGCGGGGGAGGGGTATCTGGAGAGGTAGCTCGACGGCGTGGCCGGAGCAGAGCAGCAGCTTGAAGGGCGGTGCTGCGATGAGGCACGGGAGGCCTCGGATCTCGCTGACCTTGGATGTCATGATCTGGAGGAGATGAACGACAGATGCTTGAAGCCGTGGGTCAGCGGGGTCTATTTATAGGCCGAGGGTTGCCTCCGACGATGGAAGGAGGTTGCAAGATATGCGGAGGAGGTTGGCGGTTGGCGAGATTTGCGGAGGCGGTTGGATATGGAAAGTGGCCACGAATCGCGGCGGAGATAATGGAGCAGGGCAGCGGCGGCCGAATCGGGGAAGGCGCGGGTGGAAGACGACTCCTGGGTCGTCCGATCGGGCGATGATCGGATGGCCAGGAGGTCTCCACGTGGCACAAAAGGGGGAAAGGGGGTGGCACGTGCTGGGCGCGTGCCTGGGAGGCATGAGCCTTGCACGTGTGTGCATTTTATTTTATTTTATTTTATTTTATAAAAACAAATATAAAATAAGGCCAAAAATGCTGACACGTGGCGGCCTCAGGGGCGACCACGTGTCAGCACCAGAAAAATAAAAAAATATTTTGTAAAATCAATAATAAATAGCAAATGACATAGGATCACAAAAGTTCCTTCACGAAAAATGCTCGTCTAGATGAGATCTACAAATTTCATGAAGACATAAAAATCAAAATCGATCAAATGCACGAAGTGAATTTTTGGGGTATCCCATATACATAGAATACCTATATTTTTGGGTTTTGTATTTTTTTTCATTTTTAAACCAGATAAAAAATCCGAAAAAAATATGGAAAAAACAAAGATAAATAAAGACACCTTAATATATTTTTTTTGATTTTTATTAATTAAGAAAATATGTACATAAAATATCAGGTCAAAAACCGCTAAAATACAGAATGTACAAAAGAGGCCCAAAACCCAACTTTCACATATGATCTCCGATTCACTTGAACTTGATCTTGTTTTGAAGGTAATTGAATGTACATTAGTTCAAAATGAGTAGAATTAAAACGGACACTGGGTGGGGAAGATATGAGGTTTTTAGTCCAGAAATCCTGAAACTAGGGTTTGGGTTGTTGGTCCATTTACTTGGGTTAGTTATTTTTTTTGTATTTTTCATTTATTCTTGTTAGTGATATGTACACAGTGGAGGTGGTTTTGGATCATTCGGAGTTAGCATGAAGGAGTTAAAAATCAGGGAAGTTTGGCTATTTACAGGTCAATTTTGGCTGAGATTTTTGGCTTCTTATTTTGTGCAAAAATTAGTGCTGAAATGCAATTCTTATTAAAACATGCATGAATGCTAATTATGCAGAATCAATGCAGAAATGTTGATGATTTTGAGGGATTTGTGCTTAATAAACAAGATTTAGTGTGATGAATCTGAGATTCATCGCACCTCATCGGCTGAGCTCCTCCAGGTCATTCTTTGCGTCTCACCACCGACTCTTTGGCCTCATCCACGACCACCAGTCGCCTCTAGAGGAGCAGCAATCGGTCGCTCCTCCAACCATCATTGCGAGCCTCAAATTCGGCCATCTGAACACCCTCTGTGAGCCATGTGTAGGATCGGGAGGCTAGCCTCAACTTTAGTCACACGAGTCTCAACCTCAGCTACCCAAGCCTCCCTCTAAGTTGGGGACCGCACATGCAACGCGGACCTTTTGCGCTCACCCCCCACATACTTCTAGAGATTCACACACACGCCCCTACCTCCAGATGGCATGTGCGTTGTACGCGACCTCTAGAGAAATGACACTCAAACCCCTCGTAGTCTTGGTAATTGCACTGTCTTCCTCAACAACATATTTTTTTGTAATTATTTTTTTGAAATTAGATTCATACTGATTTCTTTACATGTTTATTTAAACATTCATTCCACGTCATTTTTAATTTTCAAAAATAACATATTGTAGAACAAATTATTATTTATGTCATGGATATTTAATGTTAATATTGTAAGTTGTGGTTGATTAATTATAATCAATTTGATAGAAAATTGCATATTTTGCCCACTCAGTGCTCTTAAATTCATATTAAATTGATTATCTCTCAAACAAATCCCAAATATTCATAGTAGGTAAATTTAAGTGGGTTTTACATTTTGCCCAAAAATCATGTCATTTGCATGCATATCGAGACTGACATAAACTAAGTGATGATTTTAGTAATTTATTTCTTATAGGTTGTAGACCAATACTTTTAGGAACTGTTATATTTCCTGGATACCTCTTACATAGTCATATCTACGATAATTTTATTTCGGAGGAAAAAAGATTTTCTAATTGCTAAAACTAATTTGTTTAAAGTCACACTACCTGCATATCTAATTCATAATAAATTCATTTTGCATTCAAACTTTGTGAAGCAGTTTTCTATTCTGAATTTTTTATAGATTTTTGAAAAGTTTTGCAAATTATTATGCAAATTTTTAAAACATTTTGCAGATTTTTATGGATTTTGAAAATTTTAGATTTTAGCATTTTTGAATAAAGGTTAGTGAAAGAAATATGTGCAAATATTTACATGGGAGTACGTCAATATTTATAGAAATTAGTTTAAGAATTTACACTAGGCATTTATACATGAATATTCCCTAGTTCAGTGTTAATTGTATTTATAAGTTTTTTTATACAATAATTTATTTACATAGTTCCCAAAATATTGCAAGTATTTTAATAGTTAGAAAATAGTTTGAAAATATTATCTACATAGTTCCCAAAATAGTTTGAAAACAATTTAACAAACATTTTGAAAACTTATTTTCGCAAGTATTTTAATAAACAATTTTGCAAACATTTACAGAATTTGAAATCTTTTTGCAAAGATCTTTCAAACAATATGTATAGATTTTTCAAAATATTTTTACAACCATTTTCCAACTCATTTGCAAAATGAGTTTAAATAATTTTATTCAAACAAATGGAAAAAGATTTTTGCAAACAAAATTTTTTTTTCCAAAAGTTTGAAAACATTTTAAAAAGGTTTTTCAAATAGTTTTTAAAAGATTTTTCAAGATTTTTCCAACCATTTTTCAAATCATTTTGCAAAACATTTTTGAATCCTTTATTAATCGTATTTGCAAAGAATTTATAGAAATTTCCGTCAAGTTTGTATAGGTATATTCTTTACACTTGATTTATTTGTATACTCTAATCCATAGAATATTTTAGCCATATTTGTTAAAAAATATGAAAGTATAAGTTATGGATAAAGTATATACAATATATATAAGATCACCTATACTTAGATTGGGCTATGTCATCATAGGTCAGAGAGAAAAAGGAAGAAATAACTTGTACTAAGTATAAGAAAGCCTATACCACAATGACTAAATAAAGAATGATAAGTCGATCATCCCCCCCTACATTGGGATCAATTAATCCAAAGTACATCATATTGTATACAAAATATGGATGATCGAGGAACAGAATGTATGAAATCAATGGAATCGGCTTGTCCCCTTCTACTTAGGGTAAAATATGCCTAAATATAAGAAAAGTATCAACAATTAAGAGACAAACGAGAGAATGAATAATGAATAACTCAAGGACACTCACCCCCCCATACTTAGGATTAAGCATATTCTAAGTATAACATAGATGAACGGGATGAGTGCAACACAAAAGAATGAAAGAATTGGGAAATACAAATTAAAAGAAGAAAAAATAAGAAAATAAGAAAGGAAGAAAATTAATCAAAGATATTTTTGGGAGAATTATCCGGCTCGACTAATACTGTTGAAGTTTCATCATCGAATGCTACTTGAATAGTATCGACAACAACTAGAGATGTTTCATGCTTTAGATATTCCTTTAGCAACTGACCGTTGACGATGAAGTAATGTAGGTCAACTGACAGCTGTGATATGAGGATACTTCCGTTGTCACATATAATCTTCACAATGTAGGGCCTTGTCCATTTACTCTTCAGTTTTCCTAGAAAAATCTTCAACTCTGTATCAAACAATAATACTTTCCGTCTAGTTTCGAAGGTCTTTCTCATGATATGCTTGTCTTGCGAGCATTTGACCTGCTTCTTGTACATTAAGCTATTGTCATAGGCATAGTCTCGGAATTGCAGGAACTCTTTAAGATCCAGTTTTCTTTGCCGACCACCTTTCTGTGAGTCGAGGTTGCAGATACTTACTGCCCAAAGTGATTTGTAAATAAGTTCCACAAACAGATGGCATGGCCTTCCTGGGGATATGTATGCCCAGAGAATCGAGTCTAGAAGTTGTGACCGATTCTTTCTGTCCAACCTCACAAGTTTCTGTAGGATCATCTTGATTTTCCGTTGGATGATTCAACCAGGACATTTGAATGAGGATGTTAAGGAGATGTGACATGACGATCGATGTTGTACTCCTTCTTTAATTTCTTAACATATATGTTGATGAAGTGACTACCCTCGTCTGAAATCGGTAGCTTCGGTATCTCGAACCATGAGATGATGTCCTCTTTTAGGAATCAACAGATTGTTCTGCTGTCTACGGTTCGAGCATGGATAGCATCAACCCATTGTCTTACATAATCTATAACAAGCAGGATGTATTCATTGCCCTGACTATTAGGAAATGGACCCATGAAGTCAATACCCCACGCATTGAATACATCGAAAATTTGAATGAATTTGAGGGGCATGATATTTTTAAGACCAAGGGGTTTTTTGCATTTTCTGACAATTAATGCATGCTTTCACATAATCATTTGTATCATTGAATTCTGTGGGCTACCAAAGTCCACACTACAATATCTTAGCTATCATTCCACCTCTAGAATGGTGTTTACCAGATTCGAGCTTATGACAGTGCTCGACATCACATGTGTACTCCTCCTAAGGAACTCACCCTCGCCAAATGCAATCCACTCCTTCCCTGAATAAGTATGGGTCTTCTCATTTGTAGAAATGGATGTCAGATAAGAACTTGTCGTTCTTGATTAACTATCCAAAAGGTGAGGTAGTTCACAATGTTAGCATACCAAGGGAGGGACCCAATGCTGAGGATGGATTCATCCGGGATGGTCTCTATTACCGGTGTACTACTCAGTTTGGTATCTTGGAATTGAATTCTAGAGAGGTGATCCGATACCACTTTCAAAATCCATGTTTACCTCTTATTTCAAGTCTAACTCCTAGATAAGAAGGATCAATCTGACTAAGCATGATTTGGCATCCTTCTTCTATTGTATGCATCGGATAGCAGAGTGGTACGTGAAAATAATTACTTTACATCCAAAAAGGTGGTGGACATGCAAGCCCACAACGAGCCATTATGCAATAAATGTTATTATAATTCACTCCTTAATCTGAAAAAAGAAATATTTGCATAAATACATATTTTACTTTGGTTAAGGATTTTATATCAAAATTATCTTACCTTGTCAACTCTAAATGTTCATTCCCTTAGTCACTTTCAAAGAAATAGAGATACTTACCGTTATATCTTAAGTAAGACATGGGATCTCCTTTCTTACCTTTGTTACATCCCAATAGTATGAGAAAACGTAAATCGGATAAAGACAAGAGGGAACGTATTTTGCCTTTCAAGTCCAACTTGTATTTATCAATTTGGTCTTTAACACCTTGGCCCACCACCGTTAAGGTGATGTTGACTTGTTCTTAATTTGTCAACTATAAACATGAATAGAACTTGCTATGTGCAATCCAATATCACCCCAATAATATGAGGAACTGATATTGGGGTTACTACGCATACAACCTAACTCTTTAGAGAAGCAAAGATCATGATCCATGTGCACTTGTATGCCGGAGTTGTCACTTCGAACAAGCTTCTCCTACATATAATCCATGACAAGGGAACCCTTCACCTTGACAGTAGACCATGGATGTAACTTATGTAATCCTCCAAACCATATTCAAATTTAACAATTGTTGTGAATCATGTTCACATAATCAATTCTTCCAAGTGAATTACATCTCTATTCACAATAGAGTGTTTATTTAAATTATATCTAATTAATTTAATCATATTATATCAGTTTTCAATCCAATCAATCAACCAACAAACAATTAGGATTTGCTTGATATTACCATATAGTATAAGTTCTAACAATACATATTATTTTGTATTTAATAATTAGAGTACAACTTGACTTGCTCATATTATTCTTTCCTCAAAAACGGATCCGGTCAATACACTCTAGTTATGCTGGGAGGAAGCAATTCTTAAAATGCAAGGCACTAATTGGTAAACAAGCCAACATACCCGGGCAAGACACCTTCACCATTCCAATTAAGAATAACCCAAAATAATATCAATGTATTTGTGGTTTTATCAATCAACTTTGATGACTGATATTATACTATATATAATAATCACTCATAGATTTAGGCATCTTTAAAACAATTTTAAGGATCCTAATATTCTAGTCATATCAAGCAAACAAGTTCTTGTTTTGCATGTAAATTTGTCCTACAACTATTGTAGGATAAACTAGAATGACTATTATATGGATATGAAAACTGTGCTCCTGGTATCTGTGGATATTATGTTCCTAGCACTATCTATTATAGATAGCACTATCCATAATGATAGTTATGGAAAAGTTGTATGACATTATGTTCTATCCATAATGGATAGTGCTATTTGTGGCAACTAGGTATACGTGACAACTTTACATGCAAAACTATATCATAATCTCATTACATTAAGTCTTTGTATGAATGCTATTGTAATGTACTAACATTCATTGCATAATGGGTCGTCGTAGGCTCACATTAATAACATATATGATTAATAAGAATATTGCTATCAACATTATTCATAGTATTGATCTCTCATCATATGTTCTTTGGAAGTATCATGTTCATTATGATCGTAATTATCGAAAATCATTATAAAACCTAATAAGATGTTTTTGTAGACATATGTGCTCTCAACATTTAATCATGAATGATATGGTTCACTGCATTATGCAGAATGGTGGCTCGAGAAGAGATGATGTACTCAAAATATTTGAGTACCTGCATGGACAAAAGTTTTAAGAGCAAAGATGGATGTAGATATCATGAGCGTTATCATTCTACAATCTATACTCTAGTCATTCATGAAGCTTCATATTCATATTGTATGAATTGAATGAAACATATATAAATGTTGAAATACTCTTATGTTGAAATCTTTTGAGTTCAACATAAGAGATCCTTTGTCTTAAGCAATGATTGTTTATTTATGAAGGAAGCATAGTGCAAGCATGGGTCTGAACCATGTAAGAAGTAAAATCAAAGAGTTAATTGTACTTCTCTGTAATTTCCATACATATGACATCCAAAGAGTTGGATAAATGCCAATACTGCAACAAGCTGGTGTATTTATGGTATGACTATCTAGGATCCTTAGATAAGGACTCGGATAGTGCATCAACATATTATACATCATCATATACTCATTGAAATTGACTTGCATCTCTAATAATTGTATCTCATTCTTCTAATAACACTTGCAATTAGTTGCATATGTTTTAGAAGACTAAAAAATTTGATCTTAAGGTTTAATAGTCATCCCCATGGATGTTGATTCAATTGTTGAAACAATCTCCATTGGATAGATAGACTACTTATTTTTGGTGGGAGAGCCCTTAGTCTTAGAGAATGTCACTAACCTAGATATTGTATTACATTCATTGTTTATTTATAATCTTGTTAGAAATGGACATGCATTCTGGAATGGACCTATCATAAAGAGTTATGATGGATATATCTCAAATAGTAATCTAACATCTAGAGGACTCTACTGAATTAGAAATTTAGTGAATGGTTCACTAACATTTCTAAACATTGAAAAATCAAACCTTAGAGAATCAAAAGGAGGATAAAGATCATTTGACAATGATCTAGCATCAAGCCTTAGACATATGTATATTGATAAGTTCTATAAACTAGTAAGATATTGAACTTTATGAAGGTTCAAAACATACATGCTTATGAATAGAGATTCAAAGTAGAATGTCCGATACACCCTTCTCTAGGAATGGTATAGATGCTTAGGTATTCAAGTTCTCATACATATTGATGTATGTGGACCATCTATATCATAATAAACATTTTGTGATATGAGATTTCTTCCCTTCACCTTAGAATCCCTTGAAATGTTCAAAGATTTCACAATTTTGGTTGCGAACCAAAGATAGAAGGAAGATGAAATGAAATTAATCTAACCAAGGTAACAAGTACCTATTAAATGAATTCAAGAAATACCTAATGGAGAAATGAATATCATTCCTATCTCATTCTACCTAGTACACCTTAACTCAACAGAGTTGTAGGGAGATACAATTGGATCATGTGTGACATGATTTGATCAATGATGAACCTTAGCATAATTACCTTTTAGTTTCCAAGTATATATATAGTGGAGACTGCATTGTATATCTAAGATTTCATGCAAATCTTAACCCCAAAACCCTCATAAGCTATGGTTAGGAACATAGCCTAGTGTTGGACACTTGAGGGTTTAGGGTTGTTTGGTTCATAATCATGTCATGGATGCAAGTAAGCTAGAATCTATCACAGAGAGTGCTGCTTCATTAGGAATATAAAGGATGGTATTGGATACCTACTTTATGACCTTGAGATTCTTAAAAAGTTTCATCTCTAAGAATATGATTATAAGAGGATGGCTTTCTTGAGAATCAAGATGAAAAATGAAGTAAAGGAACTCATTCTTTGTTGAGTAGATATTGAGGCTCTTTAGATAAAAAACTAAATAGACAATTAAAGATGAAACACTCATCCTCTTCAAACTAATTTGAGGGTGGTAAGACCACCTGAAGGGTATGGATTCGATGTGTTAGAGAAATCTAACAATGATCAAACTTCATACGATGAAGCTTCAGTGGATCATGACATAGAGAGATGGATGTTACCAATAAATTCTAAAGTAGACTTCATCTACAAGTGTTGTATATGGACCCTCGAGGATCCACCTATAAGGGTAAGATCAGTTAGGTGTAAATGGATCCTAAAGAGAAAGAGGGAACTTGATGAGAAGGTAGAGACTTTAAAAGCACGGCTCGTATCCAAAAGATACACACGGAGAGAAGACATCACTTGTGATGAGACTTTCTTTTCAATGACCATGCTTGAACCCATCATGATATTGCTAACTACAGCTATACTACTTGACTATGACATCTACAAGATGGAAGTCAAGATTGCATCCCTCTATGAATACCTCTCCGAGGATATTCATATGAAGTATCTCCATGGGTCCATAGTTAAGGAAGGCAAAGTGTATAAAAGAACTCCATTTAAGTACTGAAATAAGCTTCTTGTAGTCGGAACATCAGATTTAATGAAATTGTAAAGATTAAGATTTCATACAAAATATTGATAACCCATGTGAAGCTTAATGGGAGTGCCATTGTTTTTATCATGCTAAATGTAGATAAAGTCCTAATCATTTGGAATATAAGGATGATAGTAAGTATTCTAAAATATGGTTGTTCCATACCTTGATATGAAAGATCTCATGGATACCTCTTAGATCTTAGTTTTGATGTTGTTCATAAATAAAGAAAAGAGGGTATTGGGTCCGTCGCATAATTAGTACACCTTGTACTTGTTCCATTCTTGGAAAATCCCATGGAGGGCTTCCTTTCTTAAGATATGATACTGACCTATCTGAAGGGATAACACCTCAAAGAGTTGAGGAAGTGAATGCTAAAATTGCTTCCCCTTGTGCATCGATTACTAGAAGCATGATATATGCTGTATGCGTACAAAAGTCAGATGTCTGTCATGCAATGGGAGTAGTAAACTATTACTAATCCTACCATGGACATAAAAACACTTTATTGCAGTAATAACGATATCTTCAAAGCTAAAAAGTTTTTTGACATAGTGATCTCAAAGTTTTATCTTCAAGAACTTAAGTCTTTATAGATAGTGATCTAAAAGGTCTTAACTATAGATGCCTTATAAGACTTAAGACTGAGTCTTAGTCTAAGTATATGGAGATATCTCAGAATAAGGGAATTCTGATAAGGATAATAGAAATTACGTACTGGTTATAACGATGATTGAATTGTAATGTCAAATACATTCTAATTGCCTTAACAAAATTGAGGATTGGTTGCATAAGATGCAATATTCGCCCCTGACTAGTGCTTGAGCTCGATGTCTCGGTTGACTTGCCTTAGTCCTCCGCCGACTAGAGAAATTGTGAATTCTTCCCTTTTATTGTGGAGCTCTTGGGCCTCATCATAGGAAGGTGATGAGTTCAAAACCTTCCTAACCAAAGAGCAAGTACCTTTTTTTGCCAAATGGATTATATATTAAGGGGATCAAGTCAGTAGGAAATGCTGGAAGAGTACAACCGAGCACTGTTACTATGAGATAAGCAAGTACCATAAAAGGACTTGGCATAGTATCTTGGGAACAGAGGATTGGTTAGCTTACCAAGCTATTTTTCTAAATATCTTATGATTATCACATGAGTGTGGATTTAAATGATTAGCCCATAAATGGCACTCTAGGCTAGTGGCAGATTGTTGTACATCCAATCCCATGACGGGTCATTATGCAATAAATGTTATTGCAATTCACTCCTTAATCTGAAATTAAGAATAACTCATTTCTGCATAATAGGTCCCTTAGTACAATTAGGGTTATGTACCATGTCCGTATTAATGATCATACAACTATTGTTTCAAATGATGAATCATAGAGGCCTATGCTTGTATGATATGCAATGAGTTAGATTGAGGACCCATCAAGCACCGTCAAGTGATTGTTAAGAGAGGATCTCCAGCCTGAGAACAAGATGGAAATTCTTCTCTAAAGGATGATATCTAGCTGACCTCTTGATGTATGTCCTCGGCATAAGAATAGAGATTCGGAGGTGTTAGATAAATAAGGTCAAAGACTTGACTTAACGAGATCGAGATAACCAAGACCTTTGTTGTACGCTATCACGATATAGGCACACACCCTTTGACCCGAGACAGATGTGTTACTATATGTTTGGGTATGTACATTTGACAGCTTGATAGGTTGATGATCTAATCAAGGTCTATAAACATGCGAGCTGATGCACATTCATGGGCATATGAGTAATACGATCTCTCAAGGGGGTCATACAGGTTCATTACTAACCGGAAGACGTGAGCTCACTCATGAGATATTGAGATCACCATGCACGGTCGTCTCGTTTTGGAAGCTTGACTGAATTTGTATGTCTGATATATACTTTTGGAAAGTGTATGATCAATACCTGGGTATTATATATGATTTTGAAAAGTATATGATCGATACCAATTCGCAATGATCGAATGAGAAACTTAATGATTAAACCCTGAAGGAGACAGTCTAAAAGAGATCAAAAACTTTGGGTTTATTCTAGGTCGCTCAGTATGCAGGTTGTACATGTATTAGAAATACATGAGGGATATGTGATCATAAATGATTGTATAACCATGACTTTTCCATTCTAAGGGAGTGATGAAATAGGTTTGGATTTTAGTGACACCTCTTAGTGGAGAAGTGATCGAATCTTAGTCAAAATGTTGGACATCGATATGAATGTGATTCAAATACAATGAACAGATTAGATCTATATCCTTGATTTAATCAATCATCTATGAGAAGTCCCCATGATATGAATTTGAGATATGATCTCAATATTCAAGTCACTATACGTGGAAGGTACAATCACCCTTTCCTTATCACCAAGTATCAGCGGAGAAAGTGTATTATTCTTGAAAGAGTACAATAATAATTCCACTGATAGAATGTGTATCGAAGAATTGAGAAATGGATAATTAAATATGATTTAATTATCATGAATAATGTGAATGTGATTCATATTATTTTGATGCATGAGATTGATGATCCAAGATAATTAAATATGATTTAATGATTATGGATATGAATAATGTGGATAGCAATACCAATATTAATCATATATATTATAAATGTGATTTATAATATATAAGAGAGAGGTATTTGAAAATAACATTTACAATTTAAATGTTGATGTGAATTGGACTTACATTGGACAACTAATTGAAAATGTAATTTACATTTTATTTTGGGTTGTGAATGTGATTCACAATTTCCAATGGTATGATTGAAATTTCACAAAATAATTTTGAATTATTTTTGTGAAATAATATACTATAAAAGTTGTTGTATATAATGAAGGATTATATGAGATATAAGATCTCACATAATAGGAATGAGGAGGTCCCCTTCCATAGTAGGAGGGTGGACGACTACTCTTGACTTATGAGTCAAAGTGGCTGTCACCCCTTAATTGGATGGAGTCTTGCCTCCTTCCTAATCCTTCATGGTATATTGATTTTATTGAATTAATTTATATTGATGATTTATTCAATATATATCAAATTAAAATAATTGTTGTTCTGTCTTTACAATAAAATCATGGCCATTGAAAGAAACACAAATCAGTCTCAACCACTGGGATTTGTTGTCCATGTTAGAGATCTAGGGACTCCCAAAATATTATAAAATAGAGACAGCCGTAGATCTTCTTTTACAACATAGAATTCACAAGCTCCCTCTCTCTCTCATCATCATCATACACCCCTCTCTCTCTCTCTAAATGGTCGTCCACTTTATGACCTAGAGTGGATCGTCATCATCATCATGTCATCATGTTACTGCTTCGATCGCTCATGGATCTTTGTCTTCCCCGATGCTTCTGATACGTGAAGAAGACCTCGGATTTTATGTGACAAAATAAGGAGATCCATTGCTTGGATCAACATCTTAGATTATGAGAAGGACACATTTCATCAATGCACTTGCAAGCGTCTCCTCCGCCGGGTCGAACTTGAGATAGGTGGTCTCTTCGTTTAGAGGCTTCGACAACACACTTCAAGAGATATTATGATATCTAATTTATGGTTATGATGAAATGATTTGAGAAGTGTTCCTGGATCATGTGGTTTCATCGCTTTAAAAATTTTAAATTCCACTATGGCGAGCAACTAGTTGCTCCCAATCGCATATGATGCGATCTTCACACTTCCATGATGCCCTTAAGGTTCTTTCCATAACTTTCAAAAGGTAGGATCTGAACTTCTCTAAAATGAAGACTACTTCCAGCAATTCTTTCTTTGTTACTATGTAATTTCTTTATGCTTCATCAAGTGTCTTGCTGGCATAGTGAATGGCATATGGCATATTAGCTCTTCTTTAACTTTAAACAACCCCAACTGCAAAGTTTGATGCATCCGTCATGATCTCGAATGGGAAAGATCAATCGAGTGGCTATAAGACTAGATCTTGAGTTACGATATCTTCCATCTCTTGAAAATATTAGAGAACATGTTGATCAATGATGAACTTTATCTTCTTGCAGAGTATCTCAATAAGAAGTCAGGAAAGCTTGCTGAAGTCCTTGATGAATCGACGCTATAAGTCGACATGCCCAAGAAATGACCTCGCATTCTTAACATTCTGAGGTGGCTCTAGATTTGTGATCACATCTACCTTCGTTAGGTCGACCTCCATGCCACGCTTGGAGACGACATGGCCCAGCACGATCCCCTCAGTGACCATGAAGTGGCTCTTCTCCCAAGATAGTAGGAGATTTAACTCCACGTCATTTCTGAAGCACTCAGTCTATGTGCTCAAGATAAGAATCAAAACTGTCACCATAGACCGAGAGTAATCCATACACATTTCGAGAAAACTGCCAACCATATCGGCAATAAGAACAAGCATGCATCTCTGGAATGTTGCAGATGAATTGCACAAATCAAAGGGCATTCTTCTAAAAGCATAGGTGTTGAACGAGAAAGTGAATGTCATTTTCTCTTAGTCCCTTGGGGGCTATTACCACTTTGTTGTACCCAGAGTACCCATCAAGAAAGTAGAAGAACTCCTTGCTAGCCAATCTTTCCCAGAATTGATAAATACATGGCAAAGGGAAATGATCCTTCTTCGCTGTTGAAGTCAGGCCTCAACAGTCAACACACACACACACACACACTGTGATGTTGGTTCTCGGGGAGAGATCTCCTCTCCTTTGTTGTTGGTAGCGACTTTGATCCCTGATTTCTTTGGAACTATGTGCAAGGGACTCACCCATTTGGAATCAGAGATGGGATAAATAAAACCTACTTCACACCATTTAGTGATTTCATTCATGATGGCATCTCACAGATTGGGGTTCAGTCTTCTTTGAAACTCTCGAGAAAGCTAGGCATTATCTTCCAGATAATGTGGTGTGAACAAAAGGCTAAATTTATCCCGTAGAGATCTGAAACATTCCAACCAAGAGCATTGTGGTTATTCTCCAAAACCTCGAGAAAATCGAGATTCCTGATCCGAGGTCAACTTGCTTCTAGTGATGATCGGATATATATTTTATTCACTACATGGAAAGCATACATGATGCTTGCCAGAAGCTACATTAATTCTGGTAATGTTTGAGCTGGCTTCTCGGACACTTCTGAGATAATGCTCTTTGGTGGATGTTCTACTTTTCTTAATGAGGTGGTGCTCACCTTCGTCACTGCTGGCTCTGATATAAATATACCGAACATGTCTGCAAAGAACTCTTCGTGTTTGGTTTTGGTTAAATACTCTTGAAGTATGTTAATCGATGATTCTAATTGGTCTTCTAGTCTGCTAGGAAGCATGTGTTGATTGTGTTGTTTAGGTCCTCCTAAGAAGAGAGGATATCCTATGTGACAATGTCATTCAGAGAAATATGTTGATCGCTGACATCAACAATATCATAGTCTTATGTAGTTGATTCTGACTTGCCTCCATCAGATGTGGCTTTTGTCTCGACGACTATGTGCATGGTGACTCGATCGTTGCAAGAGTGAAATGTAATCTTCCCAAACCCATAGTCAATGACTTCTTCGGTTGTCCTAAGGAATGGTCGATCAAGAACAATTAGAGTCTAGAGCAATGGTGCAAGAGAATCCACATCCAAGACCACAAAGTCTACTAGGAACCTCATGTCCTGCATAGTCACGATACCATCCTACAACAGACCTCTAGGCCACTTAATAGATTGATCTGCAAACTGCAGTATCATTAGCGTGGCTTTAAGTGGACTAAGCCCAAATTCTTCAAGTAGCCAGGAGGGCATGAGGCTGATTGAATACTCACTATCAAGCAGAGTTCACTCGAGCACTTGATCTAATATCAGGCATCTGATGTTGGGTGCACCCTTGTCTTTCTTTTTCTGAGGGAGGTCATTGATTACATTCGTTGTGGCCATGGTCAGAATGTGTTTATCTCCTTGTCTACGTTTATTCTTGCAGGGTGATGCTTGGAGGTACATACCTCTTTTAATCCTTTCTTGATAGATGACATGCAGTTCATGTCCTTCATCAATGGCATCTTTAACACATGATTTTCAATAATTTCAAAATTGCTAGGGTCGGACAATGCATTTTTCAAATTTTTAATTTTTTTGACATTTTCCATTGCTTCAGGAAATGAAATATCCACAAAAGGAAATTCGAAGTTCTTAATTACATCATTATGTACATATCGTTGGCTAGAAGTGAGGACACCATGCAAAATAGGCAAAAAGTTATCCACACAAGCTTTGGCTTTGTCAAACTATGTTAGAAGTGTTGTTGGTGCTGGCTCCTCCTAGGCTTTGGCTCTTCTTTTCTTTATGGAATTTTTAATTTTGTTGATTTTTTGTGAATTTTTCTCTTGGTGGTGGTGGATGGCCGAAGTTGCTATTCGTTTGTCTTCTTCCTCACCTAGTCCTGTGGCTGGTTTGATTGATGTAGAAGATGATGACTCGCTAGATGATGCTTTTTTTTGTTTGATTGTAGCAGACGATGGAAAACTTCTACTGGTCCTGAGAGTAACAAGATTAGACAAAGCAATATTAGGGTTATCTGACTCTACGGTATCGGTTGGTATATCACACACTACCTGCTCTTTCTACCTGAAATTGTTAGGATTTGCTTCTTTCTAGGCCGGAATGGAGGTTTTCATGGCGATGAGGTCATCAAGATTCTGGCTCATCTCTGCTAGGCTTTTCACTAGCTGATCCAAACAATCAAGGGTGGGATTTAAAGGAGCCTCATATGTATCAGCATGTTGACCACATTAAGACTAGTGATGTTGCGATGGAGGTTGCGAGTAGTAGGACTAAGACTGATGTTGAGGAGGGTATTGCTGGTGATGCTGAGGTGTAGGGGGATACTGGTTCTGCTGACTGGCCGCATAGTTAGAGTACTGCTGATGTTGATGGTATTGTGGTTGCTGGTCGGAATAACCCTATCTCCATGTGTTCTGCTAGGGTTGAGACTGATGCTGCTGACAGTGCTGGACAAACTTCACATCCTAATGTGGGTGGTACAATCGGATGGCAGAAGATTGGCTCTGTTGATGTCCACCAGGATGGGACAATTGTGCATCATTGTTCCAAATGTCGTTCACCTCATGAATCATGGGTGGAGGTGGAAGTGTAGATCGACATAGGGAGGCTGGGAGTCCTATTAGTATACACTAGCTGTTGATGCAGCCGAGTTGGTACTTTCTCCGAGGCTTGTATATAATACATGTGTTGAACTAAGGCTGTCTGCCCAAAACTTTGCTGAGGTGATGGCTCCTTCGTCTCGACAAGAGCTACAACTGATGGAGTTTCCGACTGGCAAGAGTCAATTGTGCTCACCAGTAGTACCAATTGCTTGGTAACCTGATCCAACTTGTCCAAGCTTTGCATCCTTCATTCGATCACTGATAATTTTTCCAAGTCTTGTAATTATTTCTCAATAATATCCACCTTGGACATGTTGCCCCCAATGATGCTGAGATTGGAGCTCTCGTTCATGTCCAATTCTTGAGCTGACATCATGTGAACTGACTTGTGGAGGATTGATGAATCCCTTATTCTCATGCTTTATTATTTGATTTTAGCTATTAAGCTTGGCAAAACATCATGTAATAGGTGTAAATACAATAACATAGCAATCAACATGCATGTGTTAATATTGCATAATTTGCATGTAATTGAGCAAAAATAATAGAATAAAGGAAAAGAAAAAGGAAGGAGGTATTTAGAATAAATACAGAGTGACCCAAACCATAAGAGAAAGTCAAGCCTTGACCAGATCGTCAAATAAAATAAGTAGAGAGAGATAGGGTTTGCTGTGTGATGTACATATTACCTATGTACATAAATTTTTATTTTTACAAAATAAAAACAAAATATTCTTTTTACCTCCTTGTATATAACCCTAGAAATAAAACAAAAGCAAAATAAAAATCAGAAAAATAAATAAAAATAAAAATAAAATCCTTCCTACATGTACAAAATACATGTATATATGTCACATCCCCTAATTATTTTATACCTGTAAATAATCCATAAAAATAAAACAGAAATTATTTTAAACTCCGAAAAATATGTTGAAAATAAATAAAATACAAAATTAGGGTATTTTTGTAAAATAAAAATTAACGTACATTATACATAGGTATATTACTTCTGTATATAATACTATATAGTATATATACACTAATTTATTTTTCATAAAAATAATAAAAAAATCACAGAAAAATCATTTGAAAAATAACAAACATTTTTTTATTTTATACACTTTTCGTTTTTAATTTACTTACTATTTTTATTGAATTTATAAGTAATTGTAAATTCTAATTTCCTAATTGGTCCAGCTCGTTTCACAAGTCAACACCCTCTTCCAGGGCTGACCTGACCCGATTCCTTTCGTCGGAGAATTTTCTCCTATTTTTTCGGGTTGGGTTAGGACTCTTTTGATCCGATCTTGCGCCCGAGCCTTCCTCGAGGATCCATCACCTTCGCAAATCCCTAGGAAGGCGCGGATCTTCCTAGGGTTGCGTGCTCTCACTCAAACCTTCTAGCCTCTTGGGAAGCCTATAAATCGTCTCTTCCGCCTGCACTGCAGCTCAGCTCGTGTCTCGCTCCTTCTTCCAGCCCTAGACACCTTTGGTTGAGTGACAACTACCGGAGAGCGTCTTCGGAGTGGAGTTTGGTTGAGTGAATCCCACAGCTCAACTACGTGGTCGGACCTCCACCGCGTCTAGCCTCCCGACCTTCCGCAGCTCAGTTGAGGCCATCACCTCGACGCTCCCCTCCTCCTGAAGCGTAGGAGCTTCTCTGACCCTTCAGGTATCCATCCTATCCCCCGCATTTCCCCTTTTGATTCCATCCATTCCATCTAGCGCCACTGCACATCCACCTGCTTTGACCAGCCGGTCGGAGCCTCGTTACCCACCTCCATCCGTTCAGATTGACACCTCGTTCCATCGTTCATCTTGCACCATAGCCTGATCATCCTTAGACTCGACTACCGAATCGAGATTAAGGCCACGACTCCTTTCCTTCACCACCACCGGGAGTCAACCTCCATATCCCTTCGATTGTCTTACCCTTATCAAGCAATAACCAGACCAGAGCAAAGCCCCTGAGTCGCTCTACCATTTGCAGGTTTCCTCGCGTGCAAGGGACCCATTCCGAGCTTTCTGTTGCTCGGGAGGAGCACCCTCCAAGCGGCTGGCCATTGACACGACCATCCACCCGTCATATCTCCCATCAAAACCCTCAGGCTGACACACTGCACCTCCACGAAGCTGGTGGAACTCCTTGCGCTTCAATCAGACCGATGGATCACCTCCCCAGTTCGATTGAAGTCCGATCGGAAGGTGTTCTTCCATATCCTCTTCCAGCCGTCAGATGGACCTCCTCGCACCAGATATCATCCCAGCCGCCGACCATTGCATCTTTTTCAGCCCTCAGATCTGATGCCCCCGGGCGCATCTGACCGCACATAGCAGACATTCTCTAGGCCGTCAGATCTGAAGCTGGCTGTGATCAGGACCGTATGCCTGCACCACCTCCGAGACCGCCACGTGTCCTCACGTGGCCCGCATGCGCCTTGCAAGGGGTATACTGCTCTTTTACCCCGCGCCTTTTCATGTTTTATTATATAGTTCTAGAAATAAAGTGGCAGTTTAAAGATTTTGCAGTTTGGACCTTATAGTTTATGTATTTGCATTTTAGTCCCTCCGAACTTGAGACACGTGCATGTTAATGTTATTTTGTGGATTATTTGCATGCATTATCCCAAAATTCCTGATGTTATGTTTTTAGTAGAACTTTTGTGGTAATTGCAAGTATAACCTTGTGCGTGAGTTTTTGAACATGTGCATGAATACGTTGGATAAATTGCAAGATTAGCCCTGAGCTTTTTATAGATGTTATATTTTGGCCTAGAAACTGTCGTATAATTGCATTTAGGTCCCTACTTGTTGTGTGTGTTGTTTTTAATCAAATAAATACCTAATTAACTCTAAAAATTCTAGAAAAAATCACTGTTAGCTCTTGCCAACACATAATATTTATGGTAATTTTTATGAACTAATTTAGTTTTATTAGATATTTTTAAAAAAACCCAAAAATTATTCTGTATATTTTCTAAAATATCTAAAAATTATAAAATTTGTTTTAAAAATTACAAAAAATTAGGCTGTGCTTTTTTCTGTGTGTTTTAATTTCACTAGCATTTTTTTTAAAAATCCTTATAAAAACCTTAAAAATCTAAAAACATAAAAAACTTGTAAAATCATTAAAAATTCTAAAAAAATTCAAAAATATAGAATTTTAGGTTTTTTAGTTAGGTATCTTTATTTACTTTTTCATAAAAATCTCAACCAGGACATTAGGGAATTTTAATATTTTAAATTTGCCTTTTAGTCCAGGCTGTACATTATTTTCCCTATTTGTCTTTGTTTGATTTTTATAAAATCATATACAAATTAGAAAAATCCCATAAAATTACCAAAAACATCTGAATATCTGGAAAACATAAAAATATTTTTATATCTGATTTTTCAATATTTTTGACCTTAATAAAAATTGTGGAAGCTTGCTTGTGCCCGGTTCTTCTTATTTGTTTTGTTTTATTTTCTTAGTTTGAAAATATAAAAAATTAGAAAAATAAAAATTACAAAAATATGTTTTTATTTGTCTGATTAGGACTACTTCGTAGGTTTTACTCATGCTCCTTGTATTCGACCATGGTCGCTATAACATATTAAATAAATAGCGGATACCACCTACATTGATTTTGCGCTTTGATTGTCTAATTTGTGTGGTATTGATTTTTCTTGTTGAGTCCGATTTGCTGATTGGGGTCACAAAGACCCTTCCTTATTTTTCATACTTAACCCTAGTCGGTTAGTCACTCATTAGAATGGCACCGTTGTCGGGTAGCATGACTTAGTAGTCATTTCTGATTTTTGTATTTTTAACTCTATTTTATATAACTGATTTTCTAACATTCTCCTTGCTTGGCTTTATGTGCGAGGGATCACCCGAGGACGTTGCGGCTCTCGGTTGGAGTAACCACACCCAAGGAGGAGCTGGTGAACAAGAGGGAATCAATTATTTTGGATAGAGTAGATTAGCTTAGATTAGTTTTTATCTCCAGCACATTCGATTATTGTTGTAATAATCCAGGACCATCAGAATCTTCTGGATGCTTGGCTTATCAAGGTCTGTTTCGCCGAGCACTGGTGTGGTCGGGGGACCTCACCGCGGTTTTTGCCGTTTTGTTTTCTCGCATTTTTTCTCTTTGGTTCTCGAAGAATTTGGCCCTTATACATAGGATTTTCTCTTCATTGCGATTTAAAAAATTAAGGCCCAATTCCTATATTGCCTGCACCTATAGGCTCGTAATTGGACCATAATAAAAATCCATAAAAAAGTCAACTTGATTGATTGAGATGTCACATGCCGCTAGAGGATGTATACAACGCATGCAGGATCCATTATGGCGGACACCGATCGGCATCCGAGACTGGACGTCGACCTCTCTCGCTGATCAGTTAGCTAATGTTCTTCGCGTTCACTAGAAATTACTCGTCTAAGGTTGTTTTCTTATTTCATCATATAAATTAGTTTAAATTTCTGTCATTAAATTTATGCGCAGATCACCCTGCATGTAGAGTGCTGGAGTCAGGTACACCTTTCTTACGTTGCATGCATCGACTTCAGATAATCAAGAGATCAAAAAAATGCATTAGGCGTT
This sequence comes from Ottelia alismoides, assembly GCA_037367405.1. Taxonomy (NCBI): domain Eukaryota; kingdom Viridiplantae; phylum Streptophyta; class Magnoliopsida; order Alismatales; family Hydrocharitaceae; genus Ottelia; species Ottelia alismoides. The sequence continues at coordinate 66,887 of JAZKJV010001482.1, forward strand.
TTTTGTTATTGAAAAATAGCATAAAAAGAGAACCATAAAATTGGGATTGTTAATGCAAACTTGATTTTAAAAGACACATCACTTAAAAATCTGTTTTGGGAGAGTCATCCCCTCCTTGTTTGGTTTGCTTGAGCGAGAGAGTCACCTGCACACTAGGATAGAGCCATACACGAACTCTCGTTAGACTAATGGTCTTGGGGTTAGTCGTTCTCCAGTGAGGATCTCTCCGGTCTCCAGTAAAGCGGGTTGCGACGTCCTTAATAGATCAAGTTGTCGGGTAGCCAATAAACGGTCCACAACTTGTACTGGCTGGGAAATATCTAGCTTTGGGATTGGGCCAGTCTCTTGGGAGCATCAGGTTCCTGATGAATACTCATTCATCACTCTTTATTCTTTTATTTTAGCTATTTATCTTTACAAAACACCATGTAGATAGCTGTAAATATAATAAATTACCAAAGAGGCATGCTTGTGTAAATATCAATAATTAGCATGTATTTGTGTAAAAATAAAAGAATAAAGAAATAAAGAAAAAGAAGGAAATATTTAGAATAAATATTTAGTGACCTGAACCCAAGAGAGGGCCCAATATGGGCCTGATCGCAAAATAAAAGAAGAAGAGAGAGATAGGGCCATTCATCGGTGTACATATTCCTTCTTATTTTGTACATATTTTTTTTTACAAAAATTAAATAAAAATGAGTTTTTAATATCTTGTATATATTTCTAAAAATAAAATAAAAATTAGAAAAAATAAAATAAAATAAAATCATTTCTATCTCTCTCTCTCTCTTATTGTACATATACCATGTATATATGTATTTATCACTATTTATTTCACCTTTGTAAATAAACAATAAAAATAAAACAAAATTATTTTATACTCTAAATTTCATGTTGTAAATAAATAAAATATAAAATTAGAGTATTTTTACAAAAATAAAATAATAAAAATAAAATTATAAAATACATAGGTATTTTATTACTGTATATAATATTATATTATGTATGTATCATAATTTATTTTTCAAAAAAATAAATAAAAATAACTAAAATATAGTTTAAAAATAAATAAACATTTTTTATTTTGTAAATATTTTGAAATAAAATCATTTTTGATTTTTAAATGATTTTCTAAATAACTTCAACCCTAGAATTTTGTGATTGGTCCACGAGGGATTGTTGACCCCAGGTCAACTCTCCCTCCCGGACCAACCTGCGCCCGAATCCGAGTTCGCCCCGATTTCTCGAATTTCTTCCACTCGGATCTGAGGGCCTTTTGCCCCGATTTCTCCACCCGTCTGTTCTCCATGGATCAGACATCCTCGCGGATCCCTAGGAGAGATCAGATCTTCTTCGAATCCCACGCCCGTGCCAGGTCTTCATCATCACCTGGGACATCCTATAAAACCAAAACTTTGATTCCCAGCTCCTCAGCTCGGTCCACAAGCCTTTCTTTTACCCTAGAGATCTTCCCTTAGGTGACAGCTACCGGAAGCTAGCTTTTGTGGCCGGAGAGAGCGCCTGCAGCTGCAGCTCAAGGCACGTGGCCGGAGCGCCGCCATGTTTGAGCCTCCCAGCCCGCCGCAGCTTGGTCGAGGCGACGACCCCCTTCGCCGCACCCTCCTGGAGCTTAGGATTGATCTTCAATCATCAGGTAACTCTTTCATCGATCCTAGTTCTTTCTATCTTCGATTTTTCATCTTTCCCTCCGCCGGCTCCAACCTAGTGGTCGGAGCTCCATCTGCCATTCTCGTTCGTTCAGATCGATCCGCCGTTCCATCATCACCTTTCCCCCATCATCTGATCATCTCGATCTTGGCTATCCGAGCGAAGATTGAGCTAGTCTCCTTCTGCCGCCTTTGCCGGAGCCATCCCTCTCCGTTCCCTGCCGCTTCACTTTGTTGTTCATCCAATAACCCCCGCCAGAGCGAGCCTCCGAGCGAGAGCTTTTGTTTGCAAGTCCGTAATAGCCAGATTGCCCCCCAGTTTGCATTTCAGATCCCTCATCGGAGCTAACCCAGGTCGTACCACCCGTCTCGGAGATCTGACCATTTAGAGCTCCATCTGCCACTGCAACCCGACGTGGAGCACCATCGCGAGACGAACCCTCCCTTCTGATCGTCCATCAGCCACTCGGAGCACACACAGTCCATCGACGAACTTCACTAGGGAGGAGTTCCTCCAGTTACCCTCTCCGCCGTCGGATCTCCCCTCCGCCCCAGTTGCCATCTGGACCGTCCGTGGCATGCTCCTGTCAGGCCGTTAGATAGCAGATCTAACGGCTACGTACTCCCCACGTTCACCATCTCGTAAGAGCCTTTGGATGCGGCAGCCGTCAGCATCGCCACCGCACATCGCCAACCATTCATCGACCGCCACCTGTCACCCACGTGACCCGTACGAGACGGCTGGGTAATTTGCGCCATACCCCCCTATAGTTTCTTTTTGTTTTTTGTTTAGTCTATTAAATAAATTAGCACTCTGTGGACTTTTTGCACTTTAGCCCTTGCTGTTTTCATTATTTGCATGTTAATCCCCCTTGTGTGGTTACACGTGCTTCACCACGTGCCTGTCTAGAACAATTGCATGTATGCCTTCGGGTTTAATGAATGTTATGTTTTAATGAAATAGTTTCACTTATTTGCACTTATACCCCTATGCGTGGTTTTTTGACATGTGCTAGAATCGATGCGAAAATTGTAAGTGCCCCCTCGGACTTTTTCAACATGTTACCATTTAGTCCTGAAAACTTGTTTTCTTACATAATAGTCCCTGTGTGCTGTAAGTGTTTGATTGGTTGAATAAAATATCAAATCTTCTCCAAATTTTGTGAAATTTGGGCACATGGCTCCTGCCATGTTGTAAAAATTTCAATGAATTTGTGGAGTCATTTTATTTTCATTTTCTATTTTTAAAATTAAAAACCCCTTATTTTGCTACTGTCTAATTTGAAAAATCAACTAAAAATATTAAAAAGCCTCCAAAAATTCTAAAAGAATTATTTTGTGTTGTTTTCAATTCTATGCAATTTTTGTTTGATTTAGATATACAAAAACCCTAAAAATTAAAAAACACTAAAGAACTCATAAAAATCATTAAAAATTCCTAAAAATTCAAAAAATGCAATTTATATTCATTTAGTTAGGTTTTTATTTATACTTTATCATAAAATTATCTCTGGAATTTTATAGGCTATTTGAATATTTCTAAATAGCCTTTAGATTCTGGCTGCGCACGTGTTTTCATTTTTCGCCTTATTTCATTTTTAGAAAATTCCCTAAATATCCTAAAAATCTGAGAAAAATAAAAACCCTTGAAAAATTATAAAATCCAAAAATATTTTTATTTTGATTTTGACCCTTTTTGTTGTGTTGAATAATTTGTTGATTGCGACTTTTTGATTTCTTTTATACATTTTCCTTCATTTTAAAAATCACAAAAGAAATTTAAAAATTTAAAATCCACAAAAAATATTCTTTTTCTTTATTTTCGATTCTCGACTACTTCGTAGGTATTTCGTCAATCCGTGCTCCATGAGTTCGATCCTGGTGGAAATACCAGGTTAAATAAAATAGCGAGACCACTATTTACGCTGATTTGTTATTTTCTTTTATTTGGTGGTCTTTGTTTTCTTGTTGAGTCCGACTCGAGAGGTTGAGGTTGCAACGACCCTTGATACCTTCTCACCTTAGTCTCTCGGATTTTCGGCTCATCAGAATGGCGCCGTTGCTGGGGAGCACGGCTTAGTAGTCGATTTTCTTTTTCGATTTTCGTTTTGGGGCTTTTTCGTGGCTTTTTTTCTTTTGCAGTTTTCGTGGCTTTTTCATTTTCTTTAATTTTCTTTTGTTTTCTTTTTCTTTCAATTATGTTTTTATTGTTGTTTGTTTTTATTTCTTTTTATTTGGTTTTGTTTTTATTTTTGTATACATTTGTGATTTTATTTCATTATTATAATAATTGAGGGCTGACACATCTCGTGTTTACTTTTCTTGCGAGGGCTTGAGGACCGAGGCAGCTTTCTTCAGGAAGCCGACGCAACCGTGGGAATCGGAGGCGGCTCCTTTCTATATAGAGCCGCAGGAGAGCGTAGAAGAGGCGAGCAGGAGAGAGGAGAGAGTAGCTTAGCTTAGTTAGTTTTATTTCCAGAACATTATTATTGTAATAATATAGGGATAGACTCAGACTCAGACTTTTGTGGTGATTGATCGAGGTCTGTTTCGTCGGGCACCAGTGTGCTCAGGGGACCTCTCCGCAGTTTTTTTCGCTGGTTTTTAGTTTTTATCGGGTTTTTATTTTATTTTTTTCTCGAGGATTTATCCTTATCTTTGGAATTTCTTGCTCTGTGACGTAATTAATTAGGGCCCAACATTAATTAGATTGCATATTCCTATAGTCCGTAATTGGACCTTAATTAATTAATTTATAAAAAGCTAACCTGGTCACTCGAGGGGTCACGTGCCGCTAGAGGCCGTATACAGCGTTGGCAGGATCCGTTGTGGCGGACACTGATCGACATCAGAGACTGGACCCCGACCTCTCCCGTTGACAAGTTAGCTCCTATGCTTCACGTGTAGAAATTCCTGTTAAGGCCTGTTTTCATCGCTGCATCATTTAGCTTAGTTTATTTTCTGTCTTTCAATTATGTGCGGATCATTTTGCATGTAGAGAGCTGGAGGAAAGGTACGCATTCTTACTCAGCATGCATTATTGATTTCGTCGTGCATCAGCTTTTTCGCCTTCTCCCCCCGTTTTCTAGACTTAATAATCATCAGGAGAACCGAAAAATTTGTTAGGCGATTGTTTTATTTGAAAAATACCTAAAAAAGTGAAATCATAAAATTGGAACTGTTTAAGCAAACTTGATCTTAAAAATTACTTCACCAAAAATTTTATATTGGGAGAGTAATCCCCTCATTGGATGGTTTGATTGGGCGAGAGAGTGACACGCACACTAGGCTAGAGCCATATCCAACCCTCTTTCAGACTACTGATTTTGAGCTAGTCGTTCTCCAGTGATGATCGCTCCGGTCTTTGGTAAAGCTGGCCGTGATATCCTTAACAGAGCGAGCCGATCGAGTAGCCGATAAATGGTCTGCGGCTTGTACTGGCTGGGAAAGATCTACTTTGGGATCGGGACAGTCTCCTTGGGTCGTTGGATTCCTAACAGCTCGCTAATCACTCTGATAGAATGTCTCATCACCAAAATAAAAATGACAAGATAAAAGATCGAATCTTTACGGTCATCAGCTCTGCGTGCGTTGGTGAATTGGAGGTATTGTTTGACCATCTTGTTTGCTATTCATATCTCATCCGCCTTACTCACTAGATTGAGATAATGGGTCAGAGGTCCCTTAGAGCACTCCGACCCGCTCATCTTGGTTGGTTCGCGAGAGCTGAGACCCGCTCTCCGAACCCGAGTTTGATTCCATCTTGTCCTCCCCCGACCACCCTTCTTCTACCAGTCCTGAGGTGCTAGTGCCAGATCAGAGAGAGCAGCAGCTAGTTGATTTATCGACACTTGAGTTTGGGTCTTTTGCCTTTGTAGAGACCATGGCCAGCAGCGAGGACCGCACCGAGGGCCCCAGAGCCGAGCAAACATATGTTTTGGACCAGGGTGCGACACCCTATTAGCCTCCCTGGAGATGATGTAGAGACATATACACGATGTGGGGGCTTTCATGGTGGACATGCACCAGGAGGTGGAGCAGATGAGTGTAGATAGAGAGCAACGCAGACCCGGTGGACGAGATATTCCTGAGAGAGTGCAGCCAGTCCAGCCAACAGCAGGAGCGTGCTCGATGAGAGAGTTGCACAAACCAGGTGCAACTCTAACACATAGATGGATCGTGTTTCCAGCCATTGAGGGAGACTTCAAGTTCCCACCCCTGACGATTCAGCTCCTTCCTCGCTTTCATGGACTTGCGACCAAGGAGCCACATCTTCATCTCTAGGAGTTCGAGATGATCTGTAGCACTATCCACAATCGCAGCGTAGACGAGGACACCATCAAGATGATGGCATTCCCTTTCTCCCTCATCGATAGAGCAGCCAACTAGCTAAAGCACCTCGGGAGATTTGTGACGACATGGGAACAACTCCGGAACGAGTATCTCAACATGTATTATCCACTCGGCCAGACCAATGCAGTAAGGGTCCTGATCAACAACTTTTCCTTGCTCCTCAACGAGCCGTTTCATGAGGCATGGGATCGCTTCAGGGAGCTTACAGGCCGATTCCCACATCATGACATCTCGAAGCCGAACCTTGTTCAGAGCTTTTTCTGTGGGTTTACACCAGAGATGTAGGGGTTGGTGAATGCATCCAGTGGATGATCATATATTGCCAAGGATGAGGACCTGGTCTGGGACATCTACGAGGAGATGGCCGAGAACTACACAGTTATGTCACAGACCCGCCTCTACATAGGGGAAGCCCCAACCGCAAGCCATGTCCTATCAGAGGATAGTACGGGTCGATGCTGGTCCCTCTACTTCGTCAGCGGCAGTAGCACAGGCAGAGTTGACAGTCGCTGACATGGGTATCATCAGCGAGAAGCTGGACCGGATCGAGTTGATCGAGAAGAAGCAGTGCCAGGGCATGTCACAGATAGATCAGATTGCACAGATGCTGAGTGACCTAAAGACCCAGATCATGTGTCTCTAGGAGGCACAGACGGCTTCTCAGCCCCATCTCAGGTCACCGGCAGACACCGATAGCAGCAGTTCGTCCCTGCCCTCCGCCTAGTACTGACATGTCCACCTTGTTCAGGCGGAGCCATACCGGCCGCAGCAGCAGCAATACGTCCAGTCACCACCATCTCAGGGCAGCCAAATGGTGGTGTGTCAGCCGGACCAGCCCCTGGCACTACTTCCCCCACCCACCTATGAGCAGGTGTCGTTGATGGATGTCAACGGGATATAGTATGACCGACCCCAACCTGGGATCAGAGAGACCATCCCGCATTCCGATGGACGACCGGAGGTACCAGTTCCCAACAGCAGCCTCCAGTTCAGGGTGTCCAGTACGACCAACAGCGAGAGCAGCACCAGCAACCCCATTTCCCGTCACACCAGCAGCAACCACAACAGAGTTACCAACAACATGGTCCTCGTCCCCATCAACAGGCATAGTCTTGGAGGGAGCCACAACAGCCTCAACAGTATCACTTGCAGCACCCCTTATCTCTCTCACCAGCAGCAGCAACCTTACTAACAGAGAGGCCACCCATCAGGTTCTCATAGGCCCGCCTATGAGAACCCCGCCTTAGACGACTTATCCCACCTCATCTTCGAGCAGCAGGCCACTTTTAGACAGGAGATAAACGAGTTCAGATAGGAGATGAGAGAGATTGTGAAGGGGAAGGCCGCCATTCCTGCCCAGATCGAGCCCAATCCGAACAACCTCAAGAGGAAGTATGAGCAGGTAGAGTTCACAGAGACTACCACTCCTAGTGATTCCCTTGGTGATATTATTGCATACATGTTTGATGCTGATTTTGTTACGCTTAGGAGTGGTAGGATGCCAGCCAGCAGCGCCTTGTTTGAGCAACGACCACACGCACCTTTAGGAGCGCCAGATGAGGAGGAGAGCGGTGTTGATGCCTCTCATGATCATGATGATGATAGTGATGATGACTCCACCAAGGACGTTGATCCAGCTGATGGTACTGAGGCTGTCACTTCACCAGATGGAGGAGTTGGTACTGATGCCACCATTGTTGCTGAGCCAGAGCGCAGTACCGATGCCGCTATTCTAGATGCCGAGGGTGGTGCTGAGGCCACCGTTTCCAGTTCTATTCCTGTTGCTTTTCATTCAGTTGATGTATCTCAGGACACTTCTGTGAATAAAGGAAAGGGTTTATTATTTGCGAATCCATCTGTGTTGGTTGATGATTTATGCATGGATTCTACTTTGCCTGAGCAACATAGACTCGATCCTAGTCCTTTATCTGAGAAGGACCCAGCCGTCCCCTTTCCCCAAGCACTCTGCTTGGTTAAGGGGACCAAAAAAGATCCAAAGAAGTCCCACCAGCTAGAGTTCAGCTAGCAGATGATGGACCGATTTCACATACAGCTGACTCTACAGGAGGCCTTGGAACACATCCCTCTCTTCTAGAGATCTCTCAGAGACAGGACCACTATTCAGAGGAAAAGGAGGAACCATCAGTTAGAGATCCATGTGCTCACTCGCGCCACTTGCTTCGTGATTTAGAACCGTCTGCCAACCAAGAGGCCAGATGCAGGAGCCCCTTATGTCAGATGCCACATTCATGAGCAGAGGTTCGATTGGACTCTATTAGATAGCAGTTCTTCAATCAACCTACTTCCGGCAGTCTTACTCGACCGATTCGAGTTGGGCCCTCTACGATAGAGCAGGATGATCCTTCAGTTTGCTGATCGATCTGTCAAGAGGCCGAAGTGGTTGTTGAAGGACGTTGTCGTCACGATTCAGGGCCTGAAATTCCCCGTGGACTTCGTCGTGTTGGACATGGAGATCCCTGAGTCCGTGACCGATACCCCCATCATTCTAGGATACCTGTTCTTGGCCACAACCAAGGCAGCGTCCGATTATGATAGCGGGAAGGTATACTTTCGCGTCGAGGGCCAGAGTATACAAATATAGACGATCGAGGAGACTAGAGCCAGAGATTCAGCTTACTCAGAGCCGCATTCAGATTCAGAGCATATGATAGAGGTAGGGCGAGACATCCAGCAGGACTGCGATTTTGTGATTACAGATGACGAGGCAGTTTGGGCAGATCTAGTTTTACGAGCCATCCTCTCACCTTTAGAGATCGCTGATGCACAGATGCTAGCAGAGGAGAGCTTGGAGAGCACATTCCTGGTCTAGGATACATTTCAGGCAGCGGGGTAGGTTCCCGATCGCGAGGCAGATGATTATGTTGATTCGGATTCAGATCCCTCGGAGTCAGATATAGATTGGGAAGAGTTTGATGATTTAATTCCTTGTTTGACTTCCGCAGAGCCAGCAACTAGGGTGGAGACTGATTCCATGCAGAGCAGAGACACACTAGACGATCAATCCGCACCAGATTCAGATTTTCAACGAGAGTTCTCATTCTCCCTTGCAGATTTGGTCACGTTCACTCAGACTTTTCAGAGGCCAGATCTGCCAGCACCCAGTCGTCCAAAGCTGAAGCCTTTGCCGTCATCGCTGAAGTATAGGTTTCTTACAGGTGAGCATGAGATGTACCCAGTCATTATCTCAGCGGATTTGACTGGAGAGCAAGAATCCCATTTGATGGGGGTTCTTAAAAAGAACTAGAAGGCGATAGGATGGAGCATAGCCGATCTCCAGGGGATAAGTCTGGCCCTGTGCTCCCACCATATCTATCTCGAGGAGGACGCGAAGCCGTCACGTGAGTTCCAGCGGTGGCTGAACCCGAATCTTCGAGATGTTGTCATGAAGGAGATCTCAAAATGGTGGAGCGTCGATTTTATCTAACCCCATCTCCATCTCCAAATGGTTCAGTCTGCTACATGTGGTGCCCAAGAAGATGGGCATCACCACAGTTGTTAGAGAGTATGGAGAGGAGATCGCTACCCGGGTACCCACTTCTTGGAGGGTCTGTGTGGACTACAGACAACTGAATCAGGCCACCAAGAAGGATCATTTCCCGCTACCTTTTATTAATCAGATTATAGAGAGGCTAGCAGGAAAGAGTCACTACTGCTTTTTGGACGGGTACTCCGGATACAATCAAGTGGCCATTACGCTCGAAGGCCATGACAAGACTACATTCACCTGTCCCTTTGGGACATATGCTTTCAAACAGATGCCCTTTGAATTGTGTAATGCTCCGGCGACATTCTAGAGGTGCATGCTGTCCATCTTTTCGGACATGGTGGGTGAGTGCTTGGAGGTCTTCATGGATGACTTTTCGGTCTATGATGACAGGTTCGATGCTTGTCTTGACTGCCTAGACCGCATCCTTCAGTGATGCATTGAGGTCCATCTTGTGCTTTCTTGGGAGAAGAGTCACTTCATGGTGACTCAATGGACGGTGCTTGGACATATCATCTCCAACAGGGGCATGGAGGTTGATCCGACCAAGCTGGATATCATTAGGAAACTCAGTCCACCGTCCAACCTGCGACAGTTACGGTCTTTTTTGGGGCACGTCAGTTTCTACCGACGATTCATTCATGATTTCAGCAGGATTGCCCGACCGTTGACTGATTTGCTGATGAAAGACACCGAGTTCATTGTGGATGATAAGTGTCTAGCATCATTTGAGACTCTCAAGAGTCTAGTTGTCGAGGCTCCTGTCCTCCAACCACCTAATTGGTCTCTTCCATTCGAGATCATGACGGATGCCTCCGATTTTACCGTAGGGGCCATGCTGAGACAGAGGAGGGATGGAGTACCTTTTGCCATACACTACGCTAGTCGTACGTTGGATGACGCTCAGCGGAACTACACCGTCACTGAGAAGGAGATGCTAGCCGTAGTGTTCGCCCTAGATAAGTTCAGATCGTACATCATTGGATCTAAGTTGACCATCTTTACCGATCATACCACCATCAGGTACCTCATCGAAAAGAAGGATGCCAAAGCCAGATTGACCAGATGGATCCTTCTACGCCAGGAGTTTGACATAAAGATTAAGGATAAGCCTGGAGTTAAGAATCTGGTGGCGGATCATCTCTCCCGACTGGAGTTTCTTGAGGATTCTGAGCAGATTCAACCCATTTGTGAGACCTTCCTAGATGAGGTGATCCTTGCTATCGCCTCTCTCCCGTGGTACGCCGATATTGTGAACTATTTTGTTGACAAGAAAGTTCCACAAGATTGGCCCAGGAAGTGACTTGAGACCTTTCTCGCGAAGGCCAAGTTCTACCATTGGGAGGATCCCGTCCTTTATGATGAAGGAGGGGATAACGTCTGGCATCGGTGCATTCCTCAGGAGGAGCACCATAGCGTCCTCACTTACTGCCACAAGCTTGAGGTAGGAGGACATCACTCTGGGAGGAGAACGACACAGAAAGTGCTCCAATCCGGCCTATGGTGGCCTACTCTCTTTAAGGACTCTGATGAGTTCGTGAAGAGGTGTACTGACTGTCAGAGGATGGGCACTTGTGGACAGCGTGATATGATGCCGATGCAGCCCATTCACTTCTGTGAGGTTTTTGACGCATGGGGCATCAATTTTATAGGTCCATTCCCTAAGAGTAAGGGATTTGAGTACATTCTGTTGGACGTAGATTATGTGAGTCATTGGGTTGATGCCATCCCCACCCGAACCGCAGATGCTAGGACTGTTTGCAGATTTTTGAGGAAGAATATCATTTCAAGGTTCGGGGTGCCTAGAGTTTTGATATCTGACGGGGGGTCTCATTTCGTCAACGACAAGGTAAATGCCCTTGCTAGAGAGTTCAGCATTGACGATCGAGTAGCCACACCGTATCATCCTCACACCAATGGTCTTGCTGAAGTGTAGAACAGGGAGATCAAGACTATATTGCAGAAGGTCGTCCGCCCTGACCGAAAGGATTGGTCACAGCCTTTGGACTCGGTCTTGTGGGCATATTGGACATCCTTCAAGATGCCTTTGGGCACATCTCCCTTTCACCTCGTTTATGGCAAGCCCTTCCATTTACCTATTGAGCTGAGTGATAGGTCAATTTTGGTAGTCACTGATATACTTCTAGATCTAGTGAGTGTAGGAGATCAGAGGAGGGCATAGTTAGCAGCCCTGGAGGAGCTTCGTGATGCAGCCTTTTCGAGCAGCCTACAATATAAGGAGAGAGTGAAGGAGTGGCATGATTCTCATATCATCCACAAGCAGTTTGAGCCAGGAAAGAGAGTATGGTTGTTCGATGCTAGGCTTCGTTTATTTCCAGGGAAGCTATAGAGCAAATGGAAGGGACCCTATCCAGTTTGAAAGGTACACGACAACGGCAGCATCGACATATCCGAGTTGTCATCTGAGTGTACCTTTCGTGTCAACGAGCAGCGTCTCAAACCATATCTAGATCATGAGCTGCTGGTCGTTGATGTTGCCCCTATTCATTTTGCGTGAGATGTGCTCTCTTGACTCACATCTATTGCATCTCACGCTTGATTATCACTTTTCTTCCGACTTGTATAGATCCAGATGTCCATATCACACTATTCTTCAGTCCAACACCCCATATGCATCTTTGATTATGCTATACTTAGGGTGCACTTTACCCTAAGTATAAGGGGTGTGTGAGACTTTTGATTTCCTTTTGATTCTTTTCTATCTCTGTTTTGCTGCCTATACTTAGGGATATTTTACCCTAAGTATAGGGGAGGCAGACCCTGTACATTCTTCCACTCGGATTTCCCTTTGTGTACAACCTGCTATACTTAGGATTACTTGATCCTAAGTATAGGGGGAAACCCCGAGATCTTCTTCATTTCTATTCTTTCATTCGTCTTTGTATATAGTTTTTCCTTTTCACTTCCCTATACTATGCACGAGTTATGTCTTCTTCATCACTCTTGATTCACTCTGAGGACATCATTCGAGCTAAGTATAGGGGGTGTCATATATATATTTCATATATACTTTAGCCATAACTCGTACTTTGTGTGAGTGTGTTAATAAATAAAATGGCTAAAACCCTTAAAATCCATAAAAATTAAAATTTTTTCTTGTAAATAAAATTCTTTATTGCACATATATAGCTTTGTAAAAAATTATTTATGTAAAAATGTTTGTAAAAAATCTTTTGTTTAAATAGTGTGTAAATATTTTGATACCAAAATTATGTATATAGTATAATTTTTTTGTAAAATGTTTGAAAAACAAAAAGTTTGCAAAAAACCTTGTGTAAATTTGTGTAAATATTTTGCAAAACTTCTACTTTCATGCATACATCCATGTTTTCAAACATTTTTCAAAAATTCTGCACATTTTCAAAAATTTTGTAAAATTTTCATCTTTGTAAATATTTGTACAGTTTTCCTGAATCATAGTTGACATTTAAACTATCATGGAATTAAATTGAAAAATGGAGCTTGGTTAAGATCTTAATCCACCTAATTCCAAGAGGAACCTTATAGGGCTTAGGGTTGAGACTTTTCAGGTCCATAGTGACTTAATTCTTTGAGTCCACTAGGCTATGATCATATGTCATCTTGATGAGCCTAAGTAGAACACTTAACAATACACACATGACTCTCACAGACAATGGCTTTACTTGGACCAGTACTTTACACCTAGCTCTCTACTGATGATGTGGTGAGGAGACAGTCTTCTTTGACATGGTGTATCATATGAGGGTAGTACTTCTAGGCGGAACCTCTCTTCTTCTTATAGTGAAGGAAGTGCGTCTCAACTTTGTCTGGTAGCTGTGAGGTCTAATGACAGGAGTTGTCGGTTGCAATAATGCTTCAAAAGAGGGATAGTCTACTGGCTCAAGAGGAAAAACTCCTTATGTATAAATGCTGCACCATGTAGATATGTTGTACATATGCACATCAAAAAAATGCAAAAAGAAAAGAATAACTCCAAAAAATTGGTGGGTCTGAGAGAAAATGATATTCCCACCGGAGTGTATAAAGTTCAATAAAGCAAAGCTTATGTTATCCATGCCCATCTCATGAAGCTTGCAACAGGGAGACTTAGCTACACTGGTTGAGCTTCCAAGGATACATGACTACACTGGCCATGGTCCATTCTCTTCTTCCTCCTCTTCTTGAGCCAGTTGAACTTGAACTTAGAAGGGAATACCCCGCTCCTTGAGGAAAGAGTTGCCATACTAGGGTATTAGAGTTACCTTGGAGAGGGGGGTTGTCACTTTGCTAGTTCTGAGGTGGGGAGCTACTATCACTTACACAGTACAAGAAAAGACTCATGGTCATCAGAGTTTGTGTATTTAGACTTGTTCTGATCTGGATTATTTAGGAGTCTTGACTATAGATTAGTGGAACTTAGAGGCTGTTAAGTTTTAAACCTAAGTCCAAATAAGGCTCCGACAAATTAGTAATCCAAAGATCTGACTGAGCTCCATACTTCAATTTAATGAAGACAAGTTTAATAATCAACATTGATTCATATTTTCCTTCTTTTTCTTTTCCTTTTTATTCTTTTTACTTATTTTTCAAATAAGTGTTTGCTAAGGGACTAACAAAAGTAAAGTATAGGGGGGTGATGAATACTCATTCATTACGCCTTATTCTTTTATTTTAGCTATTTATCTTTGCAAAACACCATGTAGATAGCTGTAAATATAATAAATTACCAAAGAGGCATGCTTGTGTAAACATCAATAATTAGCATGTATTTGTGCAAAAATAAAAGAATAAATAAATAAAGAAAAATAAGGAAATATTTAGAATAAATATTGAGTGACCTGAACCCAAGAGAGGGCCCAATATGGGCTTGATCGCAAAATAAAAGAAGTAGAGAGAGATATGGCCATTCATTAGTGTACATATTCCGTCTTATTTTGTACATAACTTATTTTTATAAAAATTAAATAAAAATGAGTTTTTAATATGTTGTATATATTTCTAAAAATAAAATAAAAATTAGAATAAAACAAAATAAAATCATTTCGCTCTCCTTGTACATATACCATGTATATATGTATATGTATTTATCACTATTTATTTCACCTTTGTAAATAAACAATAAAAATAAAATAAAAATTATTTTTTACTCTAAATTTCATGTTGTAAATAAATAAAATATAAAATTAGAGTATTTGTATAAAAATAAAATAATAAAAATAAAAGTATAAAATACATAGGTATTTTATACCTGTATATAATATTATATTATGTATATAACATAATTCTTTTTCAAAAAAATAAAGAAAAATCACTAAAAAAAGTTTGAAAAAAAATAAACATTTATTATTTTATAAATATTTATAAATAAAATCATTTTCGATTTTTAAATGATTTTCTAAATAATTTCATCCCTGGAATTTTGTGATTGGTCCACGAGGGATTCTTGACCCCCGATGAACTCTCCCTCCCGGACCAACCTGCGCTCGAATCTGAGTTCGCCCCGATTTCTCGAATTTCTTCCACTAGGATGTGAGGCCCTTCGCCCTGATTTCTCCATCCGCCTGTTCTCCATGGATCAGACATCCTCGCGGATCGCTAGGAGAGATTGGATCTTCTTCGAATCATGCGCCCGTGCCCGATCTTCATTGTCACCTGGGACATCCTACAAAACCAAAACTTTGATTCCCAGCTCCTCAGCTCGCGCCGCAAGCCTTTGCTTTTGTAGCCGGAGAGAGAGCCTGCAACTGCAGCTCAAGGCACGTGGCCGGAGCACCGCCACGTTTGAGCCTCCCAGCGCGCCGCACCTTGGTCGAGGCAATGACCCCCTTCGCCGCACCCTTCTGGAGCTTAGGATTGATCTTCGATCATCAGGTAACTCTTTCATCGATCCTAGTTCTGTCTATCTTCGATTTTTCATCTTTCCCTCCGTCGGCTCCGACCTAGTGGTCAGAGCTCCATCTGCCACTCTCGTCCGTTCATATCGATCCGTCGTTCCATCGTCACCTTTCCCCCATCATCTAATCATCTCGATCTTGGCTATCCGACCCAAAATTGAGCTAGGCTCCTTCCACTGCCTTCGCCGGAGCCATCCCCGCCGCTTCACTTTGTTGTTCATCCAATAACCCCCGCCGGAGCGAGCCTACGAGCGAGAGCTTTTGTTTGCAGGTCCATAAGAGCCAGATTGCCTGCCAGCCCCTCACCGGAGCTAACCTAGGTCGTAGCACCCATCCCGGAGATCTGACCGTTTGGAGCTCCATCTGCCACTGCCACCCAATGCGGAGCACCATCATGAGACGAACCCTCCCTTCTGATTGTCCATCAGCCTCTCGAAGCACACACAGTCCTCCGGCAAACTTTTCTAGGGAGGAGTTACTCTAGTTACCATCTTCACCGTTGGATCTCGCCTGCACCCCAGTTGCCATCTGGACCGTCCGTGGCCTGCTCCTGTCAGGCCGATAGATAATAGATCTAACAGCCACATACGCCCCACGTTCACTATCTGGTCAGAGCCATTGGATGCGCCAGACGTTAGCATCGCCACCGCACGTCGCCAGCCATTCACCGACCGCCACCTGTCACCCACATGACCCGCACGAGATGGCTGGGTAATTTGCGCCATACCCCATGTAGTTTCTTTCTATTCTTATTTAGTCTATTAAATAAATTAGCACTCTATGGACTTTTTGCACTTTATCCCTTGCTACTTTCATTATTTGCATGTTAGTCCCCCTTGTGTGGTTGCACGTGCTTCGCCACGTGCCTTTCTGGAACAATTGCATGTATGCCCTCGGGTTTAATGAGTGTTATGTTTTAATGAAATAGTTTCACTTATTTGCACTTATGCCCCTATGTGTGGTTTTTTTGACATGTGCTGGAATTGATGCAAAAATTACAAGTGCCTCCTCGGACTTTTTAAACGTGTTACCATATAGTCCTAAAAACTTGTTTTCTTGCATAATAGTCCCTATGTGCTGTGAGTGTTTTATTGGTTGAATAAAATATCAAATCTTCTCCAAATTTCGTGAAATTTGGATACATGGATCCTGCCATGTTGTAAAAATTTCAATGAATTTTTGGAGTCATTTTATTTTCATTTTCTATTTTTAAAAATTCAAAAACCACTTATTTTGCTACTGTCTAATTTGAAAAATCAACTAAAAATATTAAATTGCCTCCAAAAATTCTAAAAAAATATTTTGTGCGTGTTTTGTTGTGTTTTCAATTTTATGCATTTTTTGTTTGATTTGGATATATAGAAACCCTAAAAATTGAAAAACACTAAAAAACTAATAAAAATCATTAAAAATTCCTAAAAATTCAAAAAATACAATTTCTTTTCCATTAGTTAGGTTTTTATTTTTAATTTATCATAAAATTGTCTCTGGAATTTTATAGGCTATTTGGATATTTTTAAATAGCCTTTAGATTCTGGCTACACATTGATTTTCATTTTTTGCCTTATTTTATTTTTAGAAAATTCCCTTAAAATCATAAAAATCTGATAAAAATACCAAAAACCCTTGAAAAATTATAAAATCCAAAAATATTTTTATTTTAATTTTCTGACCCTTTTTGTTGTGTTGAATAATGTGTTGATTATGAATTTTTGATTTCTTTTACACATTTTCCTTCATTTTAAAAATCACAAAAAAAATTTAAAAATTTAAAAAACACCAAAAATATTCTTTTTCTTTATTTTTGATTCTCGACTACTTCGTAGGCGTTTCGCCAATCCGTGCTCCTTGAGTTCGACCCTTGTGGCTATACCAGGTTAAATAAAATAGCGAGACCGCTATTTACGCTGATTTGTTGTTTTCTTTTATTTGGTGGCCTTAGTTTTCTTGTTGAGTCCGACTCGAGAGGTTGAGGTCGCAACGACCCTTGATACCTTCTCACCTTAGTCTCTCGGATTTTCGGCTCATCAGTTCCCACCAGCTCGCTTAATCGCTCTGCAAGACTGAATTATCAACTAAATAAAATCGACAAGATAATCGACCAATCATTCACGGTCTTCAATTCAACGTTGAGTAGGTGAATTAGGAGTTTGACTGCTGATCTTGTTTGCATCCACATCTCATCCGCACTTTTCCCAGATCATGATGATGGGTCGGAGGTTCCTTAGGCTGTCTTTGACAGCTCCGCTCTCGAGCACTCTGACCCACTCATCTCGGGAGGTTCCAGAGAGCTTAGAACCACTCTCTGAACCTGAGTTTGATTCTGCCCTATTCCCCCATGACCACCCTTCTTCTACTCTTGAGGTGCCTGAGAATAAATCAACAACACAGTTATTTGTTCATATGACAACACCTGAGTTCAGGTCTTTTGCCTTTGCAGAGACCCGCAAGATGGCTAGCAGTGAGGAGCGCACTAATGGACAACCCCAGGGTTCGACGTATGTTTTAGATCAGGGTGCCATCAACAACACACTTCTAGCCTCCCTGGAGATGATGCAGGGGCAGATTAGAGACCAGGGAGACTTCATGGTAGATGTGCATGGAGAAATAGCACATATGCGAGCCGACAGAGGAGAGCCCCACTGAGCAGGCAGTGGAGATCCAAGAGGTTGGAGGAGGAGATGGAAGAACCAGAAGAGCTGCAGGAGCCAGCCAGACCCGCCAGGCTAATGAGGGAGTTGCACAACCCTAGTGCAACCCTTACACACAGTTGGATCCTGCTTCTGGCAATTATGGGAGACTTCAAGCTCCCCCAGACCATTCAACTCATGCCCAAGATCCATGGGATTGCCACCGAGGAGCAACATCTACACCTGCAGAAGTTTGAGGTGATCTGCAACACTGTCCACGATAGATACGTGGATGAGGATACCATCAAGATGATGGCATTTCCATTCTCCCTCATCGACATAGCATCCTACCAGATGAAGCAATTAGGGAGATATCTGACTTCGTAGGAGCAGCTCCAGATCGAGTAGTTAAACAAGTACTATCCACTCTGTCAGACAAACGCAATGCGAGCTCTGATCAACAACTTCTCCATGATCCCCAATGAGCAGTTCCATAAGGCATGAGATCTATTCCGTGAGCTCATCGACCAATGTCCACATCATGACATATCTAAGTCCAACCTAGTGCAGAGCTTCTTTTGTGGGCTGACACCGGAGCTGCAGGGGCTTGTCAACGCTTCTTACGGGGGCTCCTACTTCGCCAAAGATGAGGAATAGGTCTGGGCTATCTACGGGGAGATGGTCGAGAACTATACAATTATGTCCCAGACCAGGCTCTACACACTCAGGGGAAACACCTACCCTAGGCCGTGTCCTATCGGAAGTTAACATGGGTTGATGCATGTCTGTCAACTTCTTCATCAGTAGCAACAGCAGCACAAACAGAGTCATCAGCCGCTGACATGAGTATCATCAGCGAGAAGTTGGGCTGCATAGAGATCATTGAGAAGAAGCGGTGCCATGGCATGGCACAAATCGATCAGTTGGCACAGACCCTAAGTGACCTGAAGACCCATATCATGTGTCTCTAGGAGGTAAAGACAGCTTCTCAACCCCATCTCAGGTCACATGCCGATCCTAGCAGCAACAGTTCATCTCGACACTCCACCCAATATCGCTAGGTTCACCATATCCAGGCGGAGCCGGTCCAGTAGTTGTAGCACCCGTACTCTCTGCTACCACCATCTCAGGACACTCAGATGGTGGTTTACCAACAGGATCAGCCACTGGAAGTCCTTCCCCCATCCTGTATGATCAGGAGTCGTTGATGGAAGTCAATGGGATTTGGTATGACCAGCAGCAGTCCGGGATCCACTGAGATCATCCTGGATTTAGGTGGTCTACTGAAGGCACCTCGTCCCAGCAGCAACAACCTCCATCTCATGGTGGGTAGTCCAGTTAGCAGCAACAGCCCCAGTACTCCCAGCAACGACCATACAACCACCAATCGGGTCCTTGTCCCTATAAGTAGGGACAGCAGTGGAGGCAACAGCCTCAGCAGCAGCAGTTCACATAGCTCCCCACACCAGTTCCAGCAGCAACAACCTCATTTTCAGCGAGGCAACCCGTACGGTTCTCATGGGACAGCCTATGAGAACCCATCTCTTGATGATCTAGCCTGCCTACTCATAGACCAACATGCATCCTTTAGGTATAAGATGGACGAGTTTCGCCAGGAGATGAGGGAGATAATAAAGGGCAAGGTTGCCATACCTGCGCAGATCGAGCCCAACCCGAACAACCTAAAGAGGAAGCCTGAGCAGGTACAGTTCACAAAGACCACCACTCCTAGTGATTTATTGGGTGACATTGTTTGATATACATTTTATGCCGATTTTGTCACACTTAGGAGTGGTAGGATGCCAGCCGGTGGCACCTCGTCTGAGCAATGACCCCATGATGATCCAGGAGCGCCAGACGAGGAGGATAGCAATGCTGATGACGGTGGTGTTGATGCCACCAAGGATGCTAATCTAGTCGACAGTATTGAGGCCATCGCGTCTCCAGATGCAGATGGTGGTACTGACACCACCGGATTACCAAATGTTGAGCTAGAGGGCGGTGCTGATGCTGCAAAGTCCGATGCCGTGGGTGGTACTAGTTACCATTTCTATTCTAGTTGTGTTTTCTCCAGTCTCTGTACCTCAGGACCATATGAAAAAGAAGAAAAAAATAATAATTGAAAGGTTTCTTCATCTTTAATTCCATATGTGATGCATGATGACTCTTGTATGGATTCCATTCCCTCTCAGCAGTAGGAACCTCTTCCTAAACCTTTATCTGAGGAGGGTCCAGCCATCATTTTCCCTCAAGCACTTTGCTTTATGAAGGGGAATAAAAATAAAAATCCAAAAAGAGACTAGCAGCCAGAGTTCAGGCAGCAGATGATAGACAGATTCCATATCCAACTGACTTTACAGGAGGCACCTGAGCACATCCCTCTTTTCCAAAAAACCTGAGAGAGAAGACCACTATCCCTAGGAAGAAGAGGAACCATCAGGTATAAATCAATGTGCTGACCCATGCCACCTGCTTCATCATCCAGAACCGTCTGCCAGCAAAGAGGCCAGATGCAGGAGCTCCCTATGTCAGATGCCACATTCATTAGTAGAGATTTGATCGTACTCTATTAGACAGCGGCTCTTCCATTAACCTTCTTCCGGTAGACTTACTCGACCGATTCGAGTTTGGCCCTCTCTGACAGAGCATGGTAGTCCTTCAGTTTGCTGATCAATCTGTCAAGTAGCCGAAGGGGTTGTTGAATGATGTGGTCGCCACAATTCAGGGCCCGAAATTCCATGTGGACTTCACTGTGTTGGACATGGAGATCCCTGAGTTTGTGACCAATACCCCCATCATCCTAGGATATCCATTCTTGGCCACAACCAAGGCGATGCCCGACCATGATAGCAGGAAGGTGTAATTTCGCATCGAGGGTGAAAGTATACAAAAAGATATGATCAAAGAGACTAGAGCGCGGGATTTAGCATGCTCAGAGCAGTTCAGTGATGCAGGGAAGACAACAAAGGTAGAGCGAGACGTCCACAAGGAGTGCAACTTTATGATCACTGATGATGAAGACGCTTGGTCCGACCCTATTTCACGAGCCCTTCTCTCAGTTTCAAATGCCGCAGATTCACAGCTTCCAGTAGAGGAGAGTTTGGAGAGCACACTGTTTGCATAGGACACTTTTGAGACTGACGACCACATTGAGGATAGCGAAGCAAAGTGTATATCTTGTGATTCTGATTCAGATCCCTCAGAATCAGGCATAGACTGGGCAGAGTTTGATGACTTGTTACCTTGTCTGATTTTCGCAGAGCCAACATCTAGGGTGGAGAGTGATCCAACACCGAGCATAGATACACCAGCAGGGCCGTCTTCACCAGTTTTTCAAGATTAGCGGGAGTTTTCACATTCAGATCTGGTTGCCTTTACTCAGACCTTTCAGCAGCTAGATTTGCCAACTCCTAGTTGTCCAGAACTGAAGCCTTTGCCATAGTCGCTGAATTATAGGTTCCTTGCGGGTGAGCATGAGATGTACCCAGTCACTATCTCAGCAGATTTGACTAGAGAACAAGAATGTCGATTGATGGAGGTTCTTGAAAGAAACTGCAAGGCAATATAATAGAGTATAGCTAATCTCCAAGGGATAAGTCCGGCCCTATGCTCCCACCATATCTATCTCGAGGAGGACGCTAAGCCATCGTGTGAGTTCCAGCAATGACTGGACCCGAATCTTCAAGAGGTGGTTATGAAAGAGATATCAAAATGGTGGAGCGCCGATTTTATCTACCCCATCTTCGACTCCATGTGGGTTAGCCCACTACATTTGGTGCCCAAGAATACGGGCATCACTGTAGTTGTGAGTGAGTCTGTAGAGGAGATATATACCCGGGTACCCACTTCTGTGAGGTTCTGTGTGGACTACAGACGATTGAATCAGGATACCAAGAAGGATCATTTCTCGCTACCTTTTATTGATCATATTATAGAGAGGCTAGATGGGAAGAGTCATTACTGTTTTCTGAACGAGTACTCTAGATACAATCAGGTGGGCATAGTGCCCGAAGACCTAGATAGACGACATTCACCTGTCCATTTGGGACATATGCTTTCAGATGGATGCCCTTTCGTCTATGTAACGCTCCGGCGACATTCTAAAAGGTACATGTTGTCCATCTTCTCGGACATGGTGGTTGACTGTTTAGAGGTCTTCATGGATGACTTCTCGGTCTATGGTAACGGGTTCGATGCTTGTCATGATTGCCTAGATCGAGTACTTCAACACTGCATAGAGGTCCATCTTGTTTTGTCTTGGGAGAAGAGTCGCTTCATGGTGACTCAGGGGACGATGCTTGGTCATATCATCTCCAACAGGGGTATGGAGGTTGATTTGGCCAAGGTGGATATCATCATGAATCTCAATCCACTGCGGTAGTTGCGGTCTTTTCTAGGGCATGTCAGTTTCGACCGACATTTTATTCACGACTACAGCAGGATTGGCCGGCCGCTCACTGATCTGCTGATGAAAAACACCGGGTTCATTGCAGATGATAAGTGTCTTGTGTCTTTTGAGACTCTCAAGCACCTAGTTGTAGAGGCTCCTTTCCTTTAGCTACCGGACTGGTATCTCCCATTCGAGATCATGACAGATGCCTCTGATTTTGCCGTAGGGGCTGTGCTAGGACAGAGGAGGGATGATTTACCATTTTCCATTCACTATGCTAGCTATACATTGGATGTCGCTCAACGGAACTGTACAGTCACTGAGAAAGAGATGCTAGCCGTAGTATTTACCTTGGACAAATTCAGATCATATATTCTTGTATCGAAAGTGATGATTTATACTGATCATACCACCATCAGGTACCTTATGTCGAAGTAGGACGCCAAAGCTCGATTGACTAGTGATAAACCGCCAAATCGGCCCTTTAAGAGTGCTGAATTAGCACTTGGAATCGTCATCGCAGTCGGACCGAGATGGGCTCATCAAAGGACCATCTCATTTAAATATATATATATATATATATATATCAATCAAAATGAGGTGGTCGTAATTTTTTTATTTTACTTGGTAAGATACCAAGGTCGAACTCAGGGACATGAGCCTCTCTCGTATTAGTCAGATTTTTATCTATCTAATTAAGCGTTGAGTTAAAGTCATATAGGTCAAATCATGCAAGACACAACAATGCAATAAGATAAAACATGCATTTTTTTATTAATTTTTTTATCATGCAAATAAATGCAATGAAATGCGATGCAAGCAAGCCCTGAATAAAAGTAATTGAGCCATAAAAAAATGAGTCAAATCAGTGTCACATAACAAAGCACTATTCATTCTAGTGGTAGTTAGGAATGAGCTACATGGGGAGCTTGGCAATTAGACAATGAAACAATGCATTAAAGTTCATAGTGTCTAATCTGAAATTTAAGCATGCCATTAGAAAGACAACGAGAAGAGCTTTGAAAAATAACTGAAATTAATTAAATCGGACACACGATGCTCAAGATATGAAATAAAGAAGACAAGGGCATAAATGAAATAAAACATGAAATAAAATTGTAGACAGGTCCCTGGGAGGGACTAAAATGTAATAAAAATAAAGAACGAGTCCTTCCCTGTAAATAAACCACATGCGCGGGGGCATATTTGCAATTATTTAAACCCGCAAGGGTACGAGCGCAAAATGCCCCAAGCGTGTATGGTACTGCACGTGACAGGACCTGGTTGCAATATTGGAGAAGGAGGCGGGCCTCGGTGCAAATTACCCAGATGGCATGTGCTATGCACGCGCCATCCAGGCTCGGATGCTGGCTCAGGATCGGCAGAGGCTAGCGTTGCTTCGGATCGACTCGGAAGATTCGAGGCTCCAGGCAGGCTCGACGTAGGCTCGGGAGCTCCGAGCCTGATGGTCTGGCGCCAAGGCTCGGTTAGGCTCGGACGTTGACATGCGGCTGCTTGATAACCGTTGGATCTTGAAAATCCAACGGTATCTGGAATCGTTGGCGTGGCCTCCTCAGGTCCGTCAGATGGTCACCGTCGTACGACCATCCGACGGTGACTATGCCTTCTCCTCCATCTCCAGCAGGCGGCGGAGCTGGAGCTCTAGCGAAGGTGCTCCTCCTCCGCCACTCCATCTCGGTCACGGCATACCTCCCCTGAGCTCCTTGGATGGACGTCGACGAAGATGGAAGCTCGGGGAAGGTCCATGAGGGTCTGGAACAACGCGTCGGAGCTATGGTGATGGGTGCATGGTCGGTAAAGGTCGCTCCGACGGAACTCCGGCCATTGCGAGTTTGAAGACCTGCATCGTTAGTACATAGCTGAAGCAAGAGTGGGACGCGTATGTGAATGGAACGGGAGCTCAGGGAGCGAAGAGGATGGGAGCTCGGTTGCTCCTCCGCCGCGAGGGCAGAGGAGATGGGTCAGACACAGTCTGGGAAGTTGGAGGAAGAAGAGAGTGGTCTGAGAGCGTCGCGTGAAGGGCAGAAGCGTGGCGGAGCTCAGAGGGGGGTTAATGGAGGTCAGAGATGGGTGAATCGACCTACGAAATTATGAGAAAATAAAAGAAAAATACAAAAGAGATCGGAGGACTTACCTGACGTCGGGGATGGAGCGGAGGCTTGGGCTGGGGCTCAATTCGAGCCCTGGGTCATCGCTGAACACCTTCAGGCGGTTGGTGCAGCTCGGGCGGATGCGAGGCGCCGCAACTCCACCGTGGAGGTCGGAGGGTCATCACCGGGGGAGAAGGTCATCATCGCTCGATCCTTCCGCCTCCCCCTGTCACAGGGAGGCGGAGGAGGGCTGGGCCCCTCCCCGCATAAAGGTGGACGAGCGATTATGGAGGGAGAGGCAGAGTATTTGAAGATCAAGGCAGTGGTTCTAATGAGTGGACTCGTGGTTTGCGAGGGGGTTATGGGGTGACTGGAGGAGAGTCAAGGGTAGTGGAGGTAGCGGCGAAGAAGCTGGACGATGGACGAACATCGTGGGGGTGTTATCTAGTGGGGATGGTGGTCGGAGACGATGGGATAATGGAAAGGGCGAAGAGGTCATGCGATGTGGAGAACGTGTGAGAGTGACGGGAGACGGAGGTTGACGATGATGTATAGCCGTTGGATCGAGGGATCCAACGTCCTGGATCAAGGCGCCAAGGAGCGGATAAGATTTGATCGGGGAAGATATGATGGAGGGTGGAGGATGCGCCACGTGCTGTGATATGAGCGCGGCGCGAACGGACGGACGCGATGGTCTCTACTATAGGCGATCGGAGGGTTGACAGCAGAGAGCGGATGAATGGTTAAGATTAACGTTCCCAAGCGAAAGCGAATGACCATTAATGAGCCACATGTCAGCCTAAGAGAGAGGCGCTAACGGAGGGCGGTGATCAAGGCCTGAGGGAGATCTGACGGTTGAGAGTAATGGTGCACGTGGAGTGGGCAGAGCTGTTGGATCAGAATGCAATCCGACGGCCAAAAGCACGGGCGGCTGAAGCAAGGGAAGCGGGCCACGTGGCTCACCCAGAACGGGCCACATGGCCCAATCAGATTATTCGAAAGGAAAAAAATATTTTTGAGGGTCCAGATGGCTGAATTTGAGAATACTCAAAACATGAAAGTTGTAGACCTCGATGAGATCTACAAGTTTCATGTTGACCAAAACTGGAGATGAGATCAAACAAAGACTCGAATTTTTTTAAGGGTATTTTTAAGGCTAAAAATTCCACAGATTTTGGTTTTGCCAAATTTTTTGTGGTTTTTAATTTATTAGGGACTCTGATAATTACATGACTTTAACTGGGTTTTATTGACACAAAACTAAGCAAGGGGGTTAATAATTAGAAATTAAGATGATGAAATTAGGTTTCATCACCCTCCTATACTTAAACTATGCTCGTCCTCGAGCATCAAAGACAATGAATGAGCTGGATTAACCCCCTTGTGCATGTGAGTACATGATCCAATCAGTTTAAGTCGGCTCAACTTTAGAAGTCCAAAATTCTAGAGTTCAACCCATGCTTAATCAAGAGGCACCCAATTCCTCTAATTCTCCAGACTCTCTCTGATGTACATATAATCTAAAGGATATGAAAATTAGTGTTGACTGCAATTCTGAGAGTAGAGTCAAATCTTCACCCAAAGTCTTGGTCCGAGAAAATCTCCTAAGGACCCAATCCTCAACACTAGGGAATAAATCAAATCTTTGCGTTCGATCCACCATCTCTTTAGTTGTCAGACTTAGAAAATGTAGATGGAAGGCCAGTAATGGAGGGCATGGGATTGTGTCATTTCTTCTCTCCCTCTCATTGGAACAAGGATTCTCCCTAGTGCCTTTTACGCAACACATTTTTTGGTGTTGATCAGTGCGTCCGTCAAGAGAAGTTGGAGCCGTCTGCACTTGTTTTCCTGGGAGTACACCGGGGTGTGTCTCTTTTGAGTACCTATCGTACCTTCTACACCCAGACTTGTAGCATTTACGATGCATAGCCCTTTTTTGGTGCAAGCCCGACTCCTGGTCCTAATAGCGGTGGTCCAAGTGGACACTTTGAAATGGTTGGGAGCGCTCGCCTTTGGTGGAAGCTCTTTGATATTTGACTTTGTGGAATGAGAGCTTTTTCTTTGAAATTTCATTGACTTTTATAATTTGTGGCTAGCTCCACTGCTTTTACCAAGAGTTGACGCACACTGATCAACATTTTTTATTTATTTCACACCCTGGCACTTAGGTCAATATCAAGAGATTAGTATAAGAACCAAGTTCTCATACTGGCTAATATTTGCTGACACTCAGGTTTCATGAAGCCTCCAAAGATTTTATCCCATCCTCGAGCATCATTAGATCAAATCCAAATTCGAATTCCTCATCCCAATCCATCAGGTGAAAAATCAACTCATTTCATCAAAAACCACAGTCGTGCATGTGATGTGCTGATCATATTCTTTATGTCTGAGACTAAGCATGGAATATAGCATGCAAATCTAGAAAACTAGGGGAATATGGATGATTAAGTCTATGACCCTAATGGCTAAGGCTGGTTAACCTAAAATCTCGAATACCTCATCAAGTTAAGTTTCCTTGATCATTTCAGATCCTGGGTGGAAGTGTAAGTGTAGAGGATTAATCCAACTCCTTCATTCAAAAACACATTTTTTTAATTTTTTTAATTTTTTGGACTTCAAGAGATATTAGGACTGCCTAAACTCAATTGAGCGTCTGTATTTAGCCAGTATGGATGTAAGTACATGCCGAAGCCCGTTGCTTGAGGACGGGGCCTTACGTGATGTCCTCTAAACCATCCAATCTGCTAAGGGCGAACCCTCATTGAATGCGGCTTACTTAATTGGGCTTAGAAGTCACTAACGGCTCCTAAAGGATTTTGGGTTTTTTTCATTTTTATGGATTTTAAAAAAGGTTAAAACACAAGTAAGACTCAACTTTCCTTGAAAAGAGATATAAGATTTTCAAAACCATGTCACACAAATAAAAAGTTTTCAAAACATTTTCAAAAGATTTTTTCAAAACAAGGAAAAATCATTTTCGAAAATATTTTTATAAAAATAGCGTAACATAATATCAAAAAGCCGTGAAAATCAATTGAGTCCTCTTAGTCCACGGAATTTTACTTTAGCCAAAAAGTTTTAAATTTTTCAAATTTTCCAGATTATAGCTAAAGTACACGGTATATACGGTATACCCCCTATACTTAAACTTTGCTATGTCCTCATAGCACTAGATGTTACAAGTACATAGGTTCATTTAAATATAAAGGAATATACGGGAGCTAAGAGGGGCTCCCCCTATACTTAGGTTAGAAATAACCTAAGTATAAAGGCAAGGAAAGGAGAGTAGAGAAAATCACGGGGACTCGGGACCCCCTATACTTAGGCTGAGATTAGCCTAGGTATAAAGATGAGAATTGATGTTGGAAGGGACCCAAGGTGAACGAAGAAGATGGATGGATGTACAGATGAGCGGATGAATCTACGGAGATGGATGGAGTGACTAAGGCTCCGGGGAATGTATCGAAGCAAGTATGGCTCAATCAAGCAAGCAAGACCCTCCAATTCACCAACTCACACATGAAACCAACCGAGGTTGGTTTATTATCTTGTCGGTTTTATTGGTGATAAAACATTTGATTTTTTACGCGAAAAAAAATGTTAAGTGAAAACAATGCGTAAACGAGGGTGTTGCTCTCCCAAAACCAAGTTTTACTCCATTTTTGGTTTTACTTGCAATTAACAGTCCCAGTTATTATTTGTGGTTGTCATTGAATTAAAGTTAGCACAAAAATCAAGCAATCATCGTCTACCATTCATTCCCATTTTCCATTAATCCTAGGTGATCAAGCTAGGAAAAAGAAACCGAGAAAAAGCCGCATATTCGATAAAACCGCGATCTAGGCTAAGCGAGAAATCATGCAGTGACTTGGCGAAAATGCGTAAAAATTTTGGGGCTGATTTGAAAACCAAAATCTATGTATGCAAGTCGATAAAAGCCGCACCTATTAAGCTTCTATTAGCGAGGAGAAAATATCTTTTAAATTGGCTAAGTGAAGCGAAACTACGTGCGTCTATATATTAGTGTGTCCTACCTACGAGCAAGCACATGAAAATGAGAATTTTGAAACAATGCTCGAAGAGCCGCGTGCCTGGTCCTAGGTCGACACTCAAGTGGGGACGATCCCCACACAACCACATTTGTTCGATTACACTCACGAGTCTTCGATCGAAGACCGCTGTAATAGATGAATTATTACATGTTTATGCATGGAAATAAAAAAAATGCAAGACTTTTTTTTCTATTTGCTCCATGTGTGTTTCTGTAGCTCCTCGCAGCGGGTAGCTCCTGCTTCTCGCCTCCTTGAACCATCAAGGGCCCTGCCACAAAAACAATGGTTAGAGATCAAATAAAAAAAGAAATTTTATAATGCAAAATAAATGGACAATTTGACCTATATAATGAAACACTAAATTAAATAAACAAAAATCCAAAAAATACAAGAAATGAGCCGTGTCCCCAGCAACGACATCATTTGATAAACCGCCAAATCAGCCCTTTAAGAGTGCTGAATTAGCACTTGGAATCATCATCGCAGTCGGGCTGAGATGGGCTCATCAAAGGACCATCTCATTTAAATATATATATAAATCAATCAAAATGAGATGGTCTTAGTTTTTTTATTTTACTTGGTAAGATACCAAGGTCGAACTCAGGGACACGAGCCTCTCTCATATTAGTCAGATTTTTATCTATCTAATTAAGCGTTGAGTTAAAGTCATATAGGTCAAATCATGCAAGACACAATAATGCAATAAGATAAAACATGCATTTTTATTAATTTTTTTATCATGCAAATAAATGCAATGAAATGCGATGCAAGCAAGCCCTGAATCAGAAGTAATCGAGCCATAAAAAATGAGTAAAATCAGTGTCACGTAACAAAGCACTATTCATTCTAGTGGTAGTTAGGCATGAGCTACATGGGGAGCCAGACACTTAGACAATGAAACAATGCATTAAAGTTCATAGTGTCTAATCTGAAATTTAAGCATGCCATTAGAAAGACAACAAGAAGAGCTTCGAAATGGAACTGAAATCAACTAAATCGGACACACGATGCTCAAGATATGAAATAGAGAAGACAAGGGCATAAATGAAATAAAACATGAAATAAAATTACAGACAGGTCCCTGGGAGGGACTAAAATGTAATAAAAATAAAGAACAAGTCCTTCCCTGTAAATAAACCACACGTACGGGGGCATATTTGCAATTATTTAAACCCGCAAGGGTACGAGCGCAAAATGCCCTAGGCACGTATGGGCTGCACGTGACTCAGGACTTGGTTGCAATATTGGAGAAGGAGGCAGGCCTCGACGCAAATTACCCAGATGGCGCGTGCTACGCACGCGCCATCCAGGCTCGGATGCTGGCTCAGGATCGGCAGAGGCTGGCGTTGCTTCGGATCGGCTAGGAAGATTCGAGGCTCCAGGCAGGCTCGACGTAGGCTCGGGAGCTCCGAGCCTGATGGTATGGCGCCAAGGCTCGGTTAGGCTCGAACGTTGACATGCGGCTGCTTGGTAACCGTTGGATCTCGAAAATCCAACGGTATCTGGAATCGTTGGCGTGGCCTCCTCGGGTCCGTCAGATGGTCACCGTCGTACGACCATCCGACGGTGACTGTGCCTTCTCCTCCATATTCAACAGGCGGCGGAGCTGGAGCTCTAGCGAAGGTGCTCCTCCTCCGCCACTCCATCTCGGTCACGACATACCTCCCCTGAGCTCCTTGGATGGACGTCGAGGAAGATGGAAGCTCGGGGAAGGTCCAGAAGGGTCTGGAACAGCGTGTCAGAGCTCTGGTGATGGGTGCATGGTCGGCGAAGCTGGCTCCGACGGAACTCCGGCCATTGCGAGTTTGAAGACCTGCATCGTTAGTACATAGCCGAAGCAAGAGTGGGACGTGTATGTGAATGGAACGGGAGCTCAAGGAGCGAAGAGGATGGAAGCTCGGTTGCTCCTCCGCCGCGAGGGCGGAGGAGATGGGTCGGACGCGGTCTGGAAGTTGGAGGAAAAAGAGAGTGGTCTGAGAGTGTCGCGTGAAGGGCGGAAGCGTGGCGGAGCTCGGAGGGGGGTTAATGGAGGTCAGAGATGGGTAAATCGACCTACGAAATTACAAGAAAATAAAAGAAAAATATAAAAGAGATCGGAGGACTTACCTGACGTCGGGGATGGAGCGGAGGCTTGGGCTCGATTCGAGCCCCGGGTCGTCGCTGAAGACCTTCAGCCAGTTGGTGCAGCTCGGGCGGATGCGAGGCGTCGCAACTCCGCCGTGGAGGTCGAAGGGTCATCACCGGGGGAGAAGGTCATCATCGCTCAATCCTTCCGCCTCCCCCTGTCATAGGGAGGCGGAGGAGGGCTGGGCCCCTCCCCGCGTAAAGGTGGACGAGCGATTATGGAGGGAGAAGCGGAGTATTTGAAGATCGAGGCGACGGTTCTGATGAGTAGAGTCATGGTTTGCGAGAGGGTTATGGGGTGACTGGAGGAGAGTCAAGGGTAATGGAGGTAGCGGCGAAGAAGTTGGACGATGGAGGAATGCCGCGGGGATGTTATCTAGTGGGGATGGTGGTCGGAGATGACGTGATAATGTAAAGGGTAAAGAGGTCATGCGATGTGGAGAACGTGTGAGAGAGACGGGAGCCGGAGGTTGATGATGATGTATAGCCGTTGGATCGGGGGATCCAACGACCTGGATCAAGGCGCTATGGAGCGGATAAGATTTGATAGGGGAAGATATGATGGAGGGTGGAGGATGCGCCACGTGCTGTGATATGAGCGCGACGCGAACGGACGGACGCGATGGTCTCTACTAAAGGCAATCGGAGGGTTGACAATAGAGAGCGGATGAATGGTTTAGATTAACGCTCCCAAGCGAAAGCGAATGGCCACTAATGAGCCACGTGTCGGCCTAAGAGAGAGGCGCTAACGGAGGGCGGTGATCAAGGCCTGAGGGAGATCTGACGGTTGAGAGTAATGACGCACGTGGAGTAGGCAGATCCGTTGGATCAGAAGGCGATCCGACGGCCAAAAGCGCAGGCGGCTGAAGCAAGGTAAGCGGGCCACGTGGCTCACCCAGAATGGGCCACGTGGCCCAATCAGATTATTCGGAAGAAAAAAATGATTTTTGAGGGTCAAGATGGCCGAATTTGAGAAAACCCAAAACATGAAAGTTGTAGATCTCGATGAGATCTACAAGTTTTATGTTGACCAAAACTGGAGATGAGATCAAACAGAGACTCAAAGTTTTTTAAGGGTATTTTTAAGGCTAAAAATACCACAGATTTTAGTTTTGCCATTTTTTTGTGGTTTTTAATTTATTAAGGACTCTGATAATTACAGGACTTTAACTGGGTTTTATTGACACAAAACTAAGCAAGGGGGTTAATAATTAGAAATTAAGATGATGAAATTGGGTTTCATCACCTAGATGGATCCTTCTACTCCAGGAGTTTGATATTGAGATTAAGGATAAGCCTGGAGTCAATAATGTGGTGGCGGATCATCTCTCTCCGTTTGAAAAATCTTGAGGAATCTGAGTAGATCGATCCTATTACAGAGACCTTCTCAGATGAGGCGATCCTTGCTATCGCCTCACTCGCAAGGTACACCGACATTGTGAACTATCTTTTTTCCAAGAAAGTTCCACAAGGTTGGCCCAGGCAACGACTTGAGATCTTCCTTGCGAAGGCCAAGTCATACCACTGGGAGGATCCCATCCTTTATCATTAAAGAGGAGATAGAGTCTAGCATCGGTGCATTCCTTAGGAGCAGAACCATAGCATCCTCACTTACTGCCACAAGCTTGAGGAAGGATGACATCATTCTGGGAGTAGAACAACAAATAAAGTGCTCCAATCCGGCCTATGATGGCCCACCCTCTTCAAGGATTATGATGAATTCGTGAAGAGGTATACTGACTGTCAGAGAATGGGCACTTGTGGACAACGTGATATGATGCCGATGCATCCCATTCACCTCTGTGAGGTTTTTGACGCATGGGGCATCGATTTCATGGGTATGTTACCTAAGAGTCAGGGATTCATGTACATTATGTTGGCTGTTGATTATGTGAGTCGTTGGGTTGAGGCCATTCCTGCCCGTACAACAAATGCTAGGTCTGTTTGCAAATTTTTGAGGAAGAAAATCATTTCACGGTTCGGGGTGCCTAGAGTTTTGATATCTGATGGGGGATCTCATTTTATCAATGATAAGGTAAAGGCTCTTGCTAATGAGTTCAGCATAGACCATCGAGTTGCCACTCCATATCATCCTCAGACCAATGGTCTTGCTGAAGTATCAAACAGGGAGATCAAGACAATATTATAGAAGGTAGTCTGCCCAGACTGAAAGGATTGGTCACAACTTCTGGACTTGGTCTTCTGGGCATATCGGACTTCCTTCAAGACACCTTTGGGCACATCTCCCTTTCATCTCATTTATGGTAAGCCATGCCATTTACCTGTTGAAATTAAGAATAAGTAACTTTGGGCTGTCACTGAGATGTTATTGGATCTAGGAAGTATAGGTGATCAAAGGAAGGAAGAATTGGCAGCTCTGGAGGAGCTTAGAGATACAACCTTTTCGAGCAGGCTACAATAAAAGGAGCGAGTGAAGATATGACTTGATTCTCATATAAGCCATAACCAGTTTGAGCCAGATCAGAAAGTATGGTTGTTCGATGCCAGGCTTATATTATTTCCAGGGAAATTGCAGAGTAAGTGGAAGGGACCATACTTGGTCCGAAAGGTGCATGACAATGGTAGTATCGACATATCTGAGATGTCATCTGAGTCCACCTTTAGCGTAAATGGTCAGCGCCTCAAGCAATATCTAGATCATGATCCGCTGATCGTTGACGTCGCTCCTATTCATTTTGCATGAGATGTGGTCTTTGACTCACATCATTTGCATCTCATGGCTGATTCTCACCTCCTGCCGCCCTTGCATAGATCCAGATGTCCATACACACATTCTTTTTCTAACACCCCATCTCCATCTTATGAGTATGTTATACTTAGGGTGTGTTTTACCCTAAGTATAAGGAGGTGTCAGATTTTTTATTATTCTTTTGATTCCTTTAACCTCTGTTTTATTGCCTATAGTTAGGGATAATTTTCCCTAAGTATAGGGGAGGTAGACCCTGTACATTCTGACCCTCAGTCTCCCCTTGTGTACAGATTTCTGTACTTAGGATTACATGATCCTATGTATAGGGGGATCACTGACTTCTATTGATTTTATTCGTTCTTTCATCATTATAGTATAGCCTTTCTTTTCACTTCCTTATACTAAGCACGAGTTAAGTCTTCTTCATCGCTCTTTGATCACTCTGAGGACATTATTCAAGCTAAGTATAGGGGGTGTCATATATATTACATATATACTTTAGCCATAACTCGTATTTTGTGTGAGTTTGTTAATAAATAAAAACCACAACCTAAAAATCACAAAAATTTTAAAAATTTTTCTTGTACATAAAAGTCTTTCTTGCACATACACATATATTTATAAAAATTATTTTTGTTCAAATGTATGCAAAAATGATTTGTTTGTAAAATTTGTGTAAATATGTTTGAATTAAAATTATGTATATAGTACATTTTTTTGAAAAATGTTTGAAAAATAAAAGTTTGCAAAACCATTGTGTAAATTTTAGTAAATAGTTTGCAAAACTTTTGCATTCATGCATGCATTCAAAGATTTTCAAAATTTTTGCACATTTTTCAAAGATTTTGCGTAAAAAATGTTTTGTACATATATTTGTATATTCTTCTGAACCATAGTTGACATGTAAACTAGTCTGGAGTTAAATTGGAAAATGGAACTTGGTTAAGACCTTAATCCACCTAATTTTAAGAGGAACATTATAGGATTTGGGATTAAAGCTTTTCAGGTCCATTAGGGACTTAATTCTTTGGGTCTACTAGGCTATGTTCACGTGCCATCTTGATGAGCCTAAGTAGAACATTTAACAATGCACGCATGACTCTCACAAACAATGGCTTTACTTGGACCAACACTTTACACTCAGCTCCACACAGATGAGGTGGTAAGGAAGCAATTTCCTTTGGCTTGGGGTAGCATACAAGGGTAATACTTCTAGGCGAAACCTCTTGTCTTCCTTTAGGGAGAGAAATGCACCACAACTTGGTCTGGAGGTGTTGAAGTCTAAATACAGGAGTTGTGGGTTTCAATAATACTTCAAAAGAAGGATAGTCTATTGGCTCGAGAAGAAAAAGTCATTATGTATATATGCTCCACCATGTAAATATGTTGTACATATGCAGATTAAAAAAATGCATGCAAAAGAAAAAAAACTCCAAAAAAGTGGATAGGCCTGATAGAAAATAAACTGCCTGCCACAGTATACATAGCCAAATAAAGCAAAGCTTATGTTACACCTTCTCATCTCATGAAGCTTGCAGCGAGAGGCTTAGCTATACTGGTTGGGCTCCCAAGGATACATGGCTACACTAGTCATGGTCCATTCCCTTCTTCCCCCCTCTTCTTGATCCGGTTGTACTTGAACTTAGAAGGTAATACCCCGCTCCACGAGGAAAGAGCTGCTAGACTAGGGAATTAGAGTTACCTTTTTGAGGGAGTCCGTAGCCTTGTCATGTCTGAGGTGGGGAGCTACATATCACGTACACCATACAAGGAAAGTACATGGTCATTAGAGTTTTCATATTTAGACTTGTTCTGATCTAGATTATTGAGGAGTCGTGACCATAGAATGGTGGAACTTAGAGGCTATTGAGTCTTAAACTTAGATCAAATAAGGTTCCGACAAACTAATTGATTTAGCACCATACTTCAATTTAATGAAAGCAAGTTTAATAATCAACCTTGATTCTCCTTCTTTTTCTTTGTTTTCCTTTTTCACTTCTTTTTCAAATAAGTGTTTGCTAAGGGACTAGCAAAGGTTAAGTATAGGGATGTGATGAATCCCTGATTCTCACGCTTTATTCTTTAATTTATGCTATTTATCTTGGAAAAACATCATGTAAATAGGTGTAAATACAATAACATAACAATCAGCATGCATGTGTTAATATTGCATAATTAGCATGTAATTGAGCAACAATAAAAGAATAAAGAAAAAGAAAAAGGAAGTAGGTATTTAGAATAAATATAGATTGACCCGAACCCCAAAAGAAGGTCAAGCCTTGACCTGATCACAAAATAAAATAAGTAGAGAGATAGGGTTTGCTTTGTGACGTACATATTACCTATGCACATAAATTATTATTTTTATAAAACAGAAATAAAATATTCTTTTTAACTCCTTGTATATAACCCTAGAAATAAAATAAAAGCAAAATAAAAAAAGAAAAATAAAATAAAAATAAAATTCTTCCTACTTGTACAAAATACATGTATTTATGTCACATCCCCTAATTATTTTATACCTTTAAATAATCCATAAAAATAAAACAAAAACTATTTTAAACTCCTTAAAATATGTTGAAAATAAATAAAATACAAAATTAGGGTATTTATGTACACATAACATAGATATATCACACATGTATATAATACTATATAGTGTATATACACTATTTTATTTTTCATAAAAAAAATTAAAAATCACGAAACAATGTTTGGAAAATAACAAATATTTTTTATTTATACACTTTTCATTTTGAATTTATTTACTATTTTTTATTGAATTTATAAATATCTTGTAAATTCTAATTACCTGATTGGTCCAGCTCATTTCGTTGACCCAGGAAATTGCCCTCTTCTAGGGCTGACCCGACCCGATTCCTTCCACTAGAACATTTTCTCCCATTTTTCCCAGTTGGATCAGGACTCCTTTCGATGCGATCTTACGCCCTAGCCTTCCCCGTGGGTCCATCATCTTCACGGATCCCTAGGAAGGCATGGATCTTCCTAGGGTTGCGCGATCTCGCTCGATCCTTCCAACCTCCTAGGAAGCCTATAAATCGTCTCTTCCGCATCCACTACAGCTCAGCTCGTGCCTCACTCCTTCTTCCACCCCTAGATACCTTTGGTTGAGTGACAACTACCGGAGAGCGTCTTCGAAGTGGAGTATGGTGGCGTAAATCTCACAGCTCATCTACGTGGCCGGACCTCCTCCGCGTCTAGCCTCCCGGCCTTCCGCAGCTTGATTGAGGCCATCACCTAGACGCTCCCCTCCGCCTGAAGCTCGGGAGTTTCTCTAACCCTTCAGGTATCTGTCCTACCCCCCGTATTTCCCTTTCGATTCTATCCATTCCATCTAGTGCTGCTGCACATCCACCTGCTCTGACCAGCAAATCAGAGCCTCGTTACCCCCTCCGTACGTTCAGATTGACCCCTCATTCCACAGCTCATCTTGCACTGCAGCGTGATCATCCTTAGACTCAACTACTGGATTGAGATGAAGGCCACAACTCCTTTCCTCCACCACCATCGGGAGTCGACCTCCATATCCCTTCGCTTCCCTTACCCTTATAAAGCAATAACCTGACCAGAGCAAAACCCCTGAGTCGCTCTACCATTTGCAGGTTTCCTCGCATACAAGGGACCCATTCTAAGACTTCAGTTGCTCAGGCGAAGCATCTCCAGGTGGCCTACTATTGCCCCAACTATCCACCCGCATATCTCCCATCGGACCCCTCAGGTCGACGCACCGTGCCTCTATGAAGCTGGTGGACCTCCTCATGCTTCAATCAGACTAGCGGATCACATCACCAGTTCGATTGAAGTCCGACTGGGAGGTGTTCTTCCAGATTTTCTTCCAGTCATCGGATGAACCTCCTCGCGCCAGATAGCATCCCTGCCACCGACCATTGTAGCTTTTTCTGCCCTTAGATATGTCGCCCCTTGGCGCATCTGACCGCATGTAGCGGACATTCTCTGGGCCGTCAGATCTGAGGTTGTCGGTGATCAGGACCGTACGCCTGTGCCACATCCGGAGAATGCCATGTGTCCTCACGTGGCCCGTTCGCACTCTGCAAGGGGTATATTGCTCTTTTAGCCACCACATTTTCATGTTTTATTATATAGTTCTATAAATAAAGTGGTAGTTCAAAGATTTTATAGTTTGGACCTTATAGTTTCTGTATTTGCATTTTAATCCCTCCGAACCTGAGACACGTGCATGTTCACGTGATTTTGTGGGTTATTTGCATGTTTTATACCGAACGTCCTGATGTTATGTTTTTAGTAGAACTTTTTTGTTAATTGCAAGTATACCCCTATAAGTGAGTTTTTGAGCATGTACGTGAATATGTTGGATAAATTGCAAGATTAGCCTGAGCTTTTTATAGATGTTATCTTTTGGCCTGGAAACTTTCGTATTATTGTATTTAGGTCCCTGCTTGCTATGTGTGTTGTTTTTAATCAAATAGATACCTAATTAATTCCAAAAATTCCATTAAATCATTGTTAGCTTCTACTAACATGTGATATTTATGGTAATTTTTGTGAATTAATTTAGTTTTATTTGATATTTTCTAAAAATAAAAAAACATAAAAATGGTTTTGTCTATTTTTTAAAATACCTGTAATTTACAATTTTTTTAAATGATAAAAAATTAGTGTGTGCTTGTTTCTGTATGCTTTAATTTTAATAGCATTTTTGTTTTAGAAATCCACATAAAAATATTAGAAAAAACTAAAAACTCTAAAAAACTTATAAAAATCACTAAAAATTCTAAAAATTGCAAAAAAAGGAATTTCAATTTCTGTAGTTAGGTATTTTTATTTATTTTTTTCATAAAATCTCAACTAGGATATTTGGGCTTTTTTAATATTTTAAATCTGCCTTTTAGTCCAGGCTGTACTTTGTTTTCCCTGTTTGCCTTTGTTTGATTTTTATAAAATCATATAAAAATTAGAAAAATCCCACAATTACCAAAAACATGTGAATATTTGAAAAACATAAAAATAGTTTTGTTTCTGATTTTTCAGTATTTTTAACCTTAATAAAAATTGTGGAAGCTTGCTTGTGCCCTGTTTTTCTTATTTGTTTTATTTTGTTTTCTTAGTTTGAAAATATAAATAAATTTTGCAAAATAAAATATTAAAAATATGTTTTTATTTTCTAATTAAGACTATTTCGTAGGTTTTACTTGTGCTCCTTGTGTTCGTTCATGGTCGCTATACCAGGTTAAATAAATAACAGAGATCACTTACATTGATTTTGCGCATTGATTGTCTAATTTGTGTGGTCTTGATTTTTCTTGTTGAGTCTGATTTGCTTATTGGGGTCACAACGACCCTTGCTTATTTTTTCAAACTTAACCCTAGTCGACTGGTCGCTCATCAGAATGGCGCTGTTGCTAGGGAGCACAGCTTAGTAGTCTTTTCAGATTTTGTATTTTTATTTATATTTTATATAATTGATTTTTTGACATTCTCATTGCTTGGCTTTTTGTGCAAGGGATTGCCCGAGGACGTTGCAGCTTTTGGTTGGAGTAACCGCACCCGAGGAGGAGTAGGAGAACCGGAGGGAATCCGTTATTTTGGATATAGTAGATTATCTTAGATTAGTTTTTATTTACATCACATTCTATTATTGTTGTAATAATCTAGGACCACGAGACTCTTCTGGACGCTTGGCTTATCGGGGTCTGTTTCGCCGAGCACCGGTGTGCTCGGGAGACCTCACCGTAGTTTTCGCTGTTTTGTTTTCTCACATTTTTTCTCTTTGACTCTCGAGGAATTTGGCCCTTAGACTTAGGATTTTATCTTGATTGCAACGTAAATAATTAAGGCCCAATCCCTAATATATTGCCCGCACCTATAGATTCGTAATTAGACCTTATTAAAAATCCTAATAAAAAATAGTTTATTTGATTGTTTGAGAGGTCATGTGCCGCTAGAGGCCATATATAGCACACACGGGATCTGTTGTGGCAGACACTGATCAACATTCGAGATCGGGCATCGACCTCTCTCTCTTATCGGTTACCTATTGTTCTTCACGTTCACTAAAAATTACTCATCTAAGCCCATTTTCTTCTTGCATCATTTAGATTAGTTTAAATTTCTGTCTTTAAATTTATGCATGGATCACCCTGCATGTAGAGTGCTGGAGTCAGGTACGCCTTTCTTACTTTGCATGCATCATAGTGTTTGAATCACGCATCGGCTTTTTGGACTTCTCCCCCATGTTTGTGGACTTAATAATCAAGAGATCGAAAAATTCATAGGCATTGTTTGTTATTGAAAAATACCATAAAAAGGGAAAACCATAAAATTGGGACTGTTAATGCAAACTTGATCTTAAAAGACACATCACTTAAAAATCTATTTTGGGAGAGTCATCCCTTCCTTGTTTGGTTTGCTTGAGCGAGAGAGTGATCTACACACTAGGATAGAGCCATACCTGAACTCTCGTTAGGCTAATGGTCTTGGGGTTAGTCGTTCTCCAGTGAGGGTCTAGCTGGGAAAGATCTAACTTTGGGTTTGGGCCAGTCTCTTGGGAGCATCGGGTTCCCACCAGGCTACTTAATCGCTCTGCAAGACTGAATCATCACCTAAATAAAATCGATAAGATAATCGACCGATCCTTCACGGTCATCAGCTCAGTGTTGAATAGGTGAATTAGGGGTTTGACAGCTGATCTTATTTTCATCTAGATATCATCTACAGTTTTCCCAAATCACGATGATGGGCCAGAGGTCCCTTAGGCTACCTTTGATAGAACCGCTCTCGAGCACTCTAACCCACTCATCTAGGGAGGTTCAGGGAGCTTAGACCCACTATTCAAACCCGAGTTCGATTCCACCCTATTCCCCCTTGACCACCCTTCTTCTGCTCCTGAGGTGCCCGAGCAGAGACTAGCAACACAACTATTTCTGCATATGACGACACCTGAGTTCGGGTCTTTTGCCTTTGCAGAGACCTGCGAGATGGCCAGCAGTGAGGAGCACACCAATGGACAACCCCATGGTTCGACGTATGTTTTAGATCAGGGTGCCATCAACAACACACTTCTGGCCTCCCTGGAGATGATGCAGAGGCAGATTAGAGACCAGGGAGCCTTCATGGCAGCGATGCGTCAAGAGATTGCACAGATGCGAGCCGATAGAGGAGAGTTGCACCGAGAAAGTGGTGGAGAGATCCCAGAGGTTGGAGGAGGAGATGGAGGACAACCAGAAGAGATGTAGGAGCCAACCAGACCCGCCATGCCAATGTGGGAGTTGCACAACCATGGTGCAACCCTTAC
Source organism: Ottelia alismoides (assembly GCA_037367405.1). Classification (NCBI taxonomy): domain Eukaryota; kingdom Viridiplantae; phylum Streptophyta; class Magnoliopsida; order Alismatales; family Hydrocharitaceae; genus Ottelia; species Ottelia alismoides. Next base: position 107,605 of record JAZKJV010001482.1, read on the forward strand.
ACACCGTTGGATCCAGCTTTTGATGATTTTGGGAGACTTCAAGCTCCCTCCCTAGACCATTCAGCTCTTGCCCAAGTTCCATGGGCTTGCCACTGAGGAGCTGCATCTACACCTGTAAGAGTTTGAGATGATCTGCAACACTATCCACGACAGATACATGGATGAGGAAACCATTAAGATGATGGTGTTTCCATTCTCCCTCGTCGATAGAGCAGCCTACTAGCTGAAGCATTTAGGGAAATATCTGACTTCATGGCAGCAACTCTGGACCGAGTAGTTGAACAATTACTATCCACTCTGCCGGACGAACACCACGCAAGCTCTGATCAACAACTTCTCCATGATCCCCAACGAGCAGTTCCATGAGGCATGGGATCGATTTTGTAAGCTCATTGACTGATATCCACATCATGACATATCCAAGCCCAACCTAGTGCAGAGCTTCTTTTGTGGACTGACACCGGTGTTGCAGGTGCTTGTCAACGCTTCTTGCAGGGGCTCTTATTTGCCAAAGTTGAGGACCAGGTCTGGGCTATCTATGAGGAGATGGACGAGAACTATACAGTGATGTCCCAGACCAGGCTCTACACTCAGGGGAATCTCCTACCCCAGGTCGTGTCCTATTAGAGGATAGCACGGGTTGATGCAGGTCCGTCCACTTCTTTGTCAGCAGCCGCAGCAGCACTGGTAGAGTCACCAGTCGCTGACATGGGTATCATCAGCGAGAAGTTGGACCACATAGAGATCATTGAGAAGAAGCAGTGCCTGGGCATGGTGCAGATTAATCAATTGGAACAGAACCTGAGTGACCTGAAGACCTAGATCATGTGTCTCCAGGAGGCACAAACAACTTCTCAACCCCGACTCAGATCACAGGTCGATCCTATCCGCAATAGTTCGTCCCAACACTCCGTCTAGTATCACTAGGCTCACCATACCCAGGCAGAGCCGGTCCAGCAGTTGTAGCACTCGTACTCTTAGTTACAACCATCTCAGGACACTCAGATGGTGGTGTACCAGCAGGATCAACCACTGGCAGTCCTTCCCCCATCCCCGTATGAGCAGGAGCCGTTGATGGAAGTCAACGAGATTTGGTATGACCGGCAGTAGCCCGGGATCTGCTGAGATCATCCCATATTCAGGTGGTCTACCGGAGGCACCTCGTCCCAGCAGTAGCCTCCAGCTTAGGGTAGGCAGTCCATTCAGCAGCAGCAACCCTAGTACTCCCAGCATCCACCATACCACTACTAGTCGGGTCCTCGTCCCTACCAGCAAGGGCAGCAGTGGAGGCAGCAGCCTCAGTAGCAGCAGTTCACTTAGCCCCCCCACAATTCCAGCAGCAGCAACCTCATTTTCAGCGAGGCAACCTGTACAGTTCTCATGGGCCAGCCTATAGGAACTCAGATCTTGATGATCTAGCCTGCCTACTCACAGACTAGCAATCATCCTTTAGGCAAGAGATGGATGAGTTTCGCCTGGAGATGAGAGAGATAATAAAGTGCAAGGCCTCCATGCCCGCTCAGTCGATCCCAACCCGAACAACCTAAAGAGGAAGTCTGAGCATGTACAGTTCACAGAGACCACCACTCCTAGTGATTTATTGGGTGACATTGCTTCATATACATTTGATGCTGATTTTGTTACACTTAGGAGCAGTAGAATGCCAGCCTATGGTGCCTTGTCTTAGCAACAACCCCATGATGATCCAGGAGCGCCAGACGAGGAGGACAGCGACGCTGATACCACTGATGATGATGTCGATGGTAGTGGTGTTTATGCCACCAAGGATGCTAATCCAGTCAATGGTATTGAGGCTGCCACTTCTCCAGATGCAGATGGTGGTACTGACACCACCAGATTACCAGATATTGAGCTAGAGCGCGGTGCTGATGCCGCGAAGTCTGATTCCGTGGGTGGTACTGATGCCTCCACTTCTATTCCAGTTGTGTTTACTCCTGTCTCTGTACATCAGGACCAAATAAAAAAGAACAGAAAATGTAATAAAGGACATGTTTCTTCATTTTCGAGTCCATATGTGATGCATGATGACCCTTGTATGGATTCTATTCCCTCTCATCAGCAGGAACCTCTTGCTAGCCCTCTATCTGAGGAGATTCCAACCATCCCCTTCCCTCAAGCACTCCGCTTGACAAAGGGGAATAAAAAAGAAAATCCAAAAAGAGAATAGTAGTTAGAGTTCATCCAACAGATGATAGACATATTCCATATCCAGTTGACTCTGCAGGAGACACTTAAGCACATCCCTCTTTTCCAAAAAATCTTGAGAGAGAAGACCACTATCTGTAGGAAGAAGAGGAACCATCAGGAAGAAATCTATGTGCTGCCCCGTGCCACCTGCTTTGCCATCCAGAACCGTCTACCAGCCAAGAGGCTAGATGCATGAGCTCCCTATGTTAGATGCCACATTTATGAGCAGGGATTTGATCGTACTCTATTAGACAATGAATCTTCCATCAACCTTCTTCCAGCAGCCTTTCTCGACCGATTTGAGTTTGGCCCTCTCAGACAGAGCAGAACAGTCCTTCATTTTGGTGATCGATCTGTCAAGTGGCTGAAGGGTTGTTGAAGGATGTGGTCATCACAACCCAAGGCCTAAAATTCCTCGTGGACTTCATTGTGTTGGACATGGAGATCCCTGAGTCTATGACCGATACCCCCATTATCTTAGGATGTCCATTCTTGTCCACAGCCATGGCGGTATTCGACCATGATAGTGGGAAGGTGTACTTTCACGTCGAGGGAGAAAGTATGCAAATAGAGACGATCAAAGAGACTAGAGCGTGAGATTCAGCTTGCTCAGAGCAATTCAATGATGCAGAGAAGACGATAGAGGCAGAGCGGGATGTACCAGAGGACACTTTTGAGGCTGACGATCGCATTCAGGATAGCGAGGCATAGTGTATATCGTGTGATTGTGATTCAGATCCGTCGGAGTCAGGCATAGACTGGGCAGAGTTTGATGACTTGTTACCTTGTTTGATTTCTGTAGAACCAGCAACTAGGGTAGAGAGTAAGCCAGCACTGAGCACAGATACACCAACAGGGCTGTCTTTACCAGTTTTTCATGATCAGTGGGAGTTCTCACATTGAGATCTAGTTGCCTTTACTCATACCTTTCAGAGGCTAGATTTGCCAACTCGTAGGTATCCAGAACTGAAGCCTTTGCCGCAGTCGATGAAGTATAGGTTCCTTGCCTGTGAGCATGAGATGTACACAGTCATTATCTCAACATATTTGACTGGAGAACAAGAATCTTGATTGATGAAGGTTCTTGAAAGAAATCGTAAGGTAATAGGATGGAGTGTAGGTGATCTCCAGTGGATAAGTCCGACCCTATGCTCCCACCATATCCATCTTGAGGAGGATGTCAAGCCATCACGTGAGTTCCAGCGACGGCTGAACCCAAATCTTCAAGAGGTTGTTATGAAATATATATCAAAATGGTAGAGCATCGATTTTATTTACCCCATCTCCGACTCCAAGGGGGTTAGTCCATTACATGTGGTGCCCAAGAAGATGGGCATCACTACAGTTGTGAGTGAGTCTGGAGAGGAGATAGCTACCCGAGTACCCACTTCTTGGAGGGTCTGTGTGGACTATAGACGATTGAATCAGACCACCAAGAAGGATTATTTCCCACTACCTTTTATTGATCTGATTATAGAGAGGCTATCTGAGAAGAGTCACTACTGTTTCCTTGATGGGTACTCCGGATACAATCAGGTGGCCATAGCGCCTGAAGACCAGGATAAGACGACATTCACCTATCCATTTGGGACATATGCTTTAAGACAGATGCCCTTTCGTCTATGTAACGCCCCGACAACATTCCAAAGGTGCATGTTGTCCATCTTCTCAGATATGGTGGGTGACTGTTTAGAGGTCTTCATGGATGACTTCTCGGTCTACGGTGACGTGTTCGATGCTTGTCTTGATTGCCTAGATCGAGTACTTCAACGCTACATAGAGGTTCATCTTATTTTATCTTGGGAGAAGAGTCACTTCATGGTGACCCAGGGGACGGTGCTTGGTCATATCATCTCTAATAGGGGCATGGAGGTTGATCCAGCCAAGATGGATATAATTAGGAAACTGAATCCATTGTTCAACCTACGGTAGTTGGGGTCTTTTCTAGGGCATGTTGGTTTCTACCAATGTTTTATTCACGACTTCAGAAGGATTTCCCAAACTCTCACTGATCTACTGATGAAAGACACCGAGTTCATTGTAGATGATAATTGTCTTGCATCTTTTGAAACTCATAAGCACCTAGTTGTTGATGATCCTGTCCTTCAGTTACCAGACTGGTCTCTCCCATTCGATCTCCTGACTGACGCCTTTGATTTTGCCATAGGGGTTGTGCTAGGACAGAGGAGGGATAGTTTACCATTTGCCATTTACTACGCTAGTCATACATTGGATGCTGCTCAACGGAACTATACAGTCACAGAGAAAGAGATGCTAGATGTAGTATTTGCCTTGGAGAAATTCAGATCATATATTCTTTGATCCAAATTGACGATTTATACTGATCATACTGTCATCAGATACATTATGGCAAAAATGGACACCAAAGATCGATTGACTATATGGATCCTTCCACTCCAGGAGTTTGATATTGAGATTAATGATAAGCCTGTAGTCAAGAATGTGGTGGCGAATCAGCTCTCCCGTTTGGAAAATCTTGAGGAATCTGAGTAGATCGATCCTATTACAGAGACCTTCCCAGATGAGGGTATCCTTGATATCACCTCTCTCCCTTGGTATGCTGACATTGCGAACTATCTTGTTGCCAAGAAAGTTCCACAAGGTTGGCCCAGGCAGCGACTTGAGACCTTCCTTGCGAAGGCCAAGTCATACCACTTGGAGGATCCCATCCTTTATCATGAAGGAGGGGATAACATCTGGCGTCGGTGCATTCATCAGGAGGAGCACAATAGAGTCCTCACTTATTGCCACAAGCTTGAGGCATGAGGACATCATTCTGGGAGGAGAACAACATAGAAAGTGCTCCAGTCTAGCCTATGGTGGCCTACCCTCTTCAAGGATTCTGATGAATTCGTGAAGAGGTGTACTGTCTGTCAGACATGGTAACTTGTGGACAGCGTGATACGATGCCGATGCATCCCATTCACTTCTGTGAGGTTTTTAACGCATGGGGCACTTTCATGGGTCTGTTCCCTAAGAGTAAGGGATTCAAGTATATTCTGTTGGCTGTTGATTATGCGAGTCATTGGATTGAGGCCATTCCTGCCCGAACCGCAGATGTTAGGACTGTTTGCAATTTTTTGATGAAGAACATCATTTCACAGTTCAGGTGCCTAGAGTTTTGATATCTGATGGGGGTCTCACTTTATCAACAACAAGATAAAGGCCCTTGCTAACGAGTTCATCATAGACCATCGAGTTGCCACTCCATATTCTACTCAGACCAATGGTCTTGTTGAAGTATCGAGCAAGGAGATCAAGATTATATTACAGAAGGTAGTCAGCCCATACCGAAAGGATTGGCCACACCTTTTGGACTCGGTCTTTTGGGCATATCGGACTTCCTTCAAGACACCTTTGGGTACGTCTCCCTTTCATCTTGTTTATGTCAAGCCATGCCATTTACTTGTTGAGATTAAGCATAAGTCACTTTGGACTGTCACTGAGATATTATTGGATCCATAAAGTATAGGTGATCAAAGGAAGGCAGAATTGGCAGCCTTGAAGGAGCTTAGAGATACAACCTTTTTGAGCAGTCTACAATATAAGGAGCGAGGGAAGACATGGCATGATTCTCATATCAGTCATAAGACGTTTGAGCCTGATCAGAAAGTATGGTTGTTCGATGCCAAGCTTAGATAATTTCCAGGGAAATTGCAAAGTAAGTGGAAGGGACCATATTTGGTCCGAAAGGTGCATGACAATGGTAGTATCGACATATCTGAGATGTCTATTGAGACCACCTTTCGCGTTAGCGGTCACCGTCTCAAGACATATCTAGATCATGATCCACTTATCGTTGGCGTCACCCCTATTCATTTTGCACGAGATTTGGTCTTTGACTCACATCATTTGCATCTCATGCCTGATTCTCACCTCCTTCCACCCTTGTATAGTTCCAGATGTCCATATCACACATTCTTTGTCTAAACCCCATCTCCATCTTATGATTATGTTATACTTAGGGTGTGCTTTACACTAAGTATAGGGGGTGTCAGATTTTTATTATTCTTTTGATTCGTTTAACCTCTGTTTTGCTGCCTATACTTAGGGATACTTTACCCTAAGTATAGGGGAGGTAGCCCCTGTACATTCTAACCCTCGGTCTCCCCTTGTGTACAGATTTCTATACTTAGGATTACTTGATCCTAAGTATAGGGGGATCACCGACTTCTATTGATTTTATTCTTTCATTTGTCGATGTAGTATAGCCTTTCTTTTCACTTCCTTATAATAAGCATGAGTCATGTCTTCTTCATCTCTCTTTGATCACTTTGAGGACATCGTTCGAGCTAAGTATAAGGGGTGTCGTATATATTACATATATACTTTAGTCATAACTCATCATTTATGTGAGTTTGTTAATAAATAATAAAAACCACAGCCTAAAAATAACAAAATTTTTAAAATTTTTCCTTGTACATAAAATTCTTTCTTGCACATACATAACTATTTATAAAAAAAATTTTTGTAAAAATGTTTGCAAAAATTATTTATTTGTAAAATTTATGTAAATATTTTTGTATCAAAATTATGTATATAGTACAAAATTTTTGAAAAATGTTTGAAAATAAAAGTTTGCAAAAACCCTTGTGTAAATGTTTGTAAATAGTTTGCAAAACTTCTACATTCATGCATGCATTCAAAGATTATCAAAAATCGTGTACGTTATTCAAAGATTTTGCATAAAAAAAGTTTTGTACATATATTTGTATATTCTTCTGAATCATAGTTAATATTTAAACTAGTCTGGAGTTAAATTGAAAAATGAAGCTTGGTTAAGACCTTAATCCACCTAATTCTAAGAGGAATCTTATAGGATTTGGGGTTAAGACTTTTCAGGTCCATTAGGGACTTAATTCTTTGGGTCCACTAGGCTATGTTCACATGTCAACTTGATGAGCCTAAGTAGAACATTTAACAACGCACGCATGACTCTCACAGATAATGGCTTTACTTGGACCAAAACTTTACACTCAGCTCCACATGGATGAGGTGGTAAGGAGGCAATTTCCTTTGGCTTGGGGTAGCATACGATGGTAGTACTTTTACATGGAACCTCTCGTCTTCCTTTAAGGAGGGAAGTGCCTCTCAACTTGATCCGGCGATGTTGAAGTATAAAGACAGGAGTTGCGGGTTGCAATAATGCTTCAAATGAGGGATAGTCTACTGGCTCGAGAAGAAAAAGTCCTTATGTATATATGTTGCACCATGTAGATATGTTGTACACATGCACACAAAAAAATGTGTGCAAAAGAAAAAAAACTCCAAAAAAGTGGATAGGCCTAACAGAAAATAAAATGTTTGCTGGAGTGTATATAGCCAAATAAAGCAAAGCTTATGTTACAACTCATCTCATGAAGCTTGCAGTGGGAGACTTAGCTACACTGGTTGGGCTCCCAAGGATACATGGCTACATAGGTCATGGTGCATTCTCTTCTTTCACCCTCTTCTTGTGCCGGTTGTACTTGAAATTAGAAGGGAATAACCCACTCCTTGAGGAAAGAGATGCAAGACTAGGGAATTAGAGTTACCTTGTTGTGGGAGGTTGTTGCCTTGTCATGTCTGAGGTGGGGAGCCACATATCACTTACATCGTACAAGGAAAGATACATGGTCATTAGAGTTTGCGTATGTAGACTTGTTCTGATCTGGATTATTGAGGAGTCTTGACCACATAATGGTGGAACTTAGAGGTTGTTGAGTCTTAAACCTAGATCCAAATAATGTTCCAACAAACTAATAATCTAAAGGTCTGATTGAGCGCCATACTTCAATTTAATGAAGGCAAGTTTAATAATCAAATTTTATTCTCCTTCTTTTTCTTTTCTTTCCTTTTTCACTTCTTTTTCAAGTAAGTGTTTGCTAAGGGACTAGCAAAGGTAACGTATAAGGGGTGATGAATCCCTGATTCTCATGCTTTATTCTTTTATTTTAGCTATGTATCTTGGCAATACATCATGTAAATAGGTGTAAATACAATAACATAACAATCAACATGCATGCGTTAATATTGCATAATTAGCATTTTATTGAGAAAAAAAAGAATAAAGGAAAAGAAAAAGGAATGAGGTATTTAGAATAAATACATAGTGACCCGAACCCCAAGAGAAGGTCAAGACTTAACCTGATCGTCAAATAAAATAAGTAGAGAGAGATAGGGTTTGCTTTGTGATGTACATATTATTTATGTGCATAAATTTTTATTTTTACAAAATCAAAATAAAATATTTGTTTTACCATCTTGTATATAACCCTAGAAATAAAACAAAAAACAAAATAAAATCGGAAAAATAAAATAAAATGAAAATAAAATCCTTCCTACATGTACAAAATACATGTATAAATGCCACATCCCCTAATTATTTTATACCTTTAAATAATCCATAAAAATAAAAAAATTATTTTAAACTCTAAATTTTTTTTGAAAATAAATAAAATACAAAATTATGGTATTTGTGTAAAAATAATAAAATAAAAATTAATGTACATAAAACATATGTATATTACACATGTATATAATACTATATAGTGTATATACACTATTTTTTTATAAAAATATTTAGAAAAGACAAAAAATCATTTGAAAAATAAAAACATTTTTTGTTTTATACACTTTTCATTTTGAATTTATTTACTATTTTTTATTGAATTTATAAATATATTTTATAAATTCTAATTTCCTGTTTGATCCAGCATGTTTCGTTGACCTTAGTTCAATGCCCTCTTCCATGGCTAACCCGACCCGATTCCTTCTGTCGGAGCGTTTTCTCCCATTTTCCCCAGTCGGGTCAGGATCCTTTCCATCTGATATTTTTCCCGAGCCTTCCCTGAGGATTCATCACTTTCGTGGATCCCTAGGAAGGTGTGGATCTTCCTAGGGTTGCGTGCTCTCGCTCGATAAATCCAGCCTCCTAGGAAGCCTATAAATCGTCTCTTCTGCCTCCACTGCAGCTCTGCTCGTGCCTCGCTCCTTCTTCCACCCCTAGACACCTTTGGTTGAGTGACAGCTACCAGAAAGCGTCTTCGGAGTGGAGTTTGGTAGCGTGAATCTCACAGCTCAGCTACGTTGCCGGACCTCAGCCGCGTCTAGCCTCCCGGCCTTTCGCGGTTCGGTTGAGGCCATCACCTCGACGCTCTCTTATGCCTGATGCTCAGGAGCATCTCTTACCCTTCAGGTATCCAACCTATCCCCTGCATTTCCCTTTTTGATTCCATCCATTCCATCTAGTGCCACCGCACATCCACCTGCACAAACTAGTCGGTCAGAGCCTCGCAACCCACCGCCATCCATTCAGATTGACCCCTCTTTCCATCGCTCATCTTGCACCGCAGCCTGAACATCGTTAGACTTGACTACTGGATCGAGATTAAGGCCACGACTCCTTTCCTCCAGTGCTGTTGGGAGTCGAACTCCAAATCCCTTCGCTTCTCTTACCCTTATCAAGCAACAACGTGACCTGAGCAAATCCCCTGAGTCACTCTCCCATTTACAGGTTTCCTTGCACGCAAGGGACCCATTCCGAGCTTTTAGTTGCTCTGGCGGAGCACCTCTAGGTGGCCACGACCATCTACCAATCATATCTCCCATCGGAATCCTTAGGCTGACGCGCCGCACCTCCACGAAGCTGGTGGACCTCCGCGTGCTTCAGTTAGACCAGCAGATCACCTCCCCAATTCGATTGAAGTCTCACCAGGAGGTGTTCTTCCAGATACTCTTCCAGCCATTGGATTGACTTTCTCGCGCCAGATAGCTTCCTAGCCCTGACCATAGCAGCTTTTTCAACCCTCAGATCTGACACCCCCTAGCGCATATGACCGTATGTAGCGGACATTCTCTGGGCCGTCAAATCTAAGGTTCTCGGTGATCAGGACCGTACGCCTGCGCCACCTCCTGAGACCGCCACGTGTCCTCTCGTGGCTGATGAATCTGTGATTCATCACTCTAAAAGTTGAAAATAGAGCCTTGATTCCGAGTAATTAGAGGCATATTTCCATCTATATTGCATAATTAGCATTCATGCATGCACTAATACCATCTGCATTTTAGCATTTACATCTGTATTAAAAAAGAAGCCAAATCCACTTGTAAAAATTAATCATTTGTACATATTTTATACTAACTCTTAATCCATTAAAATCAACTCTATAGTTTATATATTACTAACACTAATACAAAAAAATACCAAAAAAATGCTAACTTGTAAAATTGACAAATAAAACCCCAATCCAAGTTTTGAGACCATGGACCTTAAAAGACAATATCTCTCTCATATAGCCTCTGATCTAGATCTACTCATTTTAAAATAATATACATTCAGAGACCTTCAAAATAAGACCAATTTCATTAAAATCGGAGCTCGTATGCAAAACTTGGGTTTTGGGCCCCCATTGTATACTATAGGTATTTGTATTTGTACCCTCGTATTTTATCACTTCATTTGACCTCGTTTACGTTTTTTATCAGCACCAAACTTGTAGATCTAATTGAGATATTCAACTTTCAGGTTTCAAGTTTTTCCAAATTCAGACATTTCCCCCTCTTATTTCACTTTCTCCCCTCGACCAATTTGATTGGGCCACGTGGCACCCTCTGGTTGTGCCACACGACCCTACTCATCACACGCCACGTGCCATCCCCTCTTGGTCGTTGGATTGGGACCATGCCCTCCAGATCTCAGCCATCCATTCCGCATCATCTCACAGCCGCCCGATCAACGCGCATATCAGATCTGGGCCGCTCATCAGCGCCTTCATCTCATTGTGCCACGTAGCGCACACCAACACCATCCGATCGTCTCCATGGGCTTTCATCCCAGTCGTTCACTCTCGCTCAATCCATCACCCTCCGATCCCCACTCCTGGTTCAATCTCCACCGTCCTTCAGCGCCTGCACCACAGTCCGCCACGTGGTGCATCCCTATCCCTTCGATCGTGTCGCCTTAATTTAATCTGACCCGCTCCTTGGCGCCTCGCTCAGAGCCATTGGATCACTAGATCCAACGGTTGAGGCGTCGTCTTCTATCTCTGCAAACGCCTCACCCACGTCCCTTCATCGCGCGTCGACTCCTCCCCCTTCCTATTTTCGTCACCATTCCAGCCACCGTCTCCACTCGGCGATACCCCCACGATGAAGACCACATTCCCTTCATCTTCGCCAGAACCCACTATCGCCATAACACCATCTCCCTTGATCTATAATCGCAACGAACACCACTCCTTCCATCGCCCAGACCACTATCTTCTCTCCATAAATATCACACCTCCAACCACTTTCATGGCCATCCACCCTAGCACGAGGTACCCTAGAGCTCCCCTCTACCCATCAGTAACTGTGATTGAGCATGAAAAGGAGCGAAGACGGTGATCCAACTCCGACGAGATCCACGGCGTAGCTATATTTTGCAGCAGCTTCTCCGATGAGCTGCACAAGCTCGAGCCGCTACTAACACTCTAGCGATGACCGGAAGCTCCTCCCCGAGCCTCCAATCCTAGGTTGCCTCCTCCATTTTATCTTCCAATCTATCTTCTTCTCGACCGAACTTCTTGCATTTTTCCCTCCTTCTCCGCTCAACATCTCCTCCAATTGATCATCACTTGAGCTCCATCTTGGATCCCTCATCTTCGCACACCCTTTCATTCGCCCTCACATCCCGTCGCACCATCTCCGATCATTACTCCGCTCCTCACGGCAGAGGAATCAACGGGTTGATTACCACTTCTCCTCACAAGCCTCACAACACTCACAAGACTTCCACGAACATGAGCACATGATTTATGGCATCCACTAACGCTCCAGGTCATGTCTTCTTCACTGACCGGAATCTCCACCAGAGCTGCATCGAGCTTCGTTGCCACCAGCCTACAGATCTCCCCAGACACATCCAGGACCTCCGGCGTCTCACTTATGCCTCCACGACCATTCCTATCTATCTAGGAGCTTCCAACGATCTTCACTAAGCACGAGGGAAGGCGGCGGAGCCAGGAGTGCTTTGCCGGAGCCTAGCCAAGTCCGCTGCAAGAGGCGACGATGAGGAGGATAACGACAAACATCTCCTGTCCGATCTTCTTGATCGGATGGTCATCATTCGTCTACGTCGCCCTCTCCTGCAACTCCAGCCTCCGTGGATCACTTGAGGATCCAACGGCCCGCATCATGCCACGTCGTCTGCCATCACCACTGTTGGATCGATTGCGATCTGATGGTCCCTCAAGCGCCACGTCTCCAGCTTCAATAGCCGTTGGATCCATCTAGATCTAACTACCCATCTTCCACCACGTAGCTCCCTCCGAGACTCTTCCCCAACCATTAGGCTCAGAGCACCTGAGCTAGACCCGAAGCACATCCGAGCCTGCAGCGCGGCCGAGCCTCAGTCCGAGCCTCCATCGTCGTCCGAGCCTAGATCTCACGTGTCCCTCACGTGCGGGCTAAGCATTTTGCACTGAGGCCCATGCAAGTTTCCAAAATACCATTTCTATCCCTGCTAGGCACGTCACGTGAGGCGCACATGTTTTCATGGACATTTTGCATTGCTACCCCCAGTATTATAGGTAATTGCACTTTAGTCCATGTATGCACGTTTTATTTTAGTCAACTTTAATTTCTGCTTGCATTTTTATCCCTGTGTTTGCATGTTTGTTTAGGCATTTATTTAGCCTCATTTTTAAATTCCAAAAATTGCATGTTGTAGATAAACTTTTGCTTTATCAATGTAGATACGTGTCATATTTTTGTGAGCATCAAGGAATTAAATATTATTATTTTTGTGGAAATTTACATAGTTTGCCCACTATGTGACTTTTATTCCATATTAAATTATTGTTGCTAAAAAAATCACCAAAAAAACATAATAGGTTTAGTTTAAGTTGTTCTACACTATGCCCAAAAATTATAGCATTTGCATGTATCACAAGGCCTTAATAAATTAAATAGTATTTTGCTTAATTGATTTATAATAGGTCCAATATACATCATTTTTTAGGTCTATCAATTTTCCTAGATTCCTTTCACATAAAACCATCTAGGATAATTTTTATATCTGAAAATAATATACTTTGGTATTTATTAAAATTAATTTTGCAAAAACTACCATGCATTCATATTTAATTCATAATTAATTCATTTCGAGTCTAAAAATTCCAAAAAAATTACAGTAGTTTAGTTTTACCATATTTCATATTCTTGCCAAGTTTCATTATTTTTGGACTTAATTTGACCATCTTTCAAATTTAACATTGAAATTTGGCTTGACTTGCATTGTATTTTCCTTAATTGCATAAAAAAGACCAATATTCTTATGAAAATCTAACATCGAAATTAACTTCAAATTAACCTAAGGAGAAAGCTGCCTCTTTGAGTTCGACCTTGGGCTTGCCCACGTAAAATAAAAATTTGTCGCTTTTGTTTAACTGAATAATGATATGTGTTGTTTTGAATAGTCCGAAGTTATCCGACTACAACGCACATCATTAAAATTTAATCGTTAATTCAGTTGAATTAGGTAGGGTAACCGAAGACTCTTCAAATGGAGTCGTTGTCGATGAGACAAAACTTAGCTTGATTTTTAGGAAATTTTGATTTTAGGTTTTCCATACCCGGGTAGTCTAATTCCCAGCATTTCTTGTGAATATTTTCTGTTCAATTTTTATTCATTTATTTTGTGTCGTCATTTATCTGACCTTCATTTATTTTCGTGTGAGGAATACGAGGAGTCGAAGGCGCTTTGCCAAGCGAGCCAAGGAACCTGCATTAAATTAATATGACTGTTTTTGTGTGGACTTGTAATTTTTGTTTTCTTTTCTTTGCATTTTTCAGCGGTTCTCGTTTATGTTCTTGCGCGTGTAAGTCATAATAAAACGTGTCCCCACGTGTTGTGTGGTTGCTTTACGTAGAATAGGACCTGCACTTGCATCTCTTAGAGCTATCTTAGGACTGTTTGTGCTTGTAAAATTCTAGGACCACACTTCACACTTAAAAGATGCACTTAGACCGCAGGACTATAGCCAAATCTAACTGGTTCTTCACTCGCTAATAGAACTGCTTGTCTAGGGCTTTTCTCGTTTGCATTTCATATAGTGTAAAATTAAATTTTGTTTTGCATCCCGCATATAAAGCGAAAGGATCACTATAAGTCTTCTAAACTTGGCATTCATCATTATTTATCGTGCATCAGCTTTTCTCGATTCTTTCTCCCTTGGTTTTTTAAACTTAGTTTTAAAGTAATATGGGACTGGACGATAGGCGTGCCTTATGGTTGGACTAATTAAGTGGTCACCTAACTTAAAATCAGGACTGCTGAACAAAATTGACCAAAAAATCAATAAAATTGGAAATTCTATTTGTGGGAGAATAAACCTGACCTTGATTTCAGGCTGAGTGAGGGTACTAGAGTGTGCACGCACACCCTAAGGCAGAGCCAAAAATCCCCGCCTTCCATATCACGTACCCCGATCCAAGCAAATATCGCAGACTGAACTATGGGTTCAACTGACCAACACCAAGTAGCCTCCGCCTACTCCGATAGGTAGATAGGGGTGAAATTGCAATGCACCGCGATAAGTTGCTAGTAGCCTCCGCCTGCTCCGACAGGTAGATAGGGGTGAAGCTAAAGCCTTGTCATCGTTCGCCTACTTTGGTAGGTAGATAGGGGCAGGTCCTTAAACTCTCAGCTGGTGATAGGAGCGAAGAAAGGAAGGGCGTTGGTATCTTAGTCGACATGTTAAACAGGGGAGACGCATCCGACTTTGACCCGACTCCCTTATAGGTCGCGTAACCTTTGCTACTTGCTTGAAAAATCACACTTAAAATCAACCACACTAATCGGACTCGATTTCGGGTCCTTCACCGCATTGAGTGTGAAAATCAGGGTTTGTGATTCACTTGCTTGTTTCAGGTAGTAGTAAATTCCTATCTTTACATTTATACTCCGACTCTTTCTTCTGCCATCAAGATGACTGACTGGGGAGATATCCTCTCATGATTCACAAATCTCTCTTTGAGCCCCTCGCGAAGTTCATCTTAATTGGCCCAAGCGAAACTTGGGCGAACACGAGCTCATGACCCTCTTTAGTTCGAGATCCATTGCCCTCAGGATGGTTACCCTCAAACCATCCCTTTTCTCTCCTCTCATCTCACCGAGGAAAACCATCGCCTCAATGAGAATGTCTTCATTAATACGTCCTCTAATTTAGACTAATTCCTTTATCTAGGTAAAGAGGACAAGATGCCTCCCAAGAAACCCCCAGAAGAAGAGGACGATCCTATGAACCAAGTGTTCACCTGATTGGCTAGAGCCAAGCAGCTTAGTGCAGAACTTATGTCTAGGATGGGAAAGGTGGTAGAGGCAGGTGGAATTGACTGAACGGTGGTAGATGTCTACAACCCTGCGGAGAATGAGATACATAGTTGGCTTGTACCTGAGGTTCCCTCTCAAGCGTTCGAGCTGAAGCCCCTCTTTCTGAGTATGCTACCAAAGTTTAATGCGAATGCTAACGAGGAACAATATGCCTTCCTTTGAGACTTCGAGCTGGTAGGCAACAACCTTAGTCACCCTATGGTTGGACAAGATTACATTAGGCTGAAGGCTACCCCGTTTGCCTTAGGAGATAAGACTGCTCATTGGCTGAAAAATCTTGGGGTAAGATGTACGACCTGGATGCAGTTCAAGGGTTTATTCTTGAAGAAGTTCTACCCACTCAATAGGACTAACAAAATGAAGACCAAGATCGTGAGTTTTTCCCAAGGATCCAACGAACCATTCCATGAAGCATATGATAAATTTAATGACTTAACTCAGAAATGCCCCTACCATGGCATTACCAAAGAGATCTTAGTCCAGACCTTGTTCTGTGGTATGACCCCAGAGACGCAGGGGTTAGTGAGTGCAGTCTGTGGAGGCAGCTATCTGAATAAGAACGAAGATGTCATATTTAAAGTTCTGGAGTAGATGGCGGAAACAAGCAGATCTCAGGGTACTAGGGCCTATCAGGCCTCATGCCTATCCAATTAGAAACTAGGAGGACTGTAGCTGATCTGATAGATGACCTCATCCCCAGCATGGGGATAATAGCTGATAAGCTCACCATGGTAGAGCAGATCCACAAGAGGGTCACCGACCTTGAGGCGCTGTCACGATTGCCGAAATAAGTGGAGGAATTGACTGAGAAGGTAGCCAAGATACGGCTACCTGCCCCTTCTGCAGCACTTGTGCATGTACATCGAGTCCATCTTGTACAGGAGCAGGTACAGGTACCTCAGGGTAGCTGGGTTGAGGAGCAGCAGTACACTCAGCAGAAGCAGCTTGCACCCCCACAGGTGGAGACAGTTTACGAGGAGCTTCCGCAGGTGTTCGAGATCAACGGGCTGTGGTACAGCTATGACCCCGTCGGCAGACAATCGGGAATAGGGAACGATAAGCCATACTGACCTTCCCTAGCTTACCACAAAACCAGCTCCGTCCCTGCACCACACTTTGTACAATCCCGACCCAGACAAGGGTACCAGCCTCAGCAGCACCAGCAGCAGCGTACATTCCACTCGGGCCAGCAGGGCCCTCCACCACCTTCTATCGGCATGGCCAATAGGGCAAATATAGACAACTGAATCACTCATCCTCTATTCAGCAACAGTAAGCCCCGCCTGCTAGTGAATTGGAGTCCCTCACCTTGGCGATCCAGATCCTGACTGATAGGGTCTAGCAGATACAAAATGATTACCTGGATATCCGAACTAATTTGAATCGTGTTTCACACACCCAGGATCAGCAGATTGTGGCAAGGACCCCAATTCCCGTCCAGGTTTATGCCAACCCAAATAGCCTGAATTAGGGTCAGAACTGACCACGAGATCAGGTGTACTATTCAGATGACTCTCTATCTGAATATGAGATCCTTTCATACGATAATGTTAATCATATATCCCTTAGGAGCAGAAGGACCGTGATCATACCTGATCGGGCACAGGCACAGGAGGAAGACGCCGCCAAGTTTCTACATGAGGTGAACTTGGAGGCAAAGGAGCAGCACCACCACCACCAGTAGATGAAGAAGGAGAAGAGCACCAGCAGTGAGTCCGGCGAAAACGATGAGGAGCCCACACCTCCATCTAAGGAGGATGTCCCATAAGTCACGGAAGACGCATCAACTGTTTTGCAAAAGAAATTTCTTTTTTGTCCGAGTCCATGTCAGAGTCGTAGTCAGAGTCAGAGTCTTGTAAAGAGCTCAGTTTCCCATCTTAATGAAAATCTTTCAGTTTCAGAATCTGAGTTGCTGTCAATAATCCCTTTCCCCGTGCACTTAAGGGTGGAAAGAAGAACAAAGAAAATCTGAAAAGATGACCCTGAGATGGTATAGTTCTACAATAAGTATATCAAGGTCACAATCCCCTTTGATAAGTATGTGGACATGACACCTGCTTTCTAGAAGTACCTTAAGGTGAGATGCACATCTACAACGGTCAACAGGAAGAACAAAAGCTATGTTGAGAAGCACAATTTATCAGTAGCCACTACTTGCGCTATAAAGAATGTGTTTCCAAGAAAATAAAGGGACATGGGTGCCCATTATGTGGTGAGTCATGTCGATTACACCACGTTTGCACGCACTCTCCTAGATAATGGATCCTCAATTAACTTGATGCCTACGACCCTCTATGAGCGGCTTAATCTAGGACCTCTTAGGAAATCCAGAGCCTTACTCCAGTTTTCAGACAAATCAACCAAGAGGTCCCAAGGAGAATAGAGGAACGTTATCATCAGAGTCGAGGGTCAGGAGTACATGGTGGACTTTACAGTCCTTGATATGGAGACCCCTTGAAAGTGGAGAGATTCACAGATCATCCTAGGAAGGCCCTTCCTCAGAACAACGAGGCCCTTATTTGATTACAAGATCAAGAAGATTCAGTTCCAAACTCCAGGCGGAGATGAGGAACTTGAGATGAAGCAGACAAGGTGGCAGAGGCCAGATTCAGAATACAGCACCTAGTACTCTTCTTCAGAAGTAGATTGCGTTCATGTAGACACCATTGTGTCATGGAGACAGAAGCCGGCCAATACCGATGAGTCCCTCTCCTTTGGAGAAGATCTTATGCATGAGACAGTTTGCGAGAATCTTAGGAATGAGTACGATGTAGAAAATGCATCCCCCTACATCTTCGATGACATAGAGACCCATCTGGTCCTGTCAGTCCTTCCCTCTTTAGGATAATCAAAAGATGAAGATGATGAGTCGGACGTGGCTTTTGCCGATTGCTTGGATACCTTTGATGATCCGACTCTAGAGCTGAACGAGTTGGTGGCAGTTACTTCAAAGATAGATCCAGCCATTACCAGCACAGAGCCAAAACTGATTGAGCCAGACTTCCTTGATGATCAAACCTTACCTACGCTCAAACCATTACCCACAAATCTTAAATACGCCTTCCTTGCAGAACAAGAGAGGAAATATCCGGTCATCCTCAGTTCGCAATTGATCGAGGAGAAGGAATCTCGCTTGCTAGAGATCCTGGAGAAAAATTGCAAGGCGATAGGTTGGAGCATCTCCAATCTCCACGGGATAAATCCCACTATGTGTTCGTACCATATCTACCTAGAGAATGAGGTTAAACCCTCTCGTGAATTCCAACGCAGGTTGAATCCAAATTTATGAGAGGTAGTGAAGAAGGAGATTGAGAGATGGTGTGACGCGGGTTTTATTTACCCCATCTCTGACTGCAAGTGGCTGGCACCTATCCATGTTGTCCCAAAAAAGTCGGGAATTCACACGACCACCAATAAGGACGGAGAGGAGATCGTGACGTGAGTACCCATGTCGTGGCGTGTCTGTGTGGATTGCAGACGCCTGAATTCCCTGACAAAGAAGGATCACTTTCCCTTACCATTCATTGATCAGATCTTAGAGAGATTAGTGAGAAAAGAATTCTTCTGCTTTTTAGACGGGTTCTCGGGATACAACCAAGTAGCCATTGCTCCTGAGGACCAAAAGAAAACTACTTTCACATGACCCTTTGGTACATATGCTTTCAGGGGCATGCCTTTTGGGTTATGCAATGCTCCCGGTACATTTCAAAGGTGCATGATTGCAGTATTCGCCGAAATGGTCCGTGAATTCCAGGAAGTCTTCAGGGATGACTTCTCAGTCCACAGCGATTCCTTCGATTCCTATCTCAGGAATCTGGACTGGGTCCTCAAAAGGTGTTGTGAGGTTAATCTGGTGCTCTCCTGGGAAAAAAGTCACTTCATGGTGAAAGAGGGCATTGTGTTGGGGCATGCCATCTCCAAGAGAGGAATGGAGGTTGAACCTACCAAGGTGGACGTGATCAGACCACTCCAGCCACCAACCAACATGAAACAGTTGTGGTCATTCCTCGGGCATGTTGGATTTTATCGGAGATTTATCAAGGATTTTTGAAGATTGCACGAACGCTAACTGAGCTTTTAGGCAAAGATATGGAGTTTATTGTCGATCATAAATGTCTTGAGGCCTTTAAGCAATTACAAGGGATGATAATGGACGCTCCAATCCTATAAGCCCCAGATTGGTCTCTTCCTTTTGAGATCATGACAGACGCCTCAGATTTTTTTGTTGAGGATGTGTTAGGACAGAGGAGGGATGGCGTCCCGTTTGCCATACACTAATGCAAGCAAAGTGCTTGATACTACTCAACGTAACTATACAGTTACCGAAAAGGATATGCTTGCGGTAGTTTTCACCTTGGATAATTTCAGATAGCATCTAGTTGGATCTAAGGTGATTGTGTTCACGAGCCATACAACACTACGATACTTAATGGAATGGAAGGACGCAAAGGTGCATCTTCTTAGGTGGATTTTACTTTTCCAAGAATTTGATTTGGACATTAGAGATAAACGTGGAAAGAATAACGTAGTGGCAGATCACCTCTCCCATCTCGAAAATCTTGATACTTCTAATGATACGCCTATTCGAGACTCCTTCCCTAACGAGTCGGTTTTTTATCTCAACTCACTCCCATGGTACGCCAATATAATGAACTATCTTGTCTCCAAGAAAGTTCCCGAAGATTGTCTCAAGAGCCACATCGACCGGCTTAAGTAGGATGCAAGACATTACTATGGGAGGATCCGATCCTTTTCTTTGAAGGACCGGATTTTGTCTGGAGACGGTGTATTCCTCAAGAGGAATATCAGAGTGTCCTTACTTTATGCAACAGTCTAGAGGCAGGAGGACACCACTCCGGAAAGAGGACTGCATGGAAGGTACTTCAATGTGGCTTATAGTGGCCGACTCTATTTCGCGATGCACTCACTTTGCGAAGTCGTGCCCAGTATGCCAGCGAATGGGAGGAACCGTTGGTTCCAAGGATGATATGCCAATGCAGCCTGTCATCATTTGTGATGTCTTTGATGCCTGGGGCATTGACTTCATGAGCATATACCCGATTACCATGGTTTCGAGTACATCCTTCTTCCGGTGGACTATCTGTCAAGGTGGGTGGAGGCTATCCCTACCCGAGCTGTAGACAGCAGGACTGTCTGTAAATTCATTAGAGATCACATTATCTCTAGGTTCGGGATCCCCAAAGTGTTGATATATGATGGGGGTAGCCATTTTGTGAACAGAGAAGTGAAGAAACTCTTAAAGGATTACAACATCGAACACCGTGTCGCTATTCCTTATCATCAACAAACCAATGGCATGGTAGAGTGTCGAATAGGAAGGTGAAGACCATATTGCAGAAGCTTGTCTTCCTAGAGAGGAAGGACTGGTCTCAGATCTTGGATAAAGTCCTTTGGGCTTATAGGACAGCTTACAAGACACCTTTAGGAACCTCCCTATTCAGAATGGTGTTTGGAAAGCCGTGCAATTTGCCCGCAGAATTACTGCATGAATCCGAATGGGCAATTAAGAAGGTTAACTGAAACACACACCTAGGGCAGAAACAGAGAGAGATGGATCTGAATGAGCTTGTGTAAGTTAGAAACCGAGCATATGACAATACTTTGGTGTACAAGGACAAGGTAAAGCATTGGCACGATAGATACATCAGATGAAAGACCTTTGTTCCTGGAACGAAGGTATGGTTGTTCAATGCAAAGCTGATGGTTTTCCAAGGTAAGCTGAAATCCAAGTGGACGGGTCCATTCATAGTCCGTGTTGTGCATGATAGTGGATGTGTTGAGATCTTAGATCTTACAGATGGAGCACATACATCCCTAGTTAATGGACAACTGCTGAAACACTTTGTCGAACCCAATGAACAGTTAGTCCATTTTGAGGAGATTGTATTCATGCATGAGGCAGACTCAGTAGACACACATAAAGCCATGCATGAGACCTTGCAACAGTGAGCTCTCGCCATCAGCAGCATCTATAAGATTCAGATTGTGATCCTTGTATATACTCATCCTTTCTGTACATATCTTCTTTCCCTCCCTCCCGTGACTCAGTCACTCGCCCCGGCTTCATATCTTTTCATTTTACGACTATACTTAGGATGACCAGATCCTAAGTATAGGGGGGAGAGTGACTCGAGTTTATCCACCATTCATTGTACATCGTCCAGATCCCATCGGTCCTCATACTCACTCATGTCCTATACTTAGGCTGACCGGAGCCTAAGTATAGAGGGAACCGATGCCCATTATGTATATTCTCATCCATTTCCCCTCTTGACCTTGTCCACCCCATTTTTTTGATCTTCTTCTACACTTAGGTTGCCAGGGAAGTATAGGGGGCGGGACAACTTCTATACATTTTTGTTATTTTAGCTCTCTCGTGCTTAGCACGAGCTATGCCTTTTTCCTCGCATTTCGTGCTCTGAGGACATAGCACACACTAAGAATATGGGGCGTGCATATATTACATATATACTTTACCCATAGCTCGTACTTTCGTGTATTTTTGTATATACTATACAATAATTACGGGGTGGGTAAAAAGTTGAATAATAATAAAAAATATCATCAAAATCAAAGGCTTCTTATTTACTCTTGCATATCATCCATGCATTTAAAAAATAAAGAGAAAGAAAAAAAGAGTCTTGCATTTTATTCATCTACATAGCATGTCATCTGTGCTTCATCTACATATCTGGCATATGCAAAGTGAAAAGTTAGTGGGTTCTGAATCAAGTTATGAATAGATGTTGAGGAGGGACTTGATTTGACGTTAATCCACCTAATTTCAGTGGAACTTTATAGGAACTAGAGTTAAGATTTCTCAGGTCAAGTGACTTTATTCTTTGAGTCCGCAAGTCTATGTTCACATGTCATCTTGATTAGTCTAAATAGAATATCTCGTGCACACGCATGATTCTTTTAGACAGTGACCTAACTTGGACAAGCACAATGCATGTATCTCTTCATTGATGAGGTGGTGAGGAGGTAGAATCCTTTAGATTGGAGTAACACATGGGTGGAAACATCTGTCCTCCTCTAGGGAGGGTAGTGCATCTCAACCTGGTCTGGTGGTTTTGACATCTAAGGACGGGATGCTGTGGGTTGCAATAATTCTTCAAAATAGGGATAGTCTACTGGCTCAAGAGGGAAAACTCCTGATGCACATGCTGCACCTTGTATATAGTTCAAAAAAATGCAAGAACTCCAATAAAATAAGACAGGCCTGGGTGAAAATAAAATGCCTATCGGAGTATGTATATTAGCAAGAAGTTTGCAGCTGGATCACTTGGCTACACTGGTCAGGCATCCTGGGATAGGTAGCTACATTGGCTACCGCCCATTCTTTTCTCTACCCCCTCCTCTTGAGCTGGTCGCACTTGAACTTAGAAGGGAATACCCTGCTCCTCGAGGAAAGAGTTACTGGACCAGGGAATTAGAGTTACCTTGTTAGAGGAGGCTAGTTCTTAGCGATTTCTTATGTAGAGAGCTATTTTTCACTTGAACAATACAATTAAGAATCATAATCATCAGAAATTTGCATATGAGGATTTATTCTGATCTGACTGTTGAGGCGTCTTGAATAAAAGACTTGTGGAACTTGAAGTCTGTTAGGTCATAAGTTCAGGTCCCAATAAGGTTCCACCACACATTTAATCCAAAGGTCGAGTCAAACTCCATTTTCACCTTTTGTTCATGACCTTGGTATGAAACCCGAAAGCATTTCACATTTGCATTTCATTGTAGTTGCTCAGGGACGAGCAAGGTTCAAGTATAGGGGGTTGATGAATCTGTGATTCGTCACTCTAAAAGTTGAAAATAGAGTCTTGTTCCCAAGTAATTAGAGGCATATTTCCACCTATATTGCATAATTAGCATTCTTGCATGCACTACTAACATCTGCATTTTAGCATTTACATCTGCATTAAATAAGAAGCCAAATCCACTTGTAAAAATCACTCATTTGTACATATTTTATACTAACTCCAAATCCAATAAAATCAACTCTATAGTGTATATATTACTAACACTAATACAAGAAAAATACCAAAAAAATTGCTAACTTGTAAAATTGACCAATAAGACCCCAATCCGAGTTTAAAGACCATGGACCTTAAAAGATACATATCTCTCTCACATAGCTACGAACTAGTTCTAATCACTTTTAAAATAATATACATTCAGAGACCTTCAAAATAAGACCAATTTCATTAAAATCACAGCTCGTATGCAAAACTTGGGTTTTGGGCCCCCATTGTATACTATAGGTATTTGTATTTGTACGCTTGTATTTTATCACTTCATTTGACCTCGTTTCCATTTTTGGTCACCATAAAACTTGTAGTTCTCATCGAGATCTACAACTTTCATGGCTTGCCGCGTCTATCCTGAGTTTTCGTGTTTTGAGTTTTTCTAAATTCAGCCATTTTCCCCCTCTTATTTCACTTTCTCCCCTAGACCAATATTATTGGGCCACATAGCACCCTCTGTTGCGCCACACGACCTTACTCATCACACTCCACGCACCCTCCCCTCTTGGCTGTTGGATTGGGCCCATGCCCTCCAGATCTAATCCATTTATTCCGCATCATCTCACGACCGTACGATCAACTCCCAGATCAGATCCGGGCCGCTCACCAGTGCCTTCATCTCATTGCGCCACGTAGCGCAACCAACACCATCCAATCGTCTCCACGGGCTTTCATCCCAGCCGTTCACTCCCGCTCAATCCATCACCTCTTATCCCCACTCCTGGTTTAATCTCCACCGTCCTTCAGCGCCCGCACCATAGTCCGCTACGTGGCACATCCCTATCCCTTCGATTGCGTCGCCTTGATTTAATCTGACCCACTCCCTGGCACCTCACTCAGAGCCATTGAATCACTAGATCCAACGGTCGAGGCGTCTTCTTCTACCTCCGCAAATGCCTTGCCCACGTCGCCCCACCGCGCATCATTTCCTCCCCCCTTTCTATTTTCGTCACCATTCCAGCCACCTTCTCCACTTGGAGATACCCCACGATGAAGCCCACATTCCCTTCATCTTTGCCAGAACCCACTATCACCATAACCCCCTCTTCCTCGATCTATAATCGCCACGAACACCACTCCTTCCATTGCCTAGACCACTACCTTCTCTCCATAAATACCGCACCTCCGGCCACTTTCACGGCCATCCGCCCTAGCATGAGGTACCCTAGCGCTCCCCTCTACCCATCACTGATAGTGATTGAGAGTGAAAAGGAGCGAAGACGGTGGTCCATCTCCGGTGAGGTCCACGTCATAGCTACGCTGTGCAGCAGCTTCTCCGACGAGCTGCACAAGCTCGGATCGCTACCGACCCTCGAGCGACGATCGGAAGCTCCTCCCCGAGCCTCCAATCCCAGGTAGCCTCCTCCATTTTCTTTTCTAATATTCATCTTCTTCTCGACCGAACTTTCACATTTTCCCCCTTCTCTGCTCAACACTCCTCCGATTGATCATCGCCTGAGCTCCATCTTGGAGCCCTCATCTTCATGCACCCTTTCATTCACCCTCACAACCCATCGTACCATCTCCGATCATTGGTCCGCCCCTCACAGCGGAGGAATCGATGGGCCGATCACCACTTCGCCTCACAGGCCTCACAACACTCACAACACTTCCACGAACACAAGCACACGATTTCTGGCATCCACTAATGCTGTAGGCCCCATCTTCTTCACTGACCGGAACCCCCACTGGAGCTGCATCGAGCTTCATCGCCACCGGCCTACAAATCTCCTCATCCTCATATAGGACCTCTGACGGCTCCCTTACGCCTCCACGATCATTCCTAGCAATCCAGGAGCTTCCAGCGATCTACACTGAGCACGAGGGAAGGCGGCAGAGCTAGGAGGGCTTCACCAGAGCCCAGCCAAGTCTGTCGTAGGAGGCGACAGTGAGGAGGAGAACGACGCACAGCTACCATCCGATCTTCTTGATCAGATGATCCTCATTCATCCACATCGCCCTCGCCTGCAACTCCAGCCTCCGTTGGATTACTCGAGGATCCAACTGCCCGCTTTACGCCACATCGTTCGCCATTGCCACCGTTGGATCGATTGCGATCTGATGGTCCCTTAGGCGCCACATCTCCAGCTTTAGTAACCGTTGGATCCATCTAGATCTAACGGCCCATCTTCTGCCACGTAGCTCCCTCTGAGTATCTTCCCCAACCATTTGGCTCGGAGCACCCGAGCCAGACCCGAAACTCATCCGAGCCTGCAGAATGCCTAAGCCTTAGTCTAAGCCTCCATGGCCGTCCGAGCCTAGATCTCATGTGTCCCTCACGTGTGGGCTTGGCATTTTGCACTGATGCCCCTGTAAGTTTCCAAAATTACATTTCAATCCTTAACAGGCACGTCACGTGAGGCATACGTGTTCCCGTAGACATTTTGCATTCCTACCCCCATCATTATAGGTAATTGTACATTAATCCCTGTATGCACGTTTTATTTTAATCAATTTTAATTTCTATTTGCATTTTTGGTCCCTGTGTTTTCATGTTCATTTAGGCATTTATTTAGCCTCATTTTTAAATTCCAAAAATTGCATGTTATAGATAAACTTTTGCTTTATAATTGTGGACATGTGTCATATTTTTGTGAGCATCAAGGAATTAAATATTTTTATTTTTGTGGAAATTTACATAGTTTGCCCACTGTATGACTTTTATTCCATATTAAATTATTTATTGCTTCAAAAATCACCAAAAAAATCACAATAGTTTAGATTAAGTTGTTCTACACTATGCCTAAAAATCATAGAATTTGCATGCATCAAGAGGTCTGAATAAATTGAATAGTATTTTGCTTAATTGATTTTTTATAGGTCCAATATACATCATTTTTAGGTCTATCAATTTTTCTGGATTCCTTTCACATAGAACCATATTGGATAATTTTTGAATCTGAAAATAATGTACTTTGGTATTTATTGAAATTAATTTCTCAAAAACTCCCATGCATTTATTTTTAATTCATAATTAATTCATTTAGAGTCTAAAAATTCCAAAAAAATGCAGTAGCTTAGTTTCATCGTATTTCATATTCTGGTGAAGTTTCATTATTTTTTGGACTTTATTGTCCATCTTTCGAATTTCACCTTAAAATTTAGCTTGACTTGCATTGTATTTTTTTTAATTGCATTAGAAAAGACTAAAAATATTCTTCTAAAAATCTAACATCGAAATTAACTTCAAATTAACCTAAGGGGAAAGCTGCCACCTTGAGTTCGACCATGGACTTCCCAAATTAAATAAAATTTTGCTGCTTATGTTTAATAGAACAATAATCTCAGTGGTTTTGAATAGTCCGAAGTTATCCTACTACAACCAACATCATTAAAATTTCGTTAATTCAGTTGAATTAGGTAGGGTAACCGAAGGCTCTTCAGTGGCACGCACATGCCTTGCAAGGGGTATATTGTTCTTTTACCCCCCGCCTTTTCATGTTTATTATATAGTTCTGTAAACAAAGTGGCAGTTTAAAGATTTTTCAGTTTGGAGCTTATAGTTTTGGTATATGCATTTTAGTTCCTCCGAACCTGAGACACATGCTTGCTCACGTGATTTTGTGGGTTATTTTCATGTTTTTTCCCGAACTTCTTGATGTTATATTTTAAGTACAACTTTTATGGTAATTGCAAGTATACCCCTGTGCGTGAGTTTTTGAACACGTGCGTGAATACATTAAATAAATTGCAAGATTAGCCATTTGCTTTTTATAGATGTTCATTTGCTTAGAAACTTTCGTATAATTGCATTTAGGTCCCTACTTGCTGTGTGTGTTATTTTTAATCAAATAAATACCTATAACATCAAAATTTCCATAAAAATCACTGTTAGCTCCTGCCAACATGTAATATTTATGGTAATTTTTATGAATTATTTTTGTTTTATTTGATATTTTCTAAAAATAAAAATACCTAAAATATGTTCTGTTTCTTTTCTAAAATAA
Organism: Ottelia alismoides; assembly: GCA_037367405.1. NCBI lineage: Eukaryota > Viridiplantae > Streptophyta > Magnoliopsida > Alismatales > Hydrocharitaceae > Ottelia > Ottelia alismoides. The sequence continues at coordinate 135,183 of JAZKJV010001482.1, forward strand.
CTAAAAATTATAAAAAAAAGTTTTAAAAATGACAAAAAAATTAGAGTGTGCTTGTTTCTGTATGCTTTAATTTTACTAGAATTTTTGTTTTAAAAATCCTTATATAAACCTTAAAAATCTAAAAACTCTAAATTTTTTTAAAAATCATTATAAATTCTAAAAATTTCAAAAAAAAAATTTCAGTTTCTGTAGTTAGGTATTTTTATTTACTTTTTCATAAAAAAATCTCAACTAAGACATTAGTGCATTTTTAGCATTTTAAATTCATTGTTTAGTCCAGATTGTACATTGTTTTCCCTGTTTGCCTTTGTTTGATTTTTATAAAATCATAAAAAATTAGAAAAATCCCATAAAATTACCAAAAACATCAGAATATTTTAAAACCTTAAAAATATTTTTGTTTTTGATTTTTAAATATTTTTTACCTTAAAAAAAATTGTGGAAGCCTGCTTTTGCCCTGTTTTTCTTATTTGTTTTTTTTGTTTTCTTAGTTTGAAAATATAAAAAAATTGCAAAATAAAAATTACAAAAATATATTTTTATTTGTCTGATTAGGACTACTTTGTAGGTTTTACTCGTGCTCCTTGTGTTTGACCCTGGTCTCTATACCCGGTTAAATAAATAGCGGAGACCGCTTACATTGATTTTGCGCTTTGATTGTCTAATTTGTGTGTTCTTGATTTTTATTGTTGAGTCTGATTTGTTGATTGGGGTCACAATGACCCTTACTTACTTTTCATACTTAACCCTAGTCGGTTGGTCGCCCATCAAGGATCTAGATTGGCTTCTTGTGTACGCGTGATGAAGACAGTACTACCTCTTCCTCATCCACATCCTTGAAAATCTGCCATACCACATCTTCATCCTTGTTAAAATGTGATCCCCCATAGGCGGCATCAAAAAGTTTGTGACTCTCAATATTCAGTCCCCTAAAGAAATGTTGGACCAAGTTGGTCCAAGGGATATCATGGTGGGTACATTTCTCTTGCAGGTCCCTACATCTCTCCCGTTCTTCATGGATTGTCTTGTGTGGTCCTTGAGAAATTATTGATTTAGGCTTGCATCTAATTGAGCCATCCGAGGGGGTAGAACTTGTGAAGGAATGCATATTTTACTTCCACCCAGTTCGTCACGACCTTTCCCAATTGATTTGCCTAGTAACAGGCCTTGTCTTGAAGGCTTAAGGGAAATCTGTCATCTTGACTACACTTAACAGAATGTTAGGGTAGTGCATGGCACCACAAATATATAAAACTGTTGCGGATGAATATGGGGTTCCTCATTAGTGTTTCCATGGAACGTGGGAAGAAGAGCAAGGAGTTGAGGATTAAGCTCAAAATGTGCATGGATCAATGGAATCTGAATCCATTCGATCATCTGGACAACTCCAGTATTGTAGATCTCCTTTAGAGTGAGCTTTGAAGCTTCTCCTCCTCCTTCACCTTCCCCGTCATGGGGTCCTTCTCCCAATCCTTCATATACTCCCCCTCCTTGGTTCCCTTTTCTCCTCCTCGGATCATTTAACATCTCCTGAAAAGTGAACTGGGCCAATGCATGCTCGATGAGTTGTTATTGGATGGCCTGTATTGAAGCGAGCATATGCATGTTCACCGAGTTCTGATCTAGTGAGGGTGGTTGTTCTGGATGAGGTGGTTGTTGCGGGCCCTTTCCCTTTCCTTGAGGAGCCATATCTGAGTCTGAATCCGACGAAATGACATCCAGATCAATTTCCATGTTTTGTTCTTGATCTGCATTAGAAGAGGTATCCGAATTAGACTGACTTTGAACTTTAGCACTAGATGAATTGTTGAATCTAGGATTATGGTCAATCCTAGATGTTTGTAGATGGAGCATTCGATATGACTTGAAATTGATCTCAATCCACAAGGGGCAGGCGGTGGGACAAGAATGAGTTGGTTTATTGGCAAATGATGAGGGGTATGAGAGAAATACTAGGAGTCTGGAGATCAGTTCGCTAGATGTAATCCGAGTTCTTGGGAACCGCCTTAAATTATTGGAGATGACAACATCATGGAATCGATGTGGGTGTCGACTGGGTCCCGACTAAACCATCCATGAGATGCCATTTGGGGAAGCAAAAGGAAGATTGAGGAGGAATATAAGATACGATGATGAACGAGGAATAAAATGAGTGTAAATAGTAGAAGTCTTAAAATTAACCAGGTGTCAAAAAGGGATGAAACAAATGAAAGAAAAATTGGCTCAAGTCCACGAGACTGATCTTTGATCTAAATTCTTATTCAAACAAATACAATATAAAATGGATTCACCAACTCACAGAATGTGAAGTCGTAAGAGTTCAGTTATTTTTTATCTCTTCAATTTTATTTTTTTCAAGCAAATCTTATAACAAGTCCTTAGTAGGCTAGCCCTATTGGAGAGTAAGTACTATAAGAAAAGGATCTCGTACTTTCCAATTCCTTTGTAACATGTAGCCTGCACTTTTTTGAGAGAATCATTGCTATTGGGTCTGGATCCACTAATCAGCCAAAGAATAGAGAGGAAGCCAATGGGCAAAACCACTACTTTCTAAAAAATGAGGTACTCGAACGTAGGACAATGAGACAGACACACCTGTAAAGGCATGGTCTAAGCTCAATATTTCAGACCAGGTTGGATGTTTTACACAAGGCGAGAACACATTCATCGACAAGGCCCTACTCACCCATGTACGGTAGAAGCATCAATATTTTATGAATCCAATCAATAACAAGTCAATAATCAGGCTGGGCTTTTTCTTTAATCCTTATGGATCGTGCCTCACTCAATCTACAATGTACATGAAAATAATGTGGGCTTTATGAACCCTAAACAATGATGGTTTGTTACAAATTTTAATTTTGATCAAAGTTTATTAAACAATCCCCTGGTTTTAATTTTTGTGATTTTTACTTTTTTAGTATTTATCATAATATTTCACCTAATGATTTTTTTATTTTCTTTAAATTTCTAAGTGGTACAAAACTGAGTGAGAAAACGCAAAAATCGTGCAAGTTAACATTAATATGGGAATCTCACCTCAGTATCTAATTATGCATGTAAAGTAAGGAGATATAGTGCTTCCGAGATCTATCAATTTGAGATGCAAGAAAAGAACTTTAAATCTACAATACATGCATCATCATGACTAGGAATATTGCCATTTATCATGAATAATCAATTTAATTTGAGCTAAATCCAAATGTAGGATATATAGGTCCATGCAGATATTAGGTGTTTCGACCTTTGTTACTCTATCAATCAATTCTTAAAAATATAAGGGCTCATTCACATAAAACAAATAAGAATATGGTGAGAAACTCAAAACAAAGAAAATAAAGAGAAACAAGTGGGAAAATAGGGAGAATAAAAGTGGAGAAGGCAAGGAAAATGTAGAAAAATCAATGAGGCCCCTAAGTGAACAATCATCCAGGCAATGGACCTCAAAGAGTGTCATTGTCCAAAAATGTCCTTGGGTACCTATATTATTACAATTACTTGTAAAAATAAAAAGTCTCTCGCTCACATACAAATAAAATAAAAAAGCTAGACTAGATATGTGCTTCTCTCTCTCTCTCCCTCTCTCCAATTGACTTGTAGAGAAGGAGCCAATCTCAAAACTTGAGTGCACCGACTTCCTAAAAAGCCGCCTTCGCCATGTAGTCCCTCGCATGAAATCAAAAAAGACAGTGGTCAGACATAGATAAATAATTATTTATAAAAAAGAAATAAAGGAAAATAATATAGAGATAGATAATATGCACAAAATTCTATCCTACGCTGCACCACTGCAATGAAGCCATTTGATAATTAGAAGGTCATCAAGGGATCCTAGCATCCGATCTTGGAGGACCTACGGTGTCTGACAAGTCAGATCCGAGAATCGTTATCTCGACATCTCTCAGTTCTCAGATATCAACAAACAACTAAATCAAAAATCAATCCACAATGTTAAATAATCAATGCAAATGTATGCGTCAAATTTTATTTTTATTTTATCTCTACAAAATGTGTATAGTGAATAAGTGTAGTGTATCAAACCATAGAGAGCTTGGGGAATAGGATAATTATTGTCTACTAATGAAAATAAATAACAAATATTTTTGTACTTTTTGTTTTTATTTTTATGGGTTTTAATTATATTTAATTTTTTTACGGATTTCTATTGTTTAATATTTTTAAATTTTATTATTTTTATTTACTTTTTATGTTTTTCTTATCTTAATTGATTTTCCTTTTTCAGATGTAATAAGTGTATATATATCTATGTATAATAATGTGTATAATATAAATACTATATATGATCAGTATAATAATAAGTAAAATTTCAGGAAATACAAATGAATACAATCCTTTATATTTTTCAAAGGTTTTCAAATATATTTAAGGTATTTACAATAACTATTATCATTATAAGTAATATATAAGTTATAATATATATAGTCTATATAGGGTTTTGTATTTATAAATTTATTTATATGTACTCAAAAATGACAATAAAACATTTTTGTGTTTAAAATATTTTTAATCTTTTTTTATGAATTTTTATGTATTTTTTGCTAATTTCTTTGGTATTTTTAAAATCAGAAATATAACAAAATAAGGAATATAATAATAGGTTGATTTTTTGGGTTTTAAATATAGATAAATAGTTCAAAATTCCCAAAACTAGTTGTAACATACACTATATAATATAAATAAAATTATACAAGAAAATATTTTTTGTATTTTATAGAAATTCTACAAACTTTTATAGGATTAGAAGGGTTTCTAAAACTTTAAGATTTTATATTTATATTTTTTGTGATTTTTGGTCTAATGTGATAAAATATAGTAAGAAGTAATATTTATTTTTTAGAATTTTAATATAAGGTTTTATATATTTTTTATATTTTTATATTTAGAAAAGCAATAAATATCTCCTACTTTATCATTAATATTGGGAAAATACAAGGAAAAACTAAAATAAAAATGTGGTATGAACAAGCATCAGAAGATGCATTTACTAGGATTTTTACAAGATTTTACAAGAACATGAGATATTTAAAGAAAATAGAAATGCGACAAAAAAATAAATTGTAATAGTAGGATTCTTTTATAATAGAAATATTCTTCAAGGGTTGTCATGCAAAATACCCAAAATTTTAACACTATTTTACAAATTTCAAGTACTAGATACAAATTACAAAAGCTAGGAGGGCTTGCATGCAAAATTCCCACCTAACGTGAGGCATCACGTATGATGAGATACCGTGGACTCAAATGTAATATCAAATAAGTACGATGGCCCCATGTAATTATTGCACAAAATTTAACACTGATGAATCTCCATTTCATCACCTTTATCTTTCATTTTAGCCTTAAATCCTTAGTTAAATGCATGTATATAACATTAATTTGTAGAAAATAATACCCAATTATAATCAATAAATATTGTATAAATTCATTGATTTGACCTTAAAATAAGTATAAAGGAAATAAAAGAAAAAGAAATGAAATATCGAAGGTATTAAATGACCCTAAACCCTGAGACTACGTTAAGAGTTGACTTCGTCGACAAGGAATAAAGTAGGGGGAGATAAGGGCCAATAATTGCACAAAATCCTAATTTTATATCCTACTAATAGGCATTATGGCACATATTTTGTTTTCCTATTTTTATACCTCAAATCAATATGCTTAGAATATAAACATTGTACATAAACATACAAAGAAAATACACAATTTATTTTATTCAAAAAATAATGCATAGTGTGCCCGAGACATAAAATAAAAAGCCGCAAAGAAAACTTCTCAAACATGTATCTTCTCCATATTAACTCAAAGTTCACCAAATCAACTTTATTGTTGATAAAATCAAATTATCTAAAGGTGGTTTCATTCAAGTTGGAGTTAAGATGAAAATTTCGCTTTTGGGTCGTCATTGTGCAATATACATGTATATAATATTCATTATATTTCTTCTTTATATTTGTCAGTTTCTTATATTTTTGTATAATTTTAAATAGTATTCAAAATACATGTACATATTTAAAGTAAAATAAAGCCATCAAAAATAAAATAAAAATATACTTATATATATATATATATGTAAACTATACATATAATATACATGTATATAATTATTTAAGTAAATAAATGAATTTAGAAAATTATATTAAAGTATGTAAATATGTATTTAAATATGTAATAAATATGTAAAATATGTAAATAATAAAATAAAATATAAAATACAAAATATAATAAAAATACATTAAAGATAGGTCTATATACTTATATACATACATGTAAATATTAGCATGTTATAAATTAACTTGTAGAAATAAATAAAAATCATAATAAAATACTACATAAAAAAATGAAATGTTTTCATATTTTGACAAATAATAATCAAATCAGTTTTTATTTTCAATCTATTTAATAAGGGAATTATTCATTGTTTTATCCTTATTAGGCTGATGTGGGAAATGAGGATCGAGTTCACATAGACCTCGATCAACTTCTTGCCCTACACCCCTTAGATATCAGCGAACTGTCTTCTCCATTTTTCTCTACCCAAGGCTTGTACCATTTTTGCTCGAATTCTTATTGACTTTTGCTCCTCAATCTATGCCTTTTCATGCGCACACATCACCTCGATCAATGGATCACTACATCGAGCTCAAACCCTAGTCAAACATCAGCCTATACATAACCCTCACTTGACTCCCCATTTTGAATTTGATCTCTTCTTCATGCACTGGACCCCTTAGCTTCACCACAGATGAGTCGTGTTTGGTGATAGCGAGTACGCCATTGGGTCTGCAACATGCTTGAGGTCATGGAGAGGAAGATCCACCATAGCTAGTGAAGCTATGTTGCATGGTTCCTGCTCCCTGGTCTCTAGGTATGAGCAACTCCTTTTATTTCATTTCTGGGTATATTTAGCTTGTAGTTTTTATTTTATCTTTGATTTCATGCTTTGATCAATTTTCCTAGTGTAAGGCGGAACTCTAGAGCTTCAGCCATTGTTTCTCGGTCGTTCCTCCTTGTTTCGACCATCTACCACCATTACCTTCTCTTCGGGCTCTCCATGCCCTAAGCCACTCCATTCCCCCTAATTCCTTCCAGATCAGTGACTCGAGGTCCTTCTTTTGCCCTTCGCTCAATCTCTCCACCGCAACCCATTTCTGCCATATTTCCACCCACTCAAACCTCTACAATCCTTAATTTTCTTTGCTTGATCTAACCCTACAGGTCCGGAGGCTTGAAAGCCTCATTCGGGGAATTTTTTCATCAAATAGAAGCTCTCAGGTAGCACGAGTTCTCTTGGGATGCCATGATCCCATCGCTAGGTTCTAGAGCATTTTGAAGAAACCAGTAGGTGCGGAGGAGCCTCAGCTCCATTTTACCCCTCCCGCGAGCGTCCCAGGTGGCCTAAGTTTTGAGATTAGACCAATCAAAGCATCCCTGGGGGTGAGTTCCTCCATGTTCTTCTAGAGGTGTTCCCCGACGCCCGATAGAGGGGTAGCCCCATGTGTAGCAGTGACCACTAGATGAAGTTGTGTTTCCACTATCGGATCTACCATCGGATCTAATCTCAGGCGTTCATCCACGAATCAGCATTGGGCATCCATCGAGCAACTCATGTCAAGTGGGAGATCTAGTGCCATCGATCGCGCACACGTGGGGGTAATTTTTCATTTCTTTCCCCCAAGTTTTATATTTAATAATTAGTACCTAAATCATTTATCCACATTGTAACATTTTTATGTAATTTACTCATTGAACCCCAAACTTTACTCTACTTGCAATTAGGACTTGTCCACGTCACCTCACATACGCATACACATGAGGTGGTGGGACGTTTTACACGTAAACCTTGCAGGTACTTGTACCGCGATTTAGTCTAGTAATATAATATTAAATGTAACATTTTGTGCAAAATTGCAAGCAGGACCTAGAACTTTTTTGGATATTACAAAAACATCCCTTCCAGTACATATTAAATTAGATAAATCGAGGATTTTTGCATGCATGCCCTTCAACTTCTGTTGGGTGATTAGAAATGCATATAACTTTATTTAAATTGCAAAAAGGTCCTATATAGTATTGTATTTTCTTTTTGTTACCTTTATTTTATTAAATGTCTATGTTTCTCTAAAAATACTAGAAAAATTAGGTTAGGTCTCTTAGATATTATTTTAACGTATATATTTTTATTAAGACATTTCCCTTTATTTTCCTATTTATTAGATTTCTAAAACAAAGCATTTATTCCCTATTTAGATATAAAACACAAAAAATATAAAACCACTTCTAAAAATTCCAAAAAATTAATTTATTATATACTACTATATAATATAACCCTAGACCAAAAATTGGAAAAAAATACGAACAAAAAACCTTAAAAATTGAAAAGCATTCCTAGCCCTAAAAAATTAGATAATATATACATAATTCAAAAAATTATTTTATGTTTCTTATTTTTATTTAAATTATATAGTTTAGATTAAAAAGAGTTTTGGGTAATTTTGGACTTATTATTTATTTCTAAAACTCAAAACAATCTGGCTTGTTATTATAAGTCAATGTTAACATTTTTAATCAATTAAAAATATATAAAAATTAGCAAAAGTTACAAAAAACAAAAAATATATAAAAATTAGGGAAAAACAATTTATTTATTTTTAAGTATTTATATTTATATTTATAATTAGAAATCCCAATATAGTCTATATTTACATATTACTACTTATATATTTATACCTTAAATATATTTTAGGACCTTTAAAAAATAAAAAGGATTGTACCTATTTATGTTTCCTAATGTTTATATATTTATTATATATTTATATCATATATATTATTTTTATTTTACATATAATTATATATAGACATACATATATATACTTATTATATAAAAAGAAAAGGAAATTTAAAAAATTAGAAAAATATTAAAAGAAAATAAAAATTATAAATATAAAAATAAGAAAATAAAAATATAAATCACTAAAATAAATATAATAAAACCAACCAAAATATCCAAATAAATGGGCAAATAGAAGAAAATAACTTGGAATTTCATCTGATTGGCAAATTAGGCTTTATTCCTTCACCTATCATGTTTACTCCCTGAGTTCGAAACACTACATACTCACACTATACCCACCATTTATAGATTTATAATAATTTTTACTCTAGACACATATTGTGTTGTTTTATCATTATTTGTGGGATAATTGTTATTTGATTCGCCTCTTGTGTTCAGCCACCTCGGCGGTTGCTAATTGTGATTGATTAGAAGACCATCCAAGAGCGTGTAAACAAACATGGGACTTAATATTTGCATGAATAATAAGAAAATACAAAAATTCATAAGGGTTACTTATATATTTACCTAATAAGGCACACTATCGGGCGGTGCTCCGTGTGCCACGTGACTTGATTGACAGCTCTAGGGGATGATGCTTCTCCTCTTGGATGGACGACCGAGATTAGATCTGGGACGTATTCTTCATCAGATAGTGTTGGAGGCTGGAGGAAGAACGAGGAAGAAGCTGATGCTCCTCGATCTTCATTCTTTAATTCCTTCATTCTCTGCCCGCCAAACTTCACGACGATGGCTTCCTTTTCTTCCTAGTTTCCTTCTGCACTTGTAGTATGGCTCAGAGGGGTCCAAGGTCTATCGGAAGGATCCTAGAGCTTCAACGCACATAGAGCATGTTCTAAACCTTAGAGATGAGATTTCAGGTCATGCAGGAGATTCAATCCTACACAAACATAGAGAGGATTGTTAGAGGGTCATTTTCAACCCTCTCCTGAAGCTATACGCATTGGGGGATGATGTGATGATGGAGCTCTAACGAAGGAAAAAGTGGAAGATACAACTCCCACTCAATCCTTGCAAGATCGAGGAACAATCAAGTGGAAAGGATGGAGAATGCGTAGGGGAGTGGGGATGAGGAGAAATGATGGGTCGATAACAGTCAGGCACTGTGAATTCAAGCTGGAGCAAGAAACTCCAGCAAAATAAATTCTACAAATTAAGCTTACCTAAGAACTAATTGAAGAAACTAACATTTAATCTAGACTACTGGAAGTAAATGCAAGAGAAATAACTCAAGATGGCAGCTCAAATTTTCTCACGAATAGAGAGCCAAGGTCCTTCATCGAAGGAGCTCCGATGAGGGGGTTACCACCTCCACCACCTCATGCACACTGCAAATAGCTTAGAGAGGAAGCTGTCACCAACCTCTACCTAGGGGTGCAATGATATGTGGGTTCCAGTGGCCAAGAGGGATCAATATTGGAAAGGGGCTCACAGGAGTTATTTATAAACATGGTGGAGGTGGGTTATTGACCAAGAGATGGTGATCGATTAAGGTTATGTACATAGGGTAGAAGATTTAGGCATGGATTAGGGTTCATTAGATGGTGGTTTGCATGAAAGATTAGATCAAAAGGAGTGATAGGCCACCAGGGAAAAAGGAGAGAAGATGGCACATCACCATCTCTAATGGAGTTGGTGGCTTAGGAAGAAGAGTTGATCGAAGGTCAACTAAGGCAGCCTCTTGATTGGTCTAATTGAACCAATAAGGAAAATCAGGGATCTAAATCTCTTATTCTTTTGATATAAAATAATAAATGATTTTATTAAATTTAGTCTAAACATAAAAAATGGTTATTATTTTATGTAGTACTTTATTACGAGTTTTATTTATTTTTACACGTTAATTTATTAAGTGCTAATATTTACACGTATATATAGGTATATACACATGTATTTAAGATATTTTATTTTGTATTTTTGAATTTTTTTTTGTAATTACATAATTTATATATGTATAACTGATTTAATTACTCTTTTACATATTTTTATTATATTTTTGTGATTTTATTTATTTGCATAAATAATTAAGTATATATGTTATGTAGGTATATTATACATATAGTGTAACTATATATTAAAGTACCTTATTTTTGTTAATAATTTTTTATGGTTTTATTTTATTTTTATTATTGAATTGTGTTTTATATAATATTTACAGATATATAAAACTATAAGAAATTGAAAAATGTTTGGAATAAATATATTGACTATTATATACATGTATATTGCATAATGAGGGCCCAAAAGTCAACTTTTGCATCTTAACTCCAAATTAAATGAAACCACCTTCATTAAAAAATAATTTAATTTTATGAACAATAAAGGTGAGTCAGATCAATTTTGAGTTGATATGAAGAAGATGCACATTTGTAAAGTTTTCTTTGCGGCTCTTTATTATATGTGTCCCAGGCACAGTGTGCATTATTTTTGGATGAAATCAATTTTGTATTTTTCTTTGTATTTTTATGTAAAACTTTCATATAGAGGTTTTTATTATTTAAGATGTAAAAAATAAAATAAAATAGGCCCTAAAATATGTTTATTGATGAATAAAAATTAGGGTTTTGAGCTGTATTTTGTACAGTCTGCCCTACCCCCCTTCTTTATTCCTTGTCGACAAAATCATCATGATGACTAGATATCGAGGTCCAGGGTCACTAAGTGTTTTCAACACTTTCTTTTCTTTTCCTTTATTCTTTTATTTTGGAATTAGATATATTATTTTATACATTATTTATATGTTTATTACTGAGTGTTATTTATCATAAATTAATTCTATATGCATGCATTTAGCTAGGGATTTAAGGCCAAAATGAAAGAAAAAAGGTGATGAAATGGAGATTCATCACCTCCACCTTTAGTCCATCCTTAATCGATCTTCATCCACCAGTAAACCCTTTGGATAGAAGTTGGAGTTGCTCCGTTGTGATAGGAGGCGAGCCTCGACAATCTGAGACAAGTATAAAGGGAGGTGGAGGCCATTCAACCTATCACTGAAGTCTTCCAAGTGACCCATTTGCTTCCAGCCATTTCGACCAAGTGAGCAGCTTATTCTAATCTCTTTAGCTTTACATTTCATTCTTTAGTCTAGATTCGTATTTATTTCATCTGATTTTGTACTAATTATCCAAAAATATAAAAATTCTAAGTATGCCGAAGCTTGGAGCTCTGGCCTCCGTCCACCTTGTTTGAACCACTTTGGCGACCCACCAATCGACCCATCTCTCTCCCCATAGCATTCTCCATCTCTTTGATTCATCAATCACCCCTCAATTCTGCACAAATTGAGTCCACAAGTCTCCTCCTCCGCCCTTCGTCGGAGACCAACCACCTCACCTCATCTCTGCTCATTTCAACCCAATAAAGGGCAAGGACCCCTTGCCCTTATCCGCCCTTTCTCTCACGAATGTTATCACTCTGAAGAGCCCCATCTATGGTTGATTTTGTCCTACACAAAGCACCCAAGTGTTCTGAGCTTCAAGACCCTCCAAAACTCTTCCCGATGAGGTTTGTACTCATCGAGTACCTCTATCAGCTGCAACAATGCCCCATCAGCCTTTTGCGCCTCTCGTGAGCCTCCCAAGTGGTCGGAGGATGGTGAATAGAGGAACCAAAGTCAACTCCGATGGTTGGTTTTCCCTATTCTTGGGGAAGAGCACCCATCATCCGATCAATCCTCTACCCCAGATCTAATCCCAGCCATTTGTCGAGGGAGCTTCACCACCATCTGATCGAGCATAGGATATGATTTCCACCGCAAATCGTCAAAGGGGTATCAGCCATTGTGAGTCATTGATTGCTTTAAGTGAAGTGATCCACACTATCTGATGAGCACGCCTTTGGTGTAAGTGATAACAGGGTCTAGCCAATGGTCAAAAAAGATATTGGTTGTAGAAACCACTAAAGAAAGATCTGATATAACAAACAAAAGACACCAAGATTATGAGACATGGAAAAATAAAGAGAAAATGAATCAAATCCGTTCACTCCTAAATTCTAGTGTTTCACTTTTTTAATTAACCAGGTAAGTGTTCCTAGGTCGATTCGAGGAGGCAGGAAATCACATTCAGATTTTTCCAGTGAAGAAATTATTTTTGTGATTTTTTACTCTTCCTTATCATCTTCTATGAGAAAACTCTTTTTGTATGAATTTAGTTTTTATTATTTTCCTTTGATTTTTCTATGTTTCAAAGTGTTAATTTCCAATAAATTTATCTACAATATAGTATGCAGGGATGATGGAGAAAATAGTAATACTATATAGTAGATGAATCACCCGAGCAACGGGCTTGAGAAAGAACTAAAAAGAAACCAAGATAGATTGAAAAATGAAGAATAAAATGCCAATAGAAATGTGATGAAACTCCTCGATATTCGATGCAAAATAAAATGAAGAAAAATAATACGCTAGAATAATGTACAGAGGTGTCCACAATAGTCCAAAGTTTAATGTAGAAATAAAAGAAATAAAGGAAATGAGGCTTCCTTCAATTTAGTCCCTAGGCAGGGGCCTGATTATAAGAAAAAAGTGTGGATTCTTACATTTAGGTCCCTACTTGAGGACCTAAATGTAAATAATGCAAAACTTTAGAACAAGAAAGGTTTCTATAACTCTTTAGGTGGTTTTTGGAATAATTTAATGAATGGTATATTATTTTTATATTTTATAAAATTTTAAGATAATAAATAAGAGTAATGTGATTTTTTTGGATTTTTATAAATTAATTTAGATATATTATACATAGTTCAACTTCATCTAAAAATTTGGGTTTTTGAATTATTTTGAACATTAAATAAAGGTTTTAAATTTTGAAATAATATAATCTACAAGATCAAGAAAATAATTAAAAAATATAAAATTAATGATACTATAAATAGTATGTTTAAAACAAAATAAATAGAATAGGAACCTAGTTGTCATTAGATCCCGAAATTGATTTTTCATAAACGGACTCCGATTTTAGTGAAATAACCTTCATTAATTAGATAATATTATTTTATGAAATTCAAAATGTATATAATGAAATTGGAGTTTGTATGAAGAAGTTATGAGGTTCAGAAGTTGAGAAATTAACAATTTAAAAGTTGGATTTCTTGGCATATATATAGGTTAGGATTTTTTATGATTTTTATATTTTTATATACATTTTCAGGAATACATATGAGAAGAGCTTGGTGAAAAATATGTACAAATGAATTAATTAAAAATCAATGAAAATTTGATAAATAATGGATAAATACGAAATAATTATTCTATGTACATAATTAATTCTTTTTGTTGTTTTCTTCCTTATGTCTCCCTACTTTATTGTTTATCGACCAATCCATGTTGACTTACTCTCAGGTTTAGGATATATAAATATATCTTTTAGATATATTTATATTCAATTTAGTCATACTGTACACACACACACACACACATATATATATATATATATATATATATATTAGAGTCTGCCTCTTTTTATTTTCTTTTCTTTTTATTCATTTATTTATTTACATATTTTTAATGCATAAAAATGTATTTTTATCCATGAATGCTATTTTGATATTAGATGAGAATTAGTGGATATTTACATGCATTTATTATGGGTTTTAAGACAAAATGCATAAGAAAAGTTAATGAATCATGGATTCATCACCACCCTGTACTTAAAATTTGCTAGTCCCTTAGCAAACACTTATCTGAAAAAATAAGGGAAGAAAGTTAGTATGAATTTGTTTTCCTGAACTAATTCATGAGAACATACAAAGGACAGAGCTTGGTCGGGCCTAAAATAAGATTTTTGTCTGAGCCTTAACCAGATTAGGATTTTAATCTCAATAGTCATCAAGTTAAACAAATCCTTATTCAGGTTTACCTCAACAACCAGCTCGGATCCACTTATCCATATCGCTAACTCTATCAACTTTGAATTAAATTTGTATGGTGTGTGGGTTGTGTTAAATCTTCCTACTTAAAGAAGCGAAGAAACCGCCCATCCCAATAATACACTCCCATTGATTCCTCATCCATCTACTCCTTCCTCAGGAAGGGGGGTATTTCCTTCTAAGGTCAGGTCTTGCTGTGTCCACAATCGAGTATAGAGAGAATGTAGAAGAATAAGAAAAGAACTGGAGTGTGACCAGTGTAGTCACATCTCTTTGTGAAGCCCAGCTAGTGTAGCTAAGTCTCCACTAAGATATGCAAGCTTTTTGGAATCTTGGACCATTGTGATCATATTTATATTTGGTGGCTTCATTTTTGTAGTAACTGTAAAGTTTCTTGCACTACATCAATCTTTTGTGCCCTGATGGATACATCATCTTTTCATTTTGACCAATTTTTGGGGTCTTGGAGAAATTATGCCTGCAGATCCTTCCCTCATCCAAAGTTTTATTTCAATCCCACAACTCCCATATTTAGACGTCCTTGACACTAGACATGGATGAAAATGCACCACTAAAATGAACTGCCCTTCACAACCCCATGCAAGTCAAGCTAAATGCAAAATGCATGTGTCCAAAATTAGTTCATTGTTGGAGAGTTAAACAAATGACACAAAGTGTTCTACTTGGGCATGTTTAAGTTGAATTCCCGAACATGGTCTCATGGAACCCAAAGATTTAAGTAAAAGACCTAAAGAGTTTAAATTCCAGTTCCTAACTAAGCTCCTTACAATGAAAGTCAAAGGCCATAATCAAGATCCATCCTTTAAACTATTCTCAATCTTTAGTTCAAGAAATCAATCTTATTCTGAAAAATGCTAATGCAAATGCAATCATATTTTTGTGAAGTATATTTTTTAAATTTTACTCATTTTTATGGGTTTTAAAGATTTTGTAATTTTTATGATTTTTAGGACTTTGTATTTTTATTAGATTTTTCAATTTTTATATACAAACGTATTTACAAGAATTTTACAAGATAAATTACCAATATTTTATTTGGATAACATACCTAATGTATTTTACACGTTTTATATACAAAGAATTTTAAAAATTAAGTTATTTACATATATTTTAGTAAATAATATTTTAAATAAATATTATATATTATATACAGATTTTTGATTAAAAAATTTTAAATATTTATTTTACAAATATTTTACTTATTTACAAGGATTTTATAATAAAAAATAGATATATTTTAAATAAAATTAACCCTTACCCACTTTTTATGGATTTTATAGATATAGAAAATACATAAAAGTACGAGTTATGGACAAAAGTACATATCGGATATATACACATCCCCTATACTTAGCTTGTGCTATGAGCTCATAGCATAAAAAGAAAATAAGGAGGACATAACTTGTGCCAAGTAAAAGTGGGTAAAAAAGAATATAATAATAGAAGTAGTTGCTCCCTATACTTATGATGTGGTCATTGTAAGCATAGTGGAAGACAAAAATGAGGTGACTGAGGAAAAAGAATATACAAATGAGGGAATGAAAAAGAAGAAACAAAATTAATGAAATTACTCAGTCCCCCTATACTTAGGATCATGCATCCTAAGTATAGATAAGAATGTAGCCAAAAATTAGGGACCAGTGATTTGGTGTAAAAAAAATGTAAAACAAGAGAAGTAAAAAACAAAATCGAAAACGAGAATCAACAGGCAATTGATCTCTCCTATACTTAGGATCTGGTATCCTAAGTATAAAGACGAGCAAAAAATGGGGACTTGGGATCTAAGAAGAATACACAAGTGATGTACTCCAGAAAACCGAATGGCTCATAGTCGCTTTATAGGACAAAAAGAAGTGGAATAGTAGATATGTTCTGTACAGAGTAGATCACCTCAACATGGGTCGTATGGAATCTTCTACTGTACAAACACACATTGATTCATGGCTGTCCGGGTAGAGTTGCCTCTATGAGTAAACATTGTATATGGCATAGGTCTCTCTACTATAGTAAACGTCGTTGGAGTCGGACTACAAAAGGTGTCTATACATGTATCCATCACACCATTCGACTCTCTACGCTGAAAAGATCATATGATCTCTAATATAATCAGCTAACTATCGTGCTAGAATATATGAATTTCCAATGTGAGGCACGGAGATGTCTACTCAACTGACTGCTCATCTGTTTCCTATATGATCTTTGTATCCACATGTGAACAGTCATATGAAGAACTAGTTACCATATGATCAACCCTATCCTCCTGTAGGATGCCGTGGGTTTCAAAATAAACACTTTCAAGATCAAGAGACCATGTCTCATCTATGTGTTGGCAATCATCTGTAAGGATGGTGTCCTCTGTAGTGAATGACAATGTAGATCTAGGACTACTACTTCCTCTAGACATCTCAATGTATACCTTTCTGTTGTATGTGCAAGATGATACTCTCCCAGAATCAATATAAAAAAAGGCCTTTACGGTCTGCAAGAAAGGTCTCCAGAGAATGATTGGAGCAAGGTGTAATTGTGTAGGGCATGTCATATCTAAATAGTGAAGTCCACTAGAAACCGCAAGCCTTGTATGGTCACGATAATGTTCCTCAACACACCTCTAGGCCTCTTCACAGATCGATCTGCAAATTGAAGTAACACTCGTGACTTGTAAAGTGGACCTAGCTTGAGCTTATAAAGTAAAGAAGATGGTAACAAATTAAGGGAGGAACAATTATCTAAGAGAGTGTGATCAAATGATGTATCTGAAATTTGACATGTGACATAGTGACCTCCTGAATCTCTCTTTTTCTTGGGTACCTTGTTCTATATAGCACATGAAGTAGCCTTTGTCAAAACATGCTTCTCAACTCATGATTTCCTTTTCCTACATGTGGTTAATTTGTTACTTAATTCTTGCTTGAGCGTAGGAAAGTGATCCAAGGCACCATTTAATGGAATCTTCGAAAATATGTAATCTTTCAATAATCATTTGGTCTCAGGAGTAACAACATTCTTTTTGGAATTTTTTCTTTCCTTTTCCAAACAAAGCATCGAGAAAAGGAACAATATCAAGAACAACAAAATTATTTTGGGTAAATTATAATTTAGGTCCCCATCTATGGGTCAGATACCAGAATGGGTCCCGATCTTTAAATTGTAACGATTCGGGTCCCAGGATCATTATTGTAAGGAACTTTTTGAGCCTAATGATGAGTATTCCCTTGTTTAAAAGTTGGAATTCAACCTCCATTCCCTTCCCAAGAAGGGCATATTCGTCATTAACCCCAAAACTTCCATTTCCTAAATGGTCCTGGGACCCGAATCGTTACAATTTAAAGATTAGGACCCATTATGGGATCTGACCCAAAGATGGAGACCCAAATTGTAATTTACCCAATTATTTTTATTCACGTCAACAAAAGTGAAATTAACATGTACATCAGGAGTCTCAAAAGTAAGTATAAAACTCTCGAATACATGAAAGAGAATAGAATAGTCGAGAGTGTCTGTATGGAATGGTGTGGTATCATCATCTAAATCGTCTGTGTCCATATCAATGGTCTTTGCATCACTCCCCTGAATAGCATCATCGCCGACATCATGCTAGTCCTCATCATGGTGGTCTTCCTCCTCAGCATCAGAATGTGTAACATCATTATAGATCATCTCTCGCTCCTCATCATTATGGATCAGCCCTCTCCTCCTCTAGACCAGGTGCTCGTGGATGTCTTCCACTCTTGAGATAAATGAAGTTAGATATAAAATTTAGGAAAATTGACCATACCTGTAGTGGTTTCTACCTGACATGAATATCACCTCTTGTTGTTGGGGTTCATCTAAGTCTGTGATGGGAGAGTAGTCTTGGGCGCAGATAACTCATCTAGATGATGGTTAATCTACTCCATCTCAGTCCTATGTGATGTCTAAAGTGTGATCAATATAACCATGATCTGATTCAGTGCTAGGGACTTGTGCAGATATCTCTATCTCAATGTGTTGTCCCTAACTCTATACTTCCTCCTGCCTAGGAGTGTATTGTTGTTGTGGTGTATAAGGCTAAGAGATCTTTGTGGTGTAAAAGAATAATGTTGTTGTTGTTGGTGATGATAAGTATGTGAATGTGTAGTGGGATACTAATAATAATGTGCTCTCTGATAAGCATGATGGTGAGACTGCTGCTGCGTGTAATGATGTCATTGTTGAAAATGTGGAGATGGACATCCATGATGTGGATGAAATTACTGTGGCTAGTGTATGCTCTGAGGTATAAAATGATAGTGAACAATATTGAAACCTATCCCATTGATCTCAAGAGTGGAGTGAGGATCAACATCATTAACTATAGTGCTCGTGATCTGACTCTAGCTAGCATTGGGCAAATCCTCATGCCAATCTAGTTATGGAGGCTCAATGGGTTGTACTGGCTCACACTGAATGTACTGAATCTGGTGGGGTGGGAGGAGCGAGTGAAGATCTCCATATAGGTTTAGAAGTAAAAGAAGGATGTGACTGCTGGTATCGAAGCTGTAGTTCGGTTACCTTCTTTGTCAAATCACTCAACTGTAGTGGAAGTGATGAGAGTTTCTCCAACTTTCGCAATGATTGCAAATCTTGAACTTGCTTCTGAATTACATCGACTAGTGTAAGCTTCTCACTGATAAATCCCATGTCGGATCATGAATCGGAACATGAAACATGTGCTACCTTATGATAATCTCATTGGTGTGGTGGTTGTGGGCTCTTCTAGAATGCCCAAGTAGAGTGAACAACACGTGAATTCTTTGACATCACCTCAAAGATGGCAAAAACTGACTCGGTATCCCTATTCAAATAGCTACTGCCACATGCAATGCTCACTAGGCCCTGAACATCCAACTGGAGTCCTCTAAAAAATTATGAACAAGCACCATAAATAGGATCTCATGATGAGGGCATCTCTCAGTCAAATCTTTGAATCGATCCCATGCCTAATGGAACGACCCATGTGGAAGCTGTGTAAAGTTGGAGATATGACTCCTCATCATATTTGTCCATCCCAGAGGAAAATACTTATGCAGGAAAGTAGAATTCAGATCGACCCATGTAGAAATATCCCTCCCTAAATGACTCAACCAGTAAAGCATCTTATCTTGTAAGGCAAAGAAAAATGCCTTGAGGAGTATATCCTATTGCGTAACTCATGGATAACTCATCGTTCCACATATCATCTCAAACAGCTACAAAAAGGTGAACGTATCCTCTGAAGTGTTCCCATAGAACTTGGGAGCAATGAAATGAAAGACAATCTCAACTCGTATGACCCTAGAATTTGTGATAACAAAATCCAACAGTGTATCATCCTAGCTCCCATTTCATAATCATCTCTCAATGTAGCGGGAACCATGGTATGTGATGGTGGATTTTCGGCTCCTGCTCTCAGCGCAGTGATCTCAGCTCTCAACTCATCCTGGACTCTACATTAATCTCTGATATGTATGCTCATCTGTTCAAGTGTGTCTGGAATCCCTGCTTTGATACTGAAGCTTGATCAGGTCTCTCATCTGACGGTCTCCCCTAAACATGTATGTCATCAATAGTTCTATCATCGACTGGTGCCTTCCCTCTAGCCATGTCCATCAAATCCTCTGGGAAGGAAAAAGTCTCATAAGAACTCATGGAAAAATGTGCAAGAGAAGTAGACAAAAAGCCAAGGCATTGGTCTACCTCAATTGAAGTGCTGGTAGGTACAGAATCTAAGTCTGATTCACCTCGTGACTAAGTGGGACCGACTCGAGAAGTGGGTAAATCCAATTCTGTGAAGATGTACGTAAGACGGTGGAAGATCGAACACTGAGGCTTAGCATAAAATCCGTCTAGACGTCATCCTTGATGTCAAAGGAATACGAGAGAGAATACGAGGTCAAAACAAGAACATGAGTGTGAAGGCGTATAAGATGCTAAAAAATGCACACTCCACAAACAAACACAATGCAAACCCCAGATTCACCAACTTCACACAGTGGAGATTGTAAAAGTGCATTATTTTATCTTCTAATTTTGTTTTGGTGATCAAGCAGTTGTACTAAACGGACTCGTAGGTGGTGTCAAAAGCATACGTCCTTACAATCCCCCAAAGAGGGGTACCATCTACCTGGGTTGTTAGGTTATATCATGCCCACAGAGAATTGTGAGGCGGAGCACACCAAAACAAGTTTCTATGGTCGGAGGCAAGTGCTCGCAGTTGCAACCATGCATTGAAAAGTGGCACATATGTACTTAAAACATAAGTCTAGGGATTTTTCGCTCTAATCCTTATGGTTGCGTTCTCACCCACTTTGTCTGGAGTTATGTACATGTAACAATGAGGGGTTTGCTCTCTCGATAAAATTTAAGTCCAGATTTTTATTTTTTGGTTAAAGTTTCAAAGCAATTTTTTATTTTTTAGAGTTTTCATTTTTTTGAATATTTTCAGTAATATCTACAGGTGATTGATTTCCTTTAATTTTAAAAATATGTATTACAGAGGGAGATTTACATAATGCAGCGGAAGAAATAATGAATACAAAGAAAGAAGGTGTACCTATCTCCAACACTCTACATGCAGGATGATCCATGCATAAATTTATACCTAGTCTAATGCATGAAAAAGTCATAAAAATTGAGTCCTAAATCAACAGCTCTAGCGTATGAATAGATTCTTCTTCCAAATCTATTATTTATGCCTAAGTGTCGATTAGTGTAATGGTATTTACTTTAACCGTCTAATCAATCATGCATACAACCCTAGGTTTTCATGAAATTACGTGAAACAAAAAAAATATCGGAAAATCAAACATTACAGTGAGGTCCCCTAAGTGCACTAGCACTTGGAGAAACATATAAAAAGAAAATCAAACAAAAACTCAAGAAAAAAAGTCATAAAAAATAACTCAAAGACCGAGAATAATCACAACAATACGAAACCGATAAAAATCGAAAAAACGAAATACGAGTAAATTAAGAAAAATAAGGAAAAAGAAAATGCACAAAAACTGTGAAGAGATCAAAGAAAATAAAATCAAACAAAATAATGGAAAATCAAGAGAAAAAACAAAAACTCAAAAACCGTGAAGAACCGAAAAACAAGAAGAAGAGAAGAAAGGGAAAAAAATCACAAAATAATGCTAAAAAATAAAACGTGGCTATGCCTCCCTTGCAATGGCACCATTTTGATAATCGAGTCTTGCCAGTGGTCAAAAAAGATGTCGGTTGTGGAAACCCCTGAAACAAGATCTGATATATAAAAAAAAGTCACCAGAATCAGGAATAAGGGAAAATAGAGAGAGAAAAAGAATCAAATCAGTTTATCTCCTAAATTCTGGTGTTCCACTATTTTATTTAACCTGGCAAGTATTCTTGGGTCGAACTGAAGGAGGCAAAAAATTACGCTCGAATTTTTTGAGTGAAGCAATTTTTTTTGTGATTTTTTATCTTCTTCTGCGAGAAAACTCTTTTTGGTTTATTTTAGGTTTATTATTTTTATAAGATTTTTATGTTATTTTCCTTTTGATTTTTTTTTATTTTTCACAGTGTTATTTTTCAAACAATTTATCTACAATATAAAATGTTGAAATTATGATGAAATTTGTGATACTCAAGCAATAGGCTCAAGCAATTTGTGATACTATAGTAGATGAATAACTCAAGCAATAGGCTCGAGAAAGAACTCAAAAAGAAGAAGGGTCAGAAAATGAAGAATAAAATACCAATAGAAATGTAATAAAATTCCTTGAAATTCAATGCAAAATAAAATGAAGAAAAATAATGTTCTAGAATAAAGTCCAAAGGTGTCCACAATAGTCCAAAGTTCAATGTAGAAGAAAATACAATAACAGAAATAAAGGAAATGAGGCTTCTTTCAATTCGGTCCCTAGTTAGGGACCCAATTGTAAGAAAAAGTCCAGATTCTTATATTTAGGTCCCGAACAGGGACAAAAATGTAAATAATGCAAAAATTTAAAGTTGGAATGCTTTTTGGCAATCTTCAGGGGTCTTCCTGAAAATTTTCCACCCCTTTATGAATATATGACTAGGATTCGATGGTGCCTTCTGATCTGAACCGTTCATGGATGCCATGAGTCACTCGCTTGTATCTTGGGTTCTCTCCCAATTCTTCAGCAGAGGCACTAAGGATTTGCTTCCTCTCCGGTGATGGTTGTGATGGTTGTCCTCCTCTAGGGCTTGGGGGGTCGCCTACCTCCTCCGAGCTCGCCTGTGGCAGGTTGTTGATCGAGGAAGGCAGAGGCGACGCCTCTAGGCTCAGCTGGGGTTTAGAACCCTAGAAGGAAGGGTATGCTCCTCTTTGGATTCAATTAGAAAGATGTGACTCTCTAGAAGGTAAAATTGATGATAGTTGCTGCTCTTGATGATGATTAGCAACCTGCAAACACATTGTGATGCTCGATTACGTATAAAATCAACCAAAATATTAATGGTTTTGCAGGTCTAATATGGGTTCGATAAAGGGGATTTTTCAGAGAAAAATTGGTCAGATTCCAAATGAAATTGAAGTAGATTTGAAATGTGAATCTCATATTGGTATTGTGTCTAACTAATGACGTACTTAGATCATTAATTGATGCACCAGGATTGAGAAATGCAAAGAAGATGGAATGGTGTATTCACTTGGGATTTTGGGAGTATACGACTCTCTATTCTTGCACGACAGTAGGTGTTGTCAGAACTGAATGCGACCAACGACAGTGATGCAAGGTATAGATGAGCCCTAGAACCTTCCTCCAACTACCCCTCTTCAATGCTGAACAATCCTTAGGCCCTATCACAGCCGGAGAGAGGAAGAGCGAGGTGAAGAATATGGGTCGACGACCAATTGGGTCCAGTTAGGGGAGAGTTAGGTTCTAACTGATTAGGTTTGGAGCAATAAATAGAGAAATTAGAAGGAGGTAGGTGATGATCTAAGGGCTATCAAGTATTAGGTTTGTTAGGACGAGAGAATGGAGTGTGGAGATCAAGGAATGGGTGTAGAACGGAGGTGTGATAATTAGTTGAAGGCCGGTAGAATAGACTTCCAGCCAACTTCTTGAAGAAGAAGGCCTCGAGTGCTGACACGTGTGAGCACCTGAGAGGCCAGAATTTTAATTCTCTTATAAATTAAGAAATACAAACAAACACCATTATTTTAAAAAGGTGCAAAGAGAAAAAATGTAAATAATTATATTATCTAAATTATGGTATATTTTACTTCTATAAATAATATATATTTTATGAGTTACAAATATAATATTAATAAAGAAGTATATAATATACTTAGTAGATAGGATCTTAATTTTTAATTTAACAATTTAATGAATGGCATATTATTTGTATATTTTATAAATTACTAGGATAATAAATAGGAGTGATTGAAATATTTTTGATTTGTATAAGTTAATTTATATATACAAATAAATACAGATATGTGTTACACAGTTTAGTTTCATCTATAAATTAGGGTTTTTTGAATTATTTAAAATATTCAATAAAGGATTTAAATTTTGAAATAATTTTTATAAAATCTAAAGAGTCAAGAAAAAGTTTAAAAATTATAAACTCAATGATACTATAAATAGTTGTTCAGAATAAAATAAATAACCCAGAAACCCAATTGTCATTAGGTCCCACAATCGATTTTTTGCAAATGGACTCTGATTTTAGTGAAATCACCTTCATTAATTAGATAATATTATTTTATAAATTTTAATGGTGATTAGAGTTTGAAGTTCCTATGAAGAAGTTATGAGGTTCGAAAGTTAATAAATTTATAATTTGAAAGTTGGATTTCTTGGCATATACATGTTAGAATTTTTTTATACTTTTTGTATTTTTATATGCATTTCTAGGAAAACATAGGAAAAGAGTTTGGTGAAAATTATATACAATTGAATTAACTAAAAATCAATGATGTTTTTGAAGTATGTGTGAAGATCCTCAAGCGCATCACGGTAGCGTGTGGTTCGCATCGAATGCGATCGGGAGCGACTAGTCGCACTAGTTGCTCCGGGCAGCAGAATTTAAAAATTTTAAATGTGATGAAACCACATGATCCAAGAACCTTTCTCGGATCGTTTCATCTAAACCACAATAGGTATAAGGTTTAACTCTTGAAGTGTGGTTGCAATCGAGTCTCTAAATGAAGAGACCTCCTGTCTCAAATCGATCCAACTGAGGAGACGATTGCGAGCACGTTGATGAGACGTGTCCTTCTCGCAATCTATGTTGATGATCCAAGCGATGAATCTCCTGATCTCATCACAAGAGATCCGACGTCTTCTTCACGAGCGAGGTGCACCGAAGGAGACGGAGATCCACGAGCAAGTACTCCGGCAGCATAACGGCGATGTTGCGGCGATGGCAACTCTCTCAATGGCTCCATGGTGGACAGCCATACGAGAGAGAGGGAGAGAGGCACATGACGTGTAGAGAGAGAGAGAGAGGAAGAGAGCATTCATTGCTGTCATAAATGTGTACCTCGAAGAGAAAAGGGTGCCTCTTCTTATATAGGGTTTTGGGAGTCCATGGATCTCGATCCATGGACAACACACAATCAATGGTTGAGATTGATTTGTGTTTCTTTCAGTGGCTAAGATGTTGTTTTAAAAACACAACAACAATTGAATTAATTTTAAATTAATTTATATTGATAAATCAATATAATTAATCCTAATTTAAATCACTTTGACTAGTGAAGAGATAATGAGAGACTAATCACATCCCCAAAAAAAGAAGGGACGGCTACCAATCATCTCATGAGATCTCATTATCTCATGAGATCTCATTATCTCATGAGATTACCAAGATTTACAACAACAATTGTTGTAAATATTTTCTACAAAAATTATTCACAATTATTTTGTGAAAAATTTCAATAAAGCCATTGAAATAATGTGAATCTCATTCACAACCCAAAACAAAATGTAATTATATTTCAATTAATCATTCAATGTGAATCCAATTCACATTAACAATTAATCAACAAATATAAATCATAATATGCTCTCTTTAATATATTATAAATCACATTTATAATATACCTGAATACTGTGGATACTGCTATCCACATTATTCTTATCCATGATAATTAAATCACATTTAATTATCTTGGATCTCAATTCTCACGTGCCCAATTAATATGAATCACATTCACATTATTCACATCTTTGATAATTAAATCACATTTAATTATCTTAGATAACTCTTCTTATAATATGAATCAAATTCATATTATTCATGATAATTAAATCACATTTAATTATCTATTTTCTCAATGCTCGGATACACATATCAATAATGAAATTATTCATGAACTCTTTCAAGGATAATGCGCTTTCTCTACAGATACTTCGAGATAAGGACATGGCGATTGTATTGTTTCACGTATAGTGACTTGGATATTGAGATCACATCTCAAATCCAGATCTTGCAGACCTCCCATAGATGCTTGATTAATTCAAGACCGCAAATCTAATCTTCTCATTACATCTGAATCATATTCAGATCAATGTCCATCAATTGGACTAAGATCAGATTACTTCTCTATGAGAGGAGTCATAAAATCCAGACTTGTTTTGTCACACCCTCGAAATGGAAGCGTCATGGTTATACAATCATTTATGACCACATCACCCTCAGGCATTCCTAATACATGTACATCATGCATACTAGAAGACCTAGAATAAACCCGAAGTTTTAGATCTCTTTTAGACTGTCTCCTTCAGGGTTTTATTATTAAGTTTCTCATTTGATTATTAGGAGTTGGTATCTATCATATACTTTCCAAAAGCATATATCATACCCATGTGTTGATCATATACTTTTCATAAGTATATATCAAACCTACAAATTCAGTCAAGCTTCCAAAGCGAGACAACCGTGCACGGAATTTGATTCTTCCCAATATCTCATGAGTGAGATCATGTCTTCCGATTCAGTAATGAACTTGTATGATCCCTTTGAGCGACCGTATTACTCATATGCCCTTATATGCACACCAGCGCGCTAGTGTATAGACCTTGATTAGATCATCAACCTATTGGTCTGCTAAATGTACATACTCAGACATATAGTAGCACATCTGTCTCTATTCAGAGGATGCGTTCCTATATCGTGACAGCGTATGACATAGGATTTTGGTTATCTCGATCTCGTTAAGTCAACTCTTTGACCTAACTAATATGACACCTCTGAATCTCGATTCCCATGTAGAGGACCTGCATCAAGAGATCGGTCAGGTATCAACCAAGTGAGAAAGGATTGCCATCTCCTACTTAGGCTGGAGATCAAATCTTAACAATCATTTGATGGTACTTGATGAGTCCTCAATCTAACTCTTTAGATATTCATCCAAGCACCAGCCTCTATGATTCAATACTTGAATCAACAGCTGTATGATCATTAAGATGGCCATGGTACATGATCCTAATTGTACTAAGGGACCTATTATGCAAATGAGTTATTCTTCATTTCAGATCAGGGAATGATATTTGCAATAACATTTATTGCATAATGGCTCGTCGCGGGCTCGCATGTACAACAATCTCCCAGTAGCCCAAAGAGCCATTAATGAGCTAATCATTTAAACCCACACTCATGTGACAATCATAGGCTATTTAGAAAAATAGCTAGGTAAGCCGATCAGTCACTTTGTTCCCAAGAGACTACACTAAGTCCTTTTACGACACTTGCATATCTCCTAGTAACAGTGGGCATCCAATGTGAATGTTGCATCTTATGCAACCAATACTCAATTTTATTAGTTATAGTGTCCATGACACTACATATCCATAATTATTATAACTAGTACGTCCATAATCCTTATCAGATTACCCTTATTCCTGGAGATCTCTATCTGCTAAGGTATCCACAGTTAAGACCTTTTAGATCACTGTCTATAAAGTCTTAAGTTCTTGAAGATAGGACTTTGAGATCACTATCTCAAAAATCTTTTCTTCTTTAAAGATATTATTATCACTGCAACCAAGTGTTTTATCTCCATAGTAGGATTAGCAACAGTTTACTACTCCCACTGCATTGCAGACATCTACCTTTTGTACACATGTAGCATACCCCCGGCTTCTTATAACTGATGCACAAGGGCAAGCAATTTTAGCCTTCACTTCCTCAACTCTTTGAGGTTATATCCATTTAGAAAGGTCAGTACCATATCTTAAGGGAAGTAAGCCTTTCTTGGAATTTTCTAGAAAATGGAACATATCCAAGGTGTACCACTAATGCGACGGTTCCATTGTCCTCTTCTCTTTGCTTCTAAACATCTTCAGAACAAAGATCTAATAGCTATCCTTGATATCATATCTCAAGGTATGGAATAATCAGTCTATAAAACACTTATTATTATCCTTATATAATTCCAAATGATTATGGTATCATCTACATATAGCACGATGAACACAATGGCACTCCCACTAAGCTTCACATGGTACATCAAGATTCTATCTGAAATTATAACATTTATAATTTCATCAAATCCTATGTTCCATCTACAAGAAGCTTATTTTGGGTCCATAGATGGAGTTTCTTTAGCTTGCACACCTTGCTTTCCAAAATCATGAAGCCTTGGGGCTACTTTATGTGAATATCCCTGTAGAGGTATTCATGGAGGAATGCAAATTTTACTTCCATCCGAAAGATGTCAAAGTCAAGTTTTGCAGCTATAGTTAGCAATATTCTGATGGGTTTAAGCAAGGTCACTGATGAGCAAGTCTCATTGCAAGCAATGTCTTCTCTTCAGTGTGTATCTTGTGGATACGAGTTGTGCTTTGAAAGTCTCTACCTTCTCATCAGGTTCCCTCTTTCTCTTGAAGATACATTTAGACCTTAATGGGTCTAACTTATATAGGTGGATCCTCGAGGGACCATATACAACACATGTATATGAAGTCTACTTTAGACTTGATTGCTAACATCCGTCTTTCCATGACATGATCTTCAGAAGATTCATCACATGAAGTTCGATCATTGTCATATTTCTCTGAAATATGGAATCCATCCTCAAACTCATTTGAAGAGGTATTAGTGTTACGTCTTTAATTGTCCTTTTCGTTTCCAATTTCAGGAGCCTGATTATCTTCTCAAGACTAATTGAGTTCCTTTACTTCATTTTCATCTTGATTCTCAAGAGAGTCATCCTCTAAGAATCATATCAGAGATGAGATTTTTTAAGAATCTCAAGGTCATAAAGTAGGTATCCAATACCATCCTTTATTTTCCTAATGAAGTTGCACTCTCTGTTGCTAGATTCCAGTTTACCAGCATGGAACCTTATAAGGATATATATTGTAATCTCTACTATATATATACCTTGGAAACTAAGAGGTAATTATGCTAATATTAATCATTGATCAAATCATGTCTCACATGATCAATTGTATCTCCCTTAAACTCTATTGAGTTTATGTGCATTAGGAGGATTGAGATAGGAATGAAATTCATATCTCCATAAGGTATTATTTGAATTCATCTAGCATGTACTTGCTACCTAGGTTGGATCAAATTCATTTAATCTTCCTTCAAACTTTGGTTCTAAACCAAATCTGTGAAATCTTTGAAAGTTTTAAAGCTTTCTAAAGTGAAGGGAAGAAATCTCATATCACAAATAATCATTAAATGATATTACATATCATCAATGTTCATTATGATATAGATGATCCACATACATCAGTATGTATGAGATCTTTAATACCTTAGCATCTTACACCATTCCTAGAGAAGGGCTCATTGGACAATTTTACTTTGAATACAATATTCACAAGTATGTAAGATTTGATATTTTAGACATTCTAAAGTTCATCTCTGACTAGTCTATATATCATCATCATCAGACTAATGTCCAAGGTTTGATGCCAGATCATTGTCAAATGATCTTTATCCTCCTATTGATCTTATAAGGTTTAATTTTCAGTATTTAGAAATGTTAATGAACCATTCATTAGTTTTCTAATTTAGAAGAGTCATTCAAATATCATAATACTATCTAAAATATATCCATCATAACTCTTTATGATAGGTCTATTCCAGAATTAATGTCTATTTCCAACATTTAGAAATAAACTGAGTGTTTTCTAATATCTGGGTAGTAGCGACATTCTCTAAGACCTAGGGCTCTCCTACTGAAAATATGAAATCTATCTATCCAATAGAGATTGTTGCAATAATTCAATCAATATCCATGTGGATGACTATTAAACCTTAAGATCAAATTTTCTAGTCTTCAAAACATATGAAAACAATTGCAAGTGTTATTAGAAGAATGAGATACAATTATTAGACTTTGATCTTAAGCAAGTCAATATCAATGATTATATGTAGATTATTTCAATGCACTATCTGAGTCCTTCTCTAAGGATCTAGATAGACTTGATAATCATACTATCAACACATCAACTCATTGCAGTATTAGCAGTCATCCAAGTCTTTGGATGTCATATGTGTGGAAACCATAGAAGTACAATCGACTCTTTGACTTTTCTTCTAACTTGGGTCCAACCCATGCTTCCACAACACTCCTTTCATCTCTAAACAACTATTGCTTAAGAAAAAGGATCTCATATGTTGAATTCAAAAGATTTCAGTATAAGATTATTTTGACATTTATACATGCTTCATTTAATTCATACAATTTGAATATTATGAAGCTTCATGAATGACTAGAGTATAGATAGTTGGATGATTACACTCATAATATCTACATACATCTTAACTCTTAAAGGCTTAGGTTTAGGTAGGTATTCAAACTTTTTGAATACATCATCTCTCATAGAGCTACCAGTCTGCATGATGCAGTGAACCATGTTTGTCATGATTAATTATCGAGATCACATATGTATGCCATAACATCTTCTTAGATTTTTTAAGGACTATTCGACAATTACGATCATCATCGACATGTCACTTCCAAAATACATTCGATGAGAGATCAAGACTGTAGAGACATATAAATCCTAGGGTTGTATACCTATTGTCTATTTAATTGACATTCCTTATTGTTATGAGGAAGCTTTCACATTGCAACCACAAACAATATGTGTCCAACTGCAAGAACAATATCTTGATCATGGATCCAATCCATGATATTTTACTGGTTGTTATTGATTATAGTATTGAGTGGGTTTAATGAGGATTATCTGAAATAAGAAATTTGTATAAAAATATATAATATATATTTTACTTTAATTTAGGAATATTTATATCAAAGTTGTCTTGCCTTGTTAACATTGAAAGTTCATTCCCTTAATCACATTCAATGTAAGAGATATACTTACCAATATATCTCAAGCAAGATCTGGAATCTCCTTTCTTATCTTTGTCACATCCCAATTATATGAGAATCTGTAACTCGGATAAAAAGAAGCTGGAACACATTCCGCCTTGCAAGTCCAACTGGCATTCCTAATTCGTTCCTTCGTGACTACTAAGCTATGCTCCCCAGTAACGACGCCATTATGATGTCACGCCAGGCAACTCGGATTGAGTAATATCAAGGGGTCGTTGTGACCCGAATCACCAAGCGCGGTCAATCAAGAAAAATAAACCACCCAGATAAAATCACACAATCACGAATGTAAGCGGTTCGCTATTTATTTTACCTTGTATAGCAACCAGGGTCGAACACAAGGAGCACGAAAAACCTAGAAAGTAGTCAAATCTCATAAATAAAATAAAGGGAAAAACTTTTTTGTAGTTTTTAATTTTGCAAATTTTAAAATTTTAATAAGAAAACAAAATCAAAATGAATGAGGGCAAACAAGCACACCAACATAATTGTATTTCCCTATAAAGCTAAAAATACTCAAAAAATACGATAAAAATATTTTTGGGTTTTTAAAGTTTTGAAATGTTTTTGGTAAATTTCTGGAGTTTTGCAAATGTTTTTATGATTTTATAAAAATCAAAAGGTGCTAAAAAATGCAAAAAGTGAATAGCCAGGACCAAATTGCAACTTAAAAATACTTTAAGTGCCGAAGGTCCTGGATTATAATTTTATAAGAAAATAGATATAAAATTCTACAAATAGGAATCAGAAACATTTTTTTATTTTTGTTTGATTTTATATGATTTTTATAAGTTTTAGGTATTTTGCAATTTTTAGGGTTTTTGTAAGGAATTTTCCAACAAAACTAATACAGTAAATAAAACATATAAAGAGGCAATGACATTGATTTTTGTAGAATTTTTAATTATTTCTCGAATTTTTTATGATTTTCCTGAACTAAACAGGGATTTGTTAAAGGTTTTTTAATTTTTAAAATCAATAAATGCAATCAGACCAACTCAATAAAATCACAAAAAATATTACATGCTAACAAGGATTAGTGGTAATTTTCTTGTGATTTTTCGAATTAATAGGCTATTTATTTTGTCCAATCCAAGGCAAGCAATTAATCACAGTTTCCATGGACTAATATGCAAATATAGTAAGTTCTTGAGGCGAATTATAACACAGTTGAAAAGGCTAGGGGTATTATTGCAAAAAGTCCACTCAATCACATGCAGAAAACGTGATCCAACCTCACAAGGGTATAGTTGAAAATACTAAAAACATTTCATCCATTCCATAACATCATAAGAGTTCAGAGAATAATATGCAAATAACCTAGAAAACACGTCATCACACATGTGACTTCAACTCTATAGGACTAAAATGCAAATACCAGAAAACTAGAGGTCCAAACTATAAAAGTTCATAACTACAACATTTATTTAATGGACTAAATAGGAAAGCACAAACTTGAGAGGGTGAAAGGGAAATATACCCGAGGCACGTGCATAGCACATGGAGACACTGGTGGCTCTGATCGTCCCCTAGAAAAGATCTAACGGCTCTGACGCGGTCAGGGACGTGCGTCTGTGATTCTCTGCTACAGTACGGATCTGATGGCTGATGAAGGTGACGTATGTGGACGGCACAGATCTCTCCCAAAATCTGATCAGATCGTTACTAATAAGGTGTGTGTACAATCATGATCAGATTTGGGGTCTATCTCTTGATCGGACCGCTATTGAGGTAACTGGAAGAACTCCCTCCCAACAAGTTTCGCCTGAGCATGGACGACTATCCATAGGCCTGATGAAGCTGCGGAAGGGCTCAGCACGGTCGTGGTAGTACTCTGTGCCCGGTGGAGGGCTCTGATCGGGGTGGCGATGGTTAGATGGGCATGGAGGGTGGTGTGACCTGGAGGTGCTCCGCCTGAGCAGTCGAGGGGACAAATGGATGCCTTCGCGTGAACTAGCACCTGCAAAGGATACATCGCTCGGAGGCGTAGCTCCGGCAAGAGTTTATTGCATAAGGGACTAAATGAATTTATGGGGAACGGGGTATGGATCTCCGGTGAACGTGAGGGAGGGAGACCGGGCCTAATCTTGCTCTGATGAGCATGATTTAGGGTGATCAAGTTGCATGGGGAGGTGAAGTGTGAATCGAGAAGTCGATCTGTGCGGATAGGTATAGGTATTGGAGCTCCGTCCAGTTGGTCGGAGCTGAGGTGCTTGCGGCGGAGCAAAAAGAGAAGATGGAATCGAAATGGATAATGCAGAAGAAACATATGTTACTTGAAGCTACTAGCAGATGCAAGATATCCATCTGAAGGGGGTAGAGGGTTGTGGCCTCGATCTGCTGCGACGAGCGAGAGAGGTTGCACGCGGCAGAGGTCTTCGACCACGTTGGTGAACTGTGGCCTTGAAGCCACCAACCTTCGCTCCAAGGCCTCCTCCCAGCTGCTATCACTTGGCTAGAGGTATTTAGGGGTGAAGGAAGAGGAGAGGCACGAGCTATTGAGCTGGCGAAGCGGAAGAGAAGATTTATAGGGGTGGCCAGGGACCTTGAAAGATCTGCAGGTGGTACGAAACCCTAAGGAGATCCGAGTGATCTTAGGCATCCACGAGAATCTCGGGTATACGAGGAATCTCAGGTCCAGATCTTGAGGCAAGAGGAGCTAGGAATCGGGCTAGAAAAATCAGAGAAGGAGCTTCGACGAGAAGGCTTAGACCTGACCTGGGCTGGAAAGGGACGCTGACCGAGGTCAACGTTCCTAGTTGGACCAATCAGAAAATCGAAATATACAAAATAAATAAAAATTTAATAAAAATAGCAAATGAAATTAAAATAAAAAGTGTATAAAATAAAAATGTTTATTATTTTTCAAAGTATTTTTCTTTGATTTTTAATTATTTTTATGTAAACAAAGTATATATTATTATATACATGTATATTATACCTATGTATTATATACAAGTATTTTTAAATTGTTATTTTTACATAAATACCCTTATTTATATTTTATTTATATACAACATAATTCTAGGAGTACAAAATAATTTTTATTTTATTTTTACAACTTATTTACGGGTACATAATAATTAGTGAATGCAAGATATACATGTGTATTTTGTACAAGTAATTGAGGATTTTATTTTTATTTTCTGATTTTTATTTTTATATTATTTTTAGAAATATATAAAAGGGTGTAGAAAGAATAATTTATTGTTTTTTAATTGTCAAAAATAATTTTACAAATAATATGCACAATTATAGGTCATATATACAATACATAGTGGACCTTATCTCTCTCTACTTATTTTATTTTGTGATCAGGTCGAGGCTTAACCTTCTCTTGGGATTTGGGTTACTTTGTATTTATTCTAAATACACTATTACTTTTTCTTTTCCTTTATTATTTTATTTAGCAAAAAACATGCTTAATTATGCAATATTAACAAAGGCATGCAAGTTGCTAAGTTATTATATTTACAGATATTCACAAGATGTTTTGCCAAGAAAAAGAGCTAAAATAAAAGAATAAAAAGTGAGAATCAGGGATTCATCATCCATCTGTTAGATGTCATAGTCAACAAATGCAGCGATAGCTAGCAATGTCCTGATGGACTTAAGCATCGCCACAAGAGAGAATGTCTCATCGTAGTCGATGCCTTCTCTCTATGTGTAGCCTTTGGTTACGAGTCGTGCCTTGAAAGTCTCTACTTTCCCATCAGGTCCCCTCTTTTCTTGAGGATCTATTTACACCGAATGGATTTTACCCCTTCAGGTGGATCCTTTAGGGTCCATACACCATTCTTATGCATGGAGTCAATCTCTGACTTCATTGCTATCATCCATCTATCCATGACATGATTCCTGAGTGCTGCATCAAATGAAGTTGGATCATTGTCAGTCTACCTATACATGAAATCCATACGTTTTAGGTGGTGCAACCACCCTCGAACTCCTTCAAAGTGGTATGCGTGTTTAATCTTTATTTATCTCTTTAGTTTCTAGTCCAGGAAGCTCAGAATCCTCAGGGGACTCAATGAGTTCCTCTACTTCATTTTTGTCTTGACCTTTAAGGAAGTCGCTCTCCAGAAATCTCACATCTTTAGAGACAAAAACCTTGTGGGTCTCAGGGTCATAAAGTCGGTATCCAATGCCATCTTTAACATACCCAATGAAGTAGCACTCTCGAATGTGAGATTCTAGCATACTTGCATCCATGTTCTTAACATGGACCAAGCAACCCCAAACCCAGTAGTGATTAACATTAGGTTTGGTTCCATACCAGAGCTCGTGAGGAGTCTTAGGTATAGATTTGCTAGGAATCTTGTTCACGATATATATTGCAGTCTCTACTTCATATCCCCAGAAACTAAGAGGTAAATGTGCTTTGCTCATCATTGAACGAACCATGTCGATGATGGTTCTGTTGCGTCTTTCAGCAACACCATTTACTTGGGGGGTTCCAGGAGGAGTGTGATTGGAGACAATTCCATTCTCATTTAAGGTATTCCTTGAATTCATCCGAGAGGTACTCGCCACAACAATCAGATCGAATCTATTTGATCTTCATATCAGTTTGGTTCTCAACCAAAGCCTTTAACTCTTTGAACTTTTCAAAGGTTTCAGATTTATGACGTAGTAGGAAGATAAATCTTTATCGCGAATGGTCATCAATAAACGTCAAATAATATTGATATCCATTTCGAGTCGTTGTACTAAAGGGACCACATATATCGGTATGTATTAGGCCAAGAATACCCTCGTATATTGTAACCATGTTACAGAAAGGCATCCTAGTCATTTTACCTCAAATACAATGTTCGCAGGTAGGCAAAGATTGAACCTATAGAAAATCGAAGGGTCCATCATTTTTCAATCTATTGATCCTATCAGCAGATAACTGACCAAGCCTTTGATGCCAAATCATATTCGAATGATTTCCATCCTCCCTGGATCTTTTAAGATTTTTATTAGTGGTAGTAACATTCATGACATGTTTATCAATGCACAATTCATAGAGTCCACCAAAAGTCAAAACACCATCTATAATATGCTTATCATAATGATTTATGACTAGTTTATTATAGAAAAGGAATGAATATATACTTCTAACAAGTTTAGATATAGATATTAAATTCCTTATGACTTCAGGTACATAAAGATAATCTTTAAGTACTAGGACTCTTCCACTAGATAATGATAGTCGACAGGTCCTGACGGCGACTGCTGCAACACTTGCATCAGATCCCATATGGATGACTATCACCCCTTTACTGATATTCTTAGTTTCCTAAAATAGATGCAACAAATTGCATACATGAACAGAAGCACCAGAATCAACAACCCAACTTCCTTCTCGTCCAATGAGAAAGTTAGTTTCAATGATGAAAGTAGATTTCATACATGTAGGGGTTTTATCTTTGTCGGTAGACTTCATGTATTTTGGGCAGTTGGGCCTCTAGTACCCCGACTTCTTGAAGTGGTGATAAACATCTGTTTTCTTTGACGCTATCAATGTGGATGCATTAGAAGATGAGCCAATGCCTTGACTCTTCTTCTTTCTCTTCTAAGTCGATCCCTTCCGAGAACCATGCTTCTGATCGCACTTTCCTTTGACCTGTGCAACCATTGCACTGGCAGAGGGGCCATCCTTGTTCATTATGTCTTCAGCAAACTTTAATGTAGGAAATAGCCCATCATTTGTAAAATCAACTTTGCTCATATGGAACGTGACCACAAAGTTGTTGAAAGACTTAGGGAGCAACAACAGAATGAAATCAGCATGCATGTCTGAATCCATGAAGGCTCCCAAGGTTTCCAGTTCAGAGAGGTACCGAAACATTTTGAGTACACGTTCTCTGACAGAGGTCCCCTCCCACATCTTGCAGTGAATTAGCTCTTTCATTACAAAATAACGTTGTGTGCGGTTTACGTCACCGAAAATTTCTTTCAGATTCAGCATGATCTCTTGGCATATGTTCATCTCCACGTGCTTCTTCTGAAGCACATTGGACAATTTACCCAGAATGTAACATCTTGCCAAATTTTGATCTTCATCATAATTTTCAATATATGAAATTTCTTCTGGAGACTGTGCGTCTGTGTACTTGTCATTTGTCAGCACATAAGAGATGCGTTCAGTAAAAAGGACAAGATCCAAATTTTGGATCCAATCCCAATAATTTGGTTCGGTTAACTAATTGACTGCCAGGAGCCTGTTAAGTGGGTTCATGGACTTCATTTTCTGAGATTAAGAATGCACTATATTAGAATATATAATAATGATATATTCAATTGTATTTATTTGATTAAGGAATTTTTAATCAAACTAGTTTTGCCTTTTTCAACTTTGAAAGTTCATTCCCTTAATTACTTTCAAAGCAAGAGATATATTTACCGCTATATCTCTAGCAAGAACTGGGATCTCCTCTTTACCTTTGTCACATCTCAATAATATGAGAAACTGTGACTCATATAAAGAGAATGAGGAACACATTCCGCCTTGCAAGACCAACTTGCATTTTCCAATTCGGTCTTTAACACCCGGGCCCACCACCGCTAAGGTGATGTTGACCCGTTGTTGATTGAACCAGCAGTCAACATGAATACCTCTCTATGCGCAATCCAATATCACCCCAATAATATGAGGATCATATATTGGGGTTACTACACATACGGCCTTACTCTTTAGAGAAGCAAAGAGACCGATCCAAATGCTCTCGTATGTAGGATCTGTCACTTCAGACAGGAGTCTCCTACATACAATCCCTGGCGATGGAACTCTTCACCTTGACGGGAAGCCAGGGATGTCACTTATGTGATCTTCCACCTCTTATTTAAATTTTAATTAATGATCATGAATCACATTCACATACTTAATTCTTCCAAGGAAAATACACATCTATTCATAATAGAGTGTTTTAGTTGGATATAATTATTTTAATCACATTAAATCAATTATCAATCCGATTCGATAAATAAACTAGATTGTTACTTGACGGGATGGTATAATCTCAAAGTACGCATTATTCGAATTTTAATAATTAGAAAAAAATACTTCATGATCTCTCTAGCATTATCCAATCCCTACCCGATATCATGGTTAGTACCAGCGGGAGTGGGACAGACCACACACGGTGCAACCTGCTACCCCAACACTCCCCAACTAGACACCTTATCCATCTCAGGAAAGGATAATATCAAATTGATCATTATGTACTTGAGATGATAATCAGTTTTTCAACCAAAGTTATACCATATAGAAATAATCAAAACCATTTTGATCATAAGGAAATTTGCTAAACAAATTCCCAATCCTATTCAAGCAAGTTTGTATGTTGGAAGATGATCATGTAATCAATTTGTATCTAGATCATATCCAATCAAATATTGGTTAAGGCAATGTCATTTAAAGAAATATTTATCATCAAATATTTCTCAAATATTTATAGACAACTATTCCAGGAAATTAACCATTAATTTCACTAATTTCTTAAATGACAATCACAAGGTTCTTGATTAGGAATGTAATTTCCAGCAGTGACCCTCACTCAATAAAATTATCATATCTTAATCAATTTAAATCCAAATTAAGCAAAGTAAGTTTCTAAAGTTTGATAATTTGATTTAAAACAGAACCAAGTTACTGAAAGGCATTTTTTCTGTCGTTTTAAACCAATAATAGATTCTTTAATTACGTAAAAATTCACCATTCCCCAAACAGTGGATATATGTTCGTTAAAACGATCATAACTTGAGTTATCAGATTCCAAATCATGCAAACTCAAATCCCACGGTTTCCTTAATTAATAAAAAAACATTATCCAAGTAATAATTGTCTGTTTAAACATTTTAAACATGGATGAAAATAATCACAAAATAGGGATGCGAAAATTAAATGCAATAAAATTTTCGCAAGCCTTAACGAACCCAAGTCTTCTTGGGTTTATGGATCTCCAAAACCTCCAACCTAAGTCTCTGACACCACTTGAAGAATTATGGATGAATCCTCAAGCGCATTATGAAAGAGTGTGGATCCTAACATATACAATCAAGAGCGACTAGTTGCACTAGTTGCTCGATGTAGCGGAATTTAAAAAAATTAAAACGATGAAACCACGTGATCCAAGAACACTTCTTGGATTGTTTCATCTAACCACATAACTGGTAAAGGAATACCTCTTGTAGAGTGGTTGTGATCAAGCCTATAAGAGAAGAGACCTCATGTCTCATGTCTGATCTGTCGGAGGAGACGCTTGCGAGTGCGGGGATGAATCACGTGCTTCTCGCAATCCTAGTCGATGATCTGAGCAATGGATCTCCTGATCTCGTCTCATGAGATCGAACATCTTATTCACGTACGAGATGCACCAAAGAAGATGGAGATCGGAGAGTCGTCGAAGCGGCAACACAACATCGATGCATCGATGAAGAGAGCCATCCCCTATGAGAAGAGTGGACGGCCACTCTAGTAGAGAGGGGTTGGCATGAGTAATGAGAGAGAGAGATGTTGTTGGAATTGTTTAATCGAAGAGCAATGGATGCCTCTTCTTTTAAAGGATTTTGGGAGTCCATGGATCCCAATCCAAGGTTAACACCAAATCAATAGTTGATATTTATTTGTATTTAATCCAACGACCATTATAAGAGTTGTTAAAAATAACAACAACAATTAATTTGATTAATTTAATATATTGATAAATAAATATAATTAATTTTAAAATTAAATCATTTAATCTTGGAGATAATTGTGGAAGAGATTGACTTAGCCCTTAAAAGGGGGGACAGCCAGTAAGCCACATGGCACAATGTGGGCGTCCACCCTCTTTGACTTGGGATGAGTAGATCTCATACCAAGTCATGAGATTACATTATCTCATGTAATTTCTGATGAATATGCTTTTTATCATCTTTATTCATTTATTTTAGCTTAAAATCCCTTAT
Organism: Ottelia alismoides; assembly: GCA_037367405.1. Taxonomy (NCBI): domain Eukaryota; kingdom Viridiplantae; phylum Streptophyta; class Magnoliopsida; order Alismatales; family Hydrocharitaceae; genus Ottelia; species Ottelia alismoides. The sequence continues at coordinate 175,178 of JAZKJV010001482.1, forward strand.
AAAATGCTTGTATATAATGCTAACTCCATATTCTTACTAACTTGCATCTGTGTGAAAATATTGTACATTTAATACTATTTTAACCTAAATAGATAAATAAATAAAGGAAAATTAAAGAAAAAGAAAAGGAAGAAAAAGAAAAAAAACATATTATATATATGTAATAGATACAGGCTGATCCGAACCTCGAGAGACGATCAAGACTTGACCTAATCGACCAGGAATAAAGTAGGGGGAGATTGGGCCCTTAATCAGAAAATCCAAAAAATGGTTTGTAAATATTTTTTTGTGTATATTTGTATACTTACACTATTTTATTTGTATAAATTCACCTCAAATTAAGTAATATTGAAAATAAAAGTTGTAAATAAAAATGTTTCCTAAATAACAAAAATGTTTGCAAAATAAAATCATGTACAAAATAAAATTAATGACATCCATAAAAAGCCATAAAACAATAATTGGAAGACCAATTCTGGCTCCATATGAACTCAAATTGAACCAGACTCACTTCCATTGTATTCTGAATTAAATTACATTTAAAATGGAAGTGGTTTCATATATTTTGGAGTTACTGTTTGAAAGTCGATTTTCTGGGGAGGTTTGTGCAATTTTACCATTTATTTATCATACATAATGTATTTGTAAATACATGTAAATGTTTTTAATAATTATTTAAAATAAAAATTTAATAAATAAATATTAAAAAAAACTAAACTAATTTCCTTATTTAACTATGTACATAATGTACCATATGTATATATAGTATATGTATACAATCAATTCCCTTAAATAACCCTCACAAAAAATAAAAAATTTAACATTTATTATTTAATTTAATAAAGTGACGAAAATAAATTAGAAAAAGTATGTAAATAATTTTAACCCTAATTTCCTTTCTTATCCTTATCTCATTTAAATTTTTTTCCTAATCTTTATCTCATTTCAAATTTTGAATTTCAAATTCTTTTCTTTTCTATTTATATGGATCCTCCTCCCTCATTTAAATTTGATCAATCTTTTAGAGAGGAGCTTATTTTATCGAGAGTCATCTTTTAAAAGAAGAGCATCCAGCTTCTTAGTTGTTCAGTGATAGCGAGGCGACACTCGTCGAGGCGATTACGACATTCGTCCACTCCACTGTGAGATCGTTTTTTATTGTTTTTCATCTATTTTAATCTTAGTTTAATTTTCATATTTTTAATTTCATTGTCATTTTTTTATTTCTATATCTTAGCTAATCAATTTCTTTATTACCCATCATGATTTGATTCGCCATCGATTTCGATTTCATCTCATATTCTTGATCTCTCAACGTCCACGTTCTATCTCATGTGATCTTCCAACTCTGGCCACTTACAGTGGTCGAAGATTGGGATCTATCCATTACCATTCACCGGATCCGCAACCCGTTCACATATCTTTTTTATTTTTCGCATTTCAAATAATAGGAATCGAGCAGTTGTGCTCACATCCTCATTTATTTATGCAGAATTAAAAAAAATAAATAAATACTATGGTTTTTTTCTAACATTTGTTTTGTAAGATAAAATAAAAATAACTAATAAATATTTTAAATAAATAAATATATATATATATATATAATAAATTTTCTGCAGTTTCTATTTACAAAAAATAGAAAAAGGGGTTAGGGGCAGCAGCACTCCAGCCGCTACCACCTTTCGCCGTCTCTGCCATCCTCCGCCAGGGCGAGGCCCACCGCCCAGCTACCGCTGCCTGCTGCTGTCACCCCTATCCTCTGCCAGCGGCAGGATCAGCGCCCGCGTTCCCTACGCGAGCTACCCCACTGTCTTGGACCCACCGCGCGCACACCGCCGCGCGGTCGTCGCAGGGTCGTCGCCAGCCGCTAGAATCCCAGCCCAATCATGTCGTTCATCACGTGCCTCCTGCCCTTTAGAGAAGAAGAAGCTAGGGGCGGTGGTGTCCCCCTCTCCCCTTTGCCTCTGCTAGCGTGAGGTGCGCAGCTAGGTCCCCCTTCCTCTGGTCGCGTAACCGCCACAGCATGACACCGCCCAGCTACATCCTCTGCAATCTGCAAGAGCGGTGGCACCTCTCCCTCTTGCGTGGATTGAGAACGAAGGACAAGACCCAGGAAACCTAGCTTGTTTAAAAAATGGGTAAATTACAATTACTCCCACGTAATTTGTTAAATTGCAAAAAGAGTCCCTACTCTCCAGACAATCACGTGCATCGCACATTCATACTGGGTAATTTGCGATTTCTTTATCTTGTTTATTTATTGTTATCTTTCAATGAAAAAAAATAAATATTTTAATTTCAATCCATGTTTATCTAGACATTGATTTGCTTGCTTGTTCTTGTTGAAATAAATATTTTTGTTCGTCAATAAATTCCCGAAAAATCAAGTTAGTCTCCAGTTATGTGCATCTTCATTTTATAAAAGTCTCAATGCATTTTATTTTTATTTGTTATTATTAAAAAATCAAAAACACCATTTCTTATACTGTTTGCACTTTGAAAAGTAATAAAAATTCAAATATCGCATTAAAAATTCCTAAAAAATAAATTAGTTCTATTTTGTTGTCTTTTAATTCATGTCCAATTTTCACGACATAATTATTTATAAAACCCAAAAAATGCAAAATACTAAAAAACTTAAAAAATCATATAAAATTGAGAAAAATAAAAAATGTGATTTGAGAACCTGTTTGTAGATAATTTCCTATAGTTTTTAAGAAAAAAATTGCTGCAATTTATGATTTCCTTTCTTATTTTTAATTTGTGAAATAATCATGTGTGCTCACTGTTTGCATTTTCTCATGTTTTTATTCATTTAAAAATCCTAAAAACTCTAAATATCTCATAAAAATTAAAAAATAGTGAAAATTCATCAAAAATACAAAAAAAATTATTTGGATATTTTTAAGAATTTTTTATCATATTTAAAAAATATAAAAAATGCATCTATTTTTATGTATGAAGTTGTTTTGCAATTTTTATTTTTTAAAATTAAAAATTTGCAATATTAAAAATCATTAGAAAATCTTAAATCAGAAAAAAAATAGAGATAAATTTTTTTAAAAAAATTTAAAAGATAAAAATTTCACAAAAACCAAAGTAGTTGGCATTTAAAATTCCCTTTTCTTTTAATTGATTTTTCGATTATTTGAATAACCCTCGGGAATAGTAGCCTCCCTAAGTTCAATTATTCTTATACATGTTAAATAAGTAGCAAATCCTACCACATTTTCTTGTAATTATTGGCTTGATAAGAAAAAAACTTTGTTGCAGGATTATTTAGGTTTCAACGACCACTACACTTTTATTTCATATCTGATTTAAAAACCCCGAAAAATACCGTCCAACAAAATGGCGCCGTTGTTGGGGAGGCACGGTGAGGGTACTTAGGTTTTTTTTGACATGCTCTTCTTGGTTGTACATATTTATTTATTTATTTTTCATATTTATTCCTTTATTCATACTTACTGAATTTAATTCATTTTTCTTGCTCATATTTGTGATAATTGTATTTCTTACACATACTTGCTTTCCTTTTTTCTTGCGAGGGCCCGCGGAGCGAAGGAGGCAGGCTTAGGAGAGCCCAAGCACCGAAGCGAAGCGGAGGTGGCTTGATTCATCTCGAAGTTGCAGGAGAGCGTGAGAGGAGGAGAAGAAGATTTTGAGAGAGACCATCATTTGGAGCATAGATAGTTTTTTTTATTTTAGCATTTATTCATTCAAACTTTTGTAAAAGGACAATATATACCTTGTTTGTGGGGTTTGTTTTACAAAGTTTCGGTGCACTTGGGGGACCTCACCGGTTTTATTTTCATCCTTTGTTATTATTTGTTTCATGCGGATTTCGTGAGCCAACTATTTATTTCTTTATTAACTTGATTGAGTCAGGTAATTAATTAGGTCCAAAGCCCTTAACAAGAATTTTTGTACCTATAGAGTAGAGCATATTGGACTTAGTCAAATTAACTTGTTCTCGCCTGCTAATAGAAGATATTGTTAGGATGGTTCACTTGCATTATATAGGTTAGTTTATTTTTTTCTTTATTTAAATTCTCGCGGATCACCCTACATGTAGAGTGCTGGCAACAAGGTACACATCTCTACCCATGCATGCATCATTGTGTTTAATCACGCATTGGCATTTCCGATCTCCTTCCTCATTTTCACCCACATAAGTTAAAAAGAAAATTGGACACTCGGTATGCGATTTATTGAAATTATTCAAACCAAGTGACATGACTACTAAAATTACTCGACCCTAAAATAAACATAAAGAAAAATATTTGTCTTGGGGTGAGTAATCCCCTCATTGTATTCGTTTTAAATTGCTTGCGTATACACTAAGGTTAGTGCCCAAATCCCATAAGCCAATCTAAGTGTTTGTACAACTCTTGTTTGATCACCTAACTCTAAAATTGATAAGATAATTGACTGAACCTTCATGGTCTTCACATTGCATTGAGTAGGTGAATCAGAGGTTTGCATTGTTTTTCCATGACCTTGTTGTCGAGTTAGTTACAATCTTTTCTCTCCAGATCATTAGAAATCTTTTAAAAAAATCAAAAACCAATCTTCATCACTCATGTTTTCCCTCGCTCCCACCCTTCACTCTGAGGGTCAAATGGTTTCCAATATTTCCCAAGCTCAGATCCCTTCACACTGAAAGGTCAACGATCTCTTTGATCTTGACCAAGATTTCTTTGAGCGTGATATTCCTGTTCCATTGGACGGTTTTTCTTTTACTTTGAGAGAGAACCCATTTTTTGAATATAATCATTCATTCTCTCCCTCGAATTTTCCTGATTTCTCACATCTCCCTGAGGGTTATCTGTAGGCGGTGTGTCCTCTGTACTCGGTTTCACTCCCATGTTGTGCATCTGATCTGTCTGATCACGAGACCGAGTCTTCTATAATTCTGAGTGTTATAATTCTTCCGATACTTCTGAACTTTCTGAACTTGAACTTTCTTCTCTCCTTGACGACCCTCGCAAGGATGAGCCCACCTTTGAGATCTTCGATGATTTACCTGAACTCTCTTCATTACATGCATCGAATATATGATCTCTTACTGAGTCTCCTGATCTTGATCTTCCATAGATTTCGAGACGGTGATTGACGTGGAGGATTCCATGATTGATCCTTCTTTCTGCACATTCTATTTTTCAGCTCCACACATTCACTCCATTCAGACCATGAGTCGAAAATTTCTTTTGTGTTACCCATGCCCGATTTTATATACACATCTATTACTCAGTAGTAGACACCTGCCTTATTTTCTCTCTGGGTGTCCACGTTCACATTGACCATGTTGTTTTCCTCCCACCGAGACAACAACGACAGTACAGTATTCGCATTACAAATGCCATCCTAAACCTTGATACTTCGTTGTCATATCCTTTGCACCCAACTAGGGGCGTAAACTCTAGCGCTTGTTGAGAGGCACCTCAACAATGTCTACCTTATATATATATATATATATATATATATGTGTGTGTGTGTGTGTGTGTGTGTGTGTGTGTGTGTGTGTGTGTGTTGTCTTGATTTTCTCATTCCTTCTTCCATTTTATCATTCACCTCTTGTCTGTATCCGTGTGTTATACTTAGATGTACTTTATCCTAAGTATGGGGGGTGATGATGTTCATATCGTCTCTTTTGTGTTTTGTTCTTCTGTTCTCTCGATTGCCCACAAACTTGTTGATATTCAATACTTAGTTCTATTCTACCCTAAGTATAGGGGGACAAGTCGAGTTGTTGAGTCCGTACATTCTCTTTGTCGATTTTTCCCTTTTATACAGTCTTCTATACTTAGGATTACTTGAATCCTAAGTATAGGGGGGATCACTGAAATCTATTCTTTTCATCTTTTCTATGAGTTGTTGTAGCATAGGAGTCTTTTCACTTTTCTATACTTAGCATGAGTTATGTCTTCCTTTGCCGCTCTTTGATCACTATGATGACATAGTTCGAGGTAAGTATAAGGGGTGTCGTATATATTGCATATATACTTTAGACATAACTCGTACTTTTAAATATGATCATTTTTGGGATATGTATATAAATTTATAAAATCCACGTATGTATATAGACTTGGATCACCTTTAAAAAAAGAAAAAAAATAGACAAACAAAAAACAAACAAAAAAACAAAACAAAATAAAACAAACAAAAAAATCCTCTTAGCCTCTATTTAGTTAACCCTTTTTCCTTTAAAAAAGAAAAAAGAAAATCCCTAAAAACTATAAAACCAATAGTCTATAAAATTTTGCATAATTAAAATTTCAAAAAAATATTTGCATGTGCATCAATTTTTTCTCTTTCTTTCCAAAAATATATAAAAATTCAAAATTAAAAGATCGTTTCAAAAAAAGATTTTGCTTGCATTGTACATATTTTCTTGCATTTGCATGTACATTTTTCAGGATAGTATTGACATTTAAACTAAGTCTGGAATAAAATGGAAGAATGGGGTTTATTTGGACCTTAATCCACTTAATTTCATAGGAGCCTTATAAGAATTGGAGTTAAGACTTTTCAGGTCCTAGTGACTTAATTTTTTGGGTCTATAAGACTGCCCATATGTCATCTTGATTAGTCTAATTAGAATATTTAACAACACACGCATGATTCTTTCAGACCATGGCTTATCTTGGACAAGCTCTCTACACATAGCTCTTCTTGGAGGAGGTATGAGGAGGTAGAATTTTTTGGCTTGGAGTAGCATACGAGGGTAGTACATCTAGGCGGAACCTCTCGTCTTCCTCTAGGGAGGGTTGTGCACCTCAACTCGATCTGATAGCATTGAGGTCTAAAGACTGGATGTTGTGGGGTTGCAATAATGCTTCAAAGGAGGGATAGTCTACTAGCTCAAGAGGAAAAACTCCTTATGTACATGTTGTACCTTGTATATATTTTCCAAAAAAAAGGAAGAGAAAAAATGTAAAATCTCACAAAGTGGACAGGCCTGATTGAAAAGTAAAATGCCTGCTGGAGTGTATAAACAAAGATTAAAAAAAAGAAAAAATAACAATAAGAGCTTCAAAGTCAAATTTTTGTAGGCTTGCAGCTGGATGACATGACTACACTGGTCTTGCATCCAAGGATATGTAGCTACACTGGTTACCATCCATTCTTTTCTCCATCCCCTCTTCTTGAGCTGGTTGTACTTGAACTTAAAAGGGAATATCCCCGCTCCTCGAGGAAAGAGTTGCTAAACCGGGGGACTAGAGTTCCCTTGTTGAGAGAGCTTGTTTCTTTGCTACTTTTGAGAGGGGGAGCTATATTTCACTTACACCGTACAAGTAAAGATTCATAGTCATAAGAATTTGTGTATGTAGACTTGTTCTGACCTTACTATTGAAGGGACTTGAATAGGAGTCTTGTGGAACTTAGAGGTTGTTAGGTTTTAAATCCATTTCCCATTAAGGTTCCGCCACACTAATAATCCAAATGTCCGACAGAGCTCCATACTACAATTTTATGAAGATAAATTTAATACTCAATATTATCCTAATTTCTTTATTTTTCCTTTTGTTTTATTTTATTCACATTGCTAAGGGACTAGAAAAGGTAAAGAATAGGAGGAGGATGAATCTGCATTTCATCATCTTTATTCATTTATTTTATCTTAAAATCCCTTAAGACGTATGTATATAATAGTAACTACATATTCTTACTAACTTGCATCTGTGTGTAAATATTGTACATTTATTACGATAGTAACCTAAAACAAATATAGAAAGAAAGAAAGGAAAAATAAAGAAAATAAAAAAAGAATAAAAAGAAAAAGAAAAAAAGACTGTATATATGCAATAGATACAGGCTGACCCGAACCCTGAGATAAGGTCAAGACTTGACCTGATCGACTAGGAATAAAGTAGGGGGAGATAGGGTCCTTAATCAGAAAATCCAAAAAATGTGTTGTAAATATTTTTCTATTTATATTTGTATACTAACACTATTTTATTTGTACATAAATTGACCTCAAATTAAATAATTTTTAAAACAAAAGTTTTAAATAAAAATGTTTCCTAAATAATAGAAATGTTTGCAAAATAAAATCATGTACAAAATAAAAGTAACCACATCCAAAAAAAGCCATACAACGATAATTGAAAAACCAATTTTGGCTCCATATGAACTCAAATTGAACCAAACTCATTCCTTGTATTCTAAATTAAATTATCTTGAAAATGGTGGGGGTTTCATAATTTTTGGAGTTACAGTTTGAAAGTCTATAATCTGTGGTGGTTTGTGCATTTTTACCATTTATCTATCGTACGTAATGTATTTCTAAATACTTGTAAATATTTTTAATAATTTTTTAAAATAAAAATAAAAAATAAAAATTTTAAAACAAAAAAAAACTAAACTATTTTTTTTATTTAACTATGTATATAATGTACCATATGTACATAGTATATGTATATAATCAACTCCCTTAAATAACCCTCAAAAAATAAAAAAATAAAATTTATTATTTAATTAAATAAAGTTATGAAAATAAATAAAAAAATTATGTAAATAATTTTAACACTAATTTCCTTTCTTATCCCTATCCCATTTCATTTTTTTCCATATCTTTATCTCATTTCATTTTTTTAATTTCAAATTCTTTTCTTTTCTATTTATTTGGCTCCTCCTCCCTCATTTCAATTTTATTAATCTTCTGGAGAGGAGCTTATTTTTCAAGAGCCTTCTTGTTGAAGAAGAGTGCACAGCCTCCGAGCCATCCGGTGGCAGCGAGGCAACACTCATCGAGGTGACTACGACATTCGTCGACTCCACTGTGAGATCCATTTTTTCCTTGTTTTTATCTAGTCTAATCTTATTTTAATTTTCACATTTTTAATTTTATTACCATTTTTTTCTTTCTAGATTTTAGTTAATCATTTTCTTTATCACTCATCACAATTTGATCCGCCATCGATTTTGATTTCATCTCATATTCTTGATCTCTCCACGTTCACGTTCTACCTCACACAATCTTCCAACTTTGCCCGCGTACGGTGATCGGAGATCCGGATCTATTCATCACCATTCACCGGATCCGCAACCCATTCACATATCTATTTTATTTTTCATATTTTGAATAATTGGAATCAAGTCGTTGTGCTCACGTTCTCAATTGTTTATACAGAAATAAATAAATAAATAAATAAATAAATAAATATAGTTTTCTTCTAACATTTGTTTTGCAGGATATATATAATTCGCTACAGTTTTTGTTTACAAAAAATATATAAAAAAGGGTTGGGGTGGCAGCACTCCAGCTGTCATCGCCCAACGCAATCATCGCCATCCTCCGCCAGCGCAAGGCCCACCGCCCAGCCGCCGCCTACCGCCGTCAGTGTAATCCTCGGCCAGCAGCAGGACCAGCACTCACGTGCCCTGTGCGAGCTGCCCCACCCTCCTGGACCCACCTCGCATACGCCGCCATGCGATTCCCTTGCACGGGCACGTGCCCAGTCGACTCCTTTTACTGTCGGCCGCGCCATGGCCGATCTGAAGCATCTTTACCGCCGCAGGGTCATCGCCAGCCACCGGGATCCCAGCCCAACCATGATGTCCATCCCGCGCCTCCTGTCCTTTGGAGAATAAGAAGCTAGGGGTGGCGTTGTCCCCCTCTCCCCATTGCCTCCGCTAGTGTGAGGTGCGCAGCCAGGTCCCCCTTCCTTTGGCCACACAACCACCGTAGCACGCCACCGCCCAACCGCATCCTTCATGATCTACAAGAGCGGTGGTACCTTTGATGAATCTCAATTTCATCATGCTAAAATTGATCAATTAGGCTATTTTCTCAATATTTCATTTGCATTTAATAGTAACTAGAGCATCATTATCATTCATCCATGTGTAAATAATTTTTTGCATTTCATCATGCATAATTGCATTAAAAAATCCAAGTGTAAATTGACCTAAAAAGCAGCTAACTTCCATAGTTTTTAATTAATTAATCTTAACTTTGATTGATCCCAAAACACTCCATTGTGTAGATATTACTAAAAAGAATAAATAAAAAATAAAAAAAATTACTAACTCAAATAAGTGTTAAATAATCCTAAAGTCTAATTCCACATCTGACAGACTAAAACACATGTATCTCCTTGATACAGTGTCTAATTTTGTTCTACTCACTTTTGAAGTAATCCATTATCAAATACCTTCAAAACAAGACCAATCTCGGAAAATTCGGAGCTCATATGTGAAAGTTGGGTTTTGGACCTCTTTTGCGCATTTTAACTTTTTGCTATTTTTGACCAAAGTTTTTATGTACATAATTAACCATTTTAATTTTATTTATTCTTCATTTGTGTTATTTGATGAAAGTTTTATTAAGCAACATAAAAAGGCAAATCTAGATGAAGACAGAAATCAAAGAAACTAACTGAGTCCAAGTGTCCGTTGTGAGTCTGTACAAAAATCTTGTATTTCGTACTTGTATTTTATTTTCCTATTTTATTAGTGGGTAATTAGTTTTCTTGTTCTTTATCGTATTTTTATAAAATTTCATCCTCTTCTAAACCCACCAAAAAATTACAAAACCCCAAAAAGTTAGTTTTCTTTATACATGGAGAACCACCAAAAATACCAATTCGCACAGATGACCTCTTTTGCTCCTTGTCCTTCATAAAAGTTGTAGATCTCATCAAGATGAACAACTTTCGTGAAGGAAATTTTTTGATCTGAGGTCTCCTGCTATTTCTTTTCCAAATTTTTTCTCCTATTAATTTTTGAATTTTTTTGGTGACACGTGGCAGCCCTTGGGTGTGCCACATGCCACCCCACCTATTTTCTCTCTCCAGCAGCCCAGGTCACGTGCCGCACACGTGACCTCTCTTCCTCCCTGGTCACGCAAGAGGCATGTGACCCATCCCTCTCACTCCTTCCTTGTCGCCGCGCCACTCCTCCTGTAACGCCACCACCCTCCTTGCCGCAGATGTTGCCCGCCGCCATCATAACTCCGCCTGCTTCTCCTCGTAACAACCATGTGTGCGTAATGTCTCCTCTCCTATAAAGTCCACCGTCGATGCACCCTGCAAGCCATCCGCCATTTCCCTGATGGTTGGTGATAGCAGCCTAATCGGCGTGATCCAGCGGCCGAGCTTCGACCTCTGTCCTTGCCTCGCGTGACGAGAGACTGAGCTTCATTGTGCCTCGCCCACAGCTGAGGCAATCACCTTGACATCGCCCCTGCGACCTCCCTTCTGGTGAATCGATAACCCCCTTGCCTCCTTCTCTCGACCCTCCGCCCTCTCCCATCTCCGTCAAACCATGTCGCCAAAATCCATCCCGACTCTTGCAAAGAGTCGAGCTCCAGATCCTTATCTCCCATGCCTGCATAGGGTCTCTACCTCGGTCAATCCCCTTTCCATCATTAGGCTCGAGCTCAAACTCACCTTCCTGTTTGTTGCTTCTACTTCTAGCCTTGCAGGTATCTCTTATGGACTCAGCCTTCTCCTCCGCCATGGTCACCACGTCGCGCGGCCTCAGCCTCGCTGCAGAAGCCGCTCCGACCAACCTTGGCTGGTACCTCCCTCAGGCATGTGTCGTCTGGGATCTACTCTAGCAAGAGTAATCGAGCGGCCTCCGCCCTACAGCTCGACCTCCAGCAGCTCCACAGACCGCGGAGCGTTGCTACTCTGAGCCTCCCCTCCGCCACGCGGGGGTGCCGCCCACCGCTGTTTTCCCGTGCAGCCTCACACGTGCTCATACACCTCTGCTCCTCCTGCCGCCCTCCCATCGCTCGACCGTGTGTCGGCCGAACTAGAGCACCTCCTTTGCCCGTCGCCTCAGCACCACCACCATCCGCCTGCCTCAGAAGATGAACGCCACCGCCCGTTAATGCCTCCATTGATGTTGGATCAGGCCCATGCCTTGATCCAATGGTTATCGTCTCGCCACATGACCCTGACTGACCCTCGACCCCAGCCTCGAGGCTCGGGGCTTCCCAGACCACCTCTCGCCGCCACGACAAGGCTCGGGCCATCCGAGCCTTAGCTTCAGTCCAATCCTCAACCCCCGTTCACCCGAGCCTCCAGCACCATGTGCCGAGCACGTGCCCGTAAGGGAAATTGCATCGACCCCCTCCATCTACCTGTAATTCGCATAGACACGCTCATCGACCGCTGACATCAGCACCACATGCTAGGCGCGTGATACAAGGGAAAATTTGCATTGAGGACCTTATTTGTTAAGTCAATTACGAAAAGAGCTCCCCACCAAAAGTATCACGTGCCCACACATGAATACTTGAAGAAATTACAGAATTGCTCTCATAAATTCAGATATTTGCAGAAATACCCCTATAATGGGTATTTTTCTGAGAATCCCCTCAACCTCCTTCATTTTACAGATAAGCCCGTAGGGACTCTTTCGAAAGAAAAATAATTACTTTTATTACATTTTAGTCCTGGATCTTCATTTTAGCATATCTTCTCAATACGAACTCCGATTATAGCATATAATATGTCATTTTGAAGCTATTTTCATGCTCTTTCATATTACATATCTCATGAACAGATCTTGATGCTATTTATTAGGAATTCTAATTTGAGGATCTTTGTTGACATATACTGGCTAATTTTGACATATCTGTGCCAATTTTTCAGTGAGTAAATTAATGATTTCTTATGCAGGAGGAGATTGAACGTGATTAATTGTTCTTATTAATACCATTTGGGGAATTAATTTCTACAGGGACTTTCAGGGAGAATATTAAGGATTAAATTCCTCGCTATTATTATTATTATTGAAATTTTATTAGAGAAAATTTTGATCTGATTCAAGCATGGATTATTAAATCTGATCAACTCTCTATTGAAAATTGATTATCTTTCTTCAGGAATTTAATCTTGGCAGGGGAATAATTTGATGAGAATTGAATTTATGTCTCAATATTTTATGTGATATACAAGAGAATTGAATTAAACAGAATTTTGAGATCATTTGAGAATTATTGCAGGATATCTCATAGATTTATCTGGACTCTTGTCTGCATTTGGATTTCAATTGATTTGATCTATGATTAATTTTAAGGAGTTATTGATTATATTTTTAAGGATTTAATTTACAAAATCATAGATCCTCTGGTGCTTCATTCTCCCTGTTTATTTCTTCGCTTCTGCATTGTATTATATTCTTTCAATACAAAAATTAATCGAACAAGTAATTAAGTATTTAATTTAATTTAAAACCACACAACTAAAGATCACAATTCCCTATGTTCGACCTTGGTAGACTGTCAAGTAAAAATACATGACAATACTCAAAGTTTGTGGTTTTTGCTGAACCAAATTTGTCGCCTATACTACGACAATTATCTATTCTTAAAGAGACAAATTTAGCAATCATCAACCTCTCCCTCTTGCGTGGATTGAGAACGAAGGATAATTATAAGGAATCCTAACTTGTTTTAAAAAAGTGGGTAAATTGTAACTACACCCCCGAAGTTTTAAAATTGTAAAACAGTCCCTGCTCTCCAGACAATCACGTGCATCGCTCGTTTATACTGTGTAATTTGTGATTTCTTCATCTTATTTACTTCTTGTTATCTTTCAATGCAAAAACAACAAATATTTTCATTTCAGTCTGTGTTTATCCATACTTTGATTTGTTTGCTTGTTCTTGTTGAAATTAATATTTTTGTTCATCAATAAATTTCCCAAAACTCAAGTTAGTCTCCTGTTGTGTGCATTTTCATTGTATAAAAATCTCATTGCATTTTATTTTTATTTGTTATTATTAAAAAAATAAAAACATCGTTTCTTTTACTGTTTGCACTTTGAAAACATAAAATTTCAAATATCAGATCAAAAATTCCAAAAAAAGATTAGTTCTATTTTATTGTCCTCTAATTCCTGTCCAAAATTCACCCCATAATTATTTATAAAACATAAAAAAATGTAAAATAATAACAATCTTTAAAAAATCATATAAAATTATAGAAAAATCAAAAAAATGTGATTTGAGTTCCTTTTGTAGAAAATTTCCTTTAGTTTTTAAGAAAAATAAATACTGCAATTTTTATTTCATTTCATATTTTTAAATTGCAAAATAATTATGTGTGCTCACTGTTTGCATTTTCTCCTTTTTTATTTATTTTAAAAATCCTAAAAAATTTAAAAACTCTGAAAAATTACCAAAATAGTGAATGTTCATAAAAAATACAAAAAGATTTTATTTGGATATTTATGAGCATTTTTGTCATATTAAAAGAATCTAAAAAATGCATCTCTTTTGTGTATAAAGTTCTTTTGAAAATTATATTTTTGAATATTAAAAATTTGCAAAATTAAAAATCATCAAAAATTGAAAATTAGAAATAAAAAATAGAAATAAGAAAATTAAAAAATTAGAAAGATAAAAATTTCACAAAAACCAAAGTAGTTAGCATTTGAGATTCCCTTTTTATTTTAATTTATTTTTTCGATTATTTGAATAACTGTCGGAATTTGTAGCTTTCTTGATTTGATCATGTTGTTATACATGTTAAATAAGTAGTAAAATCTCCTGCCACATTATCTTATAATTATTGGCTTGAGAAAAAAAATTGTTTCAGGATTATTTGGGTTTCAATGATCAATGTGCTTTTATTTCATATCTGATTTAAAAAAACCCAAAAAATACCATCCAACAATTTCCAAGATTATCTCACAATGACAATTCACAATTATCTTGTGAAGATTGCAATCATGTCATTGGAATTATGTGAATCACATTCACAACCCAAAACAAAAATGTAATCATATTTTAATTAATCATCCAATGTGAATCCAATTCACATCAATAATTAATTAACAATTATAAATCACAATTAGTATCTCTTTTATTTATAATTAATCGCATTTATAATATATATGAATAATTGGATAATAATATCCACATTATTCATATCAATAATAATTAAATCACAATTAATTATATTGGACTATCATTCTCATGCATTCAAATAATATGAATCAAATTCACATTATTCATGATAATTAAATCACATTTAATTGTAAATTTCTCAATGCTTGGATATAATTTCAATAATGGAATTATTCTTGAACTCTTTCAAGAATGATGTGCTTTCTCTGCATATACTTGGAGATAAGGATAGGGCGATTGTACGTTCTACGTATAGTGACTTGGATATTGAGATCACATCTCAAATCCTGATCTCATGGACCTCTCATAGATACTTGATTAAATCAAGACCGCAAATCTAGTCTTCTTGTTGCATCTGAATCTCATTCAGATCAATGTCCAACACATGGACTAAGATCAGATTTCTTCTCTACTGAGAGGAGTGACTAAAATCCAGACATGTTTCATCACTCCCTCAGAATGGAAGTGTCATGGTTATACAATCGATTATGATCACATTAACCTCAGGTATTCCTAATACATGTACATCCTGCATACTAGAAGACCTATGATAAACCCGGAGATATAGATTAAATTTACACTGTCATCTTTAGGGTTTCATCATCAAGTTTTACAATCTTGGTCATTGGGAGTTGGTACCGATCATATGCTTTCGCAAAACATATAGCATACCTTCAAATTCTTGTCATTCTTCCAAAGCAAGATGATCATGCATGGAATTTGATCGGTCCCGATACCTCATGAGTGAGATCATGTCTTCCACTTCACAAGTGAACCCGTATGATCCCTTTGAGAGATTCGTACTACTCATATGCCCTCATATGCATGCTAGTATATAGACCTTGGTTAGGTCATCAACCTATTGGTCTATCAAATGTACATAATCATACATATAGCAACACATCTTTCTCCGGTTAGAGAATGCGTGCATATATCATGACAGTATACGATATAGAACTTTGGTTACCTTGGTCTCGTTAAGTCAACCCTTTGACCTAACTAGTCTGACACCTCTAATATCTATTCCCATGCAGAGGACCTGCATTAAGAGGTCGATCAGATATCAGCCTAATGTGATGGATTGACATCTCCTACTCACGCTGGAGATCATCTCTTAATAATCATTTGACGTTGCTTGATGAGTCCTCAATCTAACTCCTTATATATTCATCCAAGAACCAGCCTCTATCATTCAATTATTGAGTCAGTAGCTGTATAATTGCTAAGATGGCCAAGGTACATAACTCTAATTGTACAGAGGGACCTTATCGTGCATTCATTCATTTAATCTAAGATAGGGAGTGAATTAATCAATAACTTTTAGTGATGAATCAAACATTACAATAACAATTATTGTAGTAGTTGCTCACGTCGAGCTCACATGTTAACACAACAATCTCCCACTAGCCCAAAGTGCTATTGATGGGCTAATATTTAAACCCACACTCATGTGACAATCATAGGCTATTTAAAAAAATAGCTAGTTAAGTTAATCAGTCACTGTGTTCCTAAGAGACTATGTCAAGTCCTTTTACGGCACTTGCATATCTCATAGTAACATTGCTCGCATCCAATGCGAATGTTGCATCTTATGTAACCACTACACAATTTTGTTATCTTTAGTGTCCTTGAAATTACAACTCAATAATTATTATAATCAGTATGTAATTTCTATTATCCTTTTCAAAATATCCTTATTCGTGGAGATCTATATCTCCTAAGGTATCTGCAGTTAAGACCTTTTAGATCACTATCTATAAACTCTTAAGTTCTTGATGATAAGACTTAGAGATCACTATCTCGAAAGTCTTGTCATCCTTGAAGGTGTTTTTATCATTGCAATCAAGTATTTTATTCCATAGTAGGATTAGTAACAATTTACTACTCTCATTGCATGGTAGACATTTGGCTTTCGTATACAGCTTGTATACACATGATTCCCATAGCTAATGCAATAGAGCATGTAGCTTTGGTATTCACATCTCCAACTCTTTTGAGGTGTTATCCCTTTAGATAGGTCAGTATCATATCTTAATGGAAAGAAGCCTTTCTTAGAATTTTCCAGAAAATGGAATGTGTCCAAGGTGTCATACTAATGTCACGATCCCAATACCCTCTTCTCTTTGCTTTTTAACATCTTCAGAACTAAGATCTAAGAGGTAACCTTGAGATCATATCTAAAGATATGGAACAACCAGATTATAAAACACTTACTATCGTCCTTATATCATTCTAAATGATTAGTATATCATCTACATTTAGCATGATGAACATAATGACACTCCGTAAGCTTCACAGGGTTCATCAAGATTCTATCTGAAATCATAACCTTTATAGTTTCATCAAATCTGATGTTCCAACTACAAGAAGCATATTTAAGTCCATAGATGGAATTCCTTTATCTTGCATACCTTCATTTCCTCAATCATGAAGCCCTGGGGCTACTTCATATGAATGTCCTTAGATAGGTATTCATAGAGGAATGCAATATTGACTTCCTTCTTGTAGATGTCAAAGTCACATTGCGTAGCTATAGTTATAAATATTCTTATGGGTTTAAGCATGGTCATTGAAGAGCAAGTCTTACCGCAAGCGATGTCTTCACCTTGATGTGTATCTTGTGGATACGAGGCGTGCTTTAAAGGTTTGTACATTCTCATTAGATTTCCTCTTTCTCTTGAAGATCCATTTACACCTACTGGTCTTACCCTTATAGGTGGATCTTCGAGGGTCCATATACAACACTCGTTTATGAAGTCTACTTTAGACTTTATTGCTAACATCCATCTTTCCATGTCATGATCCTCATAAGCTTAATCATATGAAGTCAGATCATTGTCAGATTTCTCTGATACATGGAATCCATACCCTTTAAGTGGTCTTACCACCCTCAAACTAATTTGAAGAGGTATGAGTGGTTCATTTTTAGTTGTCCTTTTAGTTTCTGATTTCAGGAGCCTCGTGATCTTCTCAAGATTCAATGAATTTATTCACTTCATTTTCATTTTTATTCTCAAGAGTCTCATCTTCTAAGAATCATATCCTTAGAGATGAAATCTTTTAATAATCTAAAGGTCATAAAATATGTATCCAATACCATCCTTTATTTTCCTAATTAATCAGTACTCTATGGTGCTAGATTCCGGCTTACTTGCATCCATGACAAAGTTATGTACCAAGCAAAACCCAAAATCCTCAAGTGTCTAACACTAGACTAGGTTACAAACCTTAGAATGTTCAAGTTTATATGGAATCTTATTAAGGATATATATTGTAGTCTCTACTACATATATAGTTTGAAACTAAGAGGTGATTATGCTAATATTTATCATTGATCAAATCATGTCACACATGATCCAATTGTATCTCCCTACAACTCTATTGAGTTAAGGTGTATTAGGAGGAATGAGATAGGAATGATATTCTTGTCTCCATAAGGTATTCATTGAATTAATCTCATAGGTACTTGCCACCATGATTAGATCAAATTCTTCCATCTTCCCTCAAACTTTGGTTCTAAACTAAAAATAAAATCTTTGAATATTTCAAAGGTTTATAAGGTGAAGGGAAGAAATCTCATATCACAAAAATCATCGAGTGATATCACATATCATCAATGCTTATTTTGATATAGATGATCTGTATACATCAATATGTATGACATCTTGAATACCTTGTCTTCTAACACCATTCCTAGAGAAGGGTGCATTGAAAATTTTCTACTCTGAATATAATATTCACATTTATGTAAGATTTGAAATTCCAGACACTCTAAATTTTCATCTCTTACTTGTTTATTGATCTCATCAACAGACTTATGTCCAAGGCTTGATGTCATATCATAGTTAAATGATCTTTATCCTCCTATTGATATTTTAAGGTTTAATTTTCATTATTTAGAAAAATTAATGAACTATTCATTAATATTCTAATTTATTAAAATCCACTAGATGTTAGATTACTATCTAAAATATATCCATCATAATTCTCTATGATATGTATATTCCAAAACTCATGTTTATCTCCAACATTTAGAAATAAATAATGAGTGTATTTTAATATATAATTCATAGAGACATTCTCTAAAACTAAGGGCTCTCCCACTGAAAATATGAAGTCTATCTATTCCAATGGAGATTGTTTCAACAATTGTATAAATTCCAATATAGATGGCTATTAAACCTTAAGATCAAATTTTCTAAAACATTTGCAACAATTGCAAGTGTTAGTAAAAGAATGAGATACAATTATTTGACTTTGATCTTATCTAATAAGTAAGTCAATTTCAATTATGATATGTAGATATAGATTATTCTGATGCACTATCAGAATTCTTCTCTAAGGATTATATATAGACTTGATAGTCATACTATCAACACATCAGCTTGTTGCAGTATTGGCATTCATCCAACTCTTTGAAAGTCATATGTGTGGAAACCATAGAAGTACAATGAACTCTTTGATTTTCCTTTTAACTAGGGTCCGACTCATGCTTCCAATACACTCTCTTCATCTATAAACAACCATTGCTTAAGACAAAAAGATCTCTTATGTTGAATTCAAAAGATTTCAATATAAGAGTATTTCAACATTTATACATGCTTCATTCAATTCATACAATAAGAATATTATGAAGCTTTATGAATGACTTGAGTATATATAGTAGAATGATGACACTCATCATATCTATACATCTTAACTCTTAAACACTTAGGTTCAGGTAGGTACTCAAACATTTTGAATGCATCATCTCTTGTAGAGCCATCATTATGCATGATTAAGTGAGCAAAGTCTTTTATGATTAAATGTCGAGAGCATATATGTCTGCCAGAATATCTTCTTAGATTATTATAAGGATTATTTAACTATTACAATCATCATCGACATGTCACTTTCAAAGTACATTCGATGAGAGATCAAGACTACAGAGGCATACAAACCCTAGGTTGTTGTCCTATTGTCCATTTAATTGGCATTCCTCATTATTATGAGGAAACTTGCACATTTCAACCATATACATTATGTGTCCAACTGCAAGTATAATATCTTAATCATGGATCCAATCCATGATAATTTACTAGTGATTATTGAGTTTGTATTGAGTGGGTTTAATGAGGATTATTTGAAATAAGAAATTTGCATAAATATATATAAATATATAGTTTACATTGATTTAGGAGTTATCTTGCGTTGTTAACATTGAAAGTTCATTCCCTTAATCACTTTCAATGTAACTCGAATAAAAAGAAGCGGGATCACATTCCACCTTGCAAGTCCAACTTGCATTCGCTATTCGGTCTTTAACACCTAGGTTCACCACCTCTAAGGTGATGTTGACCCATCATTAATTAACCAACCGTCAACAGGATTAGAACTCACTATGCGCAATACAATATCGCCCCAATAATATGAAGACCCTATATTGGGGTCTCTACGTATATGGCCTTACTCTTTCGAGAAGCAAAGAGCTCGATCTAGATGCGCTTGTATGCAGGAGATGTCACTTCCGACAGTCGTCTCCTACATACAATCCCTGATGATGAAATCCTTCGCCGTGATAGAGGACCATGGATGTCACTTATGTGATCATCCATATCATGTTCAAATTCTAACTAATTTTTATGAATCATATTCACATATTTAATTCTTACAAGGGAAATAACAACTCTATTCATAATAGAGTCTTTAATTAGATCTAATTAATTTAATCATATTAAATGAAATATTAATCCAATTAAATAAACCAATAAATAATTTTTAATTGTTACTTGAATGATGGTATAATCTAAAAATATGTATTATTTGAATTTTAATAATTAGAAATAAATCATTATTGCTTCAAGCATTATCCATTCCTTACCCGTTGTCATGGCCAGTACCGATGGGAGTGAGACAGACCACTCACTGAACAACCCTGACCAGACACCATATCCGACTTAGGTTAGGATAATACGATTTGATCATTTTGTGTTGGAGATTATAATCGATCTTTCAACCAAAGTTATACCATATAATATATATAAAAACTATTTTAATTAGTATTATAAGGAGATTTTCTAAATAAATTCCCAATCCTATTCAAGCATCAATGTTTGTTGGAAAGGATGTAACCAATTGCAATTTAGATGATATCTAATAAATTTTGATTAAGGTAATGTCATTTAAGGAAATAATCATATTTAAATATTTCACAAATATTCATCAATAATTATTTCAGGAATTTAACCATTAATATCCACTAATTGATTAATTAACAATCACAAGGTCCTTGATTGGGAAAGTATTTTTCAGCATTGACCCATACTTACTAAAATTAGCATATCTTAATCAGTTTAAATCCAAATTAAGCAAAATAAATTTCTATAATTTTCTAATTTGATTTACAACATAACTCAAGTATTTTTCGTACATTTCTAGGTGTTTCAAAACCATAATTAACTCTTTAATTACATCAAGATTCACATTCCTCGAAATAGTGGATACATGTTCACTAAAAAGATCATAACTTAAGCAATCGGATTCCAAATCACGCAAACTTAAGTCCCACATTTTCCTATTTAATGAGGAATATAATACAATCATAATTTCGTGTTTAAACACTTTTAAACACGGTGAATAAATCACACAAAACAGTTCTGCGAGAATAAAATGCGATGAAAGTTCGTACAACCACAAATGTCCAAGTGATATTCGATTTAAGGATCATATCTTAAACCTCCGACCTATGGCTCGGATACCACTTGAAGGATATAGAAAAATCCTTAAGTGCATTATGGAAGCGTGAGGATCACATCATATTCGATAGGGAGCAACTAGTCGCACTAGTTGCTCCGAGCAGCGAAATTTTATAATTTTAATCCAATGAAACCACATGATCCAAGAACACTTTTGGATCATTTCATATAAACTACAAACAAGCATTAGGTTTACCTCTTGAAGAGTGGTTGGGATCGAGTCTCTAAATGAAGAGATCTCTTGTCTCAAGTCTTATCCAACAGAGGAGACGCTTGCGAGCGCGTTGATGAAATGTGTGCTCCTCGCAATCCATGCTGATGATTCAAGCGGCGAATCTCCAGATATCGTCTCACAATATCCAGGTCTTCTTCTTGAGTGGAGCGCACCAAAGGAGACGGAGATCCACGAGTAGTCATTCCGGCAGCATAATGGCATTGCGATGACTACGACAATCTCTCTCTAGGACATCAAGGTGGACGACCACGAAAGACAGAGGAAGAGAGACTTCGCCTGTAGAGATAGAAGGGAAGATAGCATATTTCCATTGTGTAAAGAATAGCTAGGGTTGCCTCTTCTATATAATATTTTGAGAGTCCATGGATCTCAATATATAGACAACACAAAATCAATGGATGAGATTGATTTGTATATATTTCAATGGCCAAGATCTTGTTGTAAAAACACAACAACAATTAATTAAATTAAATTAAATATATATTGAATAATCAATATAAATTAATCTCAATTAAATCAATCAACATTGGATAAATTGGAAAGGACATAGACCTCTACCATATAAGGGGAGGACGACCACCCATTCCAATTAGGAGTTGGTAGCCATCCACCACCTTTCTTGGTGGATGGTAATCTCCTCCAATTTCATGAGATTACATTATCTCATGAAAATATCCAATAATATCTCACAAAACTAATTCCCAATTATCTTGTGAACATTGCAATCATTCCATTGAAAATTTATGAATCACATTCACAATCCAAAATAAAATACAAATTATATTTTCAATTAATCATCCAATGTGAATCCAATTCACATCAATAATTAGTCAACAACTATAAATTACAATAAGCTCTCTCTAATTTATTATAAATCACATTTATAATATATATGATTAATATGGATAGTGTTATCCACATTATTCATATCCATGATAATTAAATCACATTTAATCATCATGGATCTCTATTCGCATGTGCCCAAATAATATGAATCGCATTCACATTATTTACGTCTTTGATAAGTAAATCATATTTAATTATCTTAGACAACTCTCATTGTTATATGAATCAAATTCATGTTATTTATGATAATTAAATCACATTTAATTATAAATTTTCTCAATGCTTGGATACATATATCAATAGTGAAATTATCCTTGAACTTTTCAAGGATAATGTGCTTTCTCCGCGGATACTCGGAGTTAAGCACATGGCAATTGTATTATTCAACGTATGGTGACTTGGCTATTGAGATCACATCTCATATCTAGATCTTGCAGACCTCTCACAGATGCCTAATTAAATCAAGACCGCAAATCTAATCTTCTCAGTGCATCTCAATCGCATTCAGATCAATGTCCAACATTTGGATTAAGATGAGAACATTTCTCTACTGAGGGGAGTCACTACAATCCAAACCCGTTTGATCACTCCCTAGGAATGGAAGCGTCATGGTTATACAATTGTTTATGATAACATCACCATCAGGTATTCCTAACACCCGTACATCCTGCATACTAGTAGACCTATAATAAGCCTGAAGTATTAGATCAATTTTACACTGTCTACTTCAGGGTTTTATCGTAAAGTTTCTCATTTGACTATTGGGAGTTGGTATCGATCATATACTTTTCAAAAGCATATATCATACCAAGGTGTTGATCATATACTTTCCAAAAGTATATCAAACCTTCAAATTCAGTCAAGCTTCCAAAGCGAGATGACCGTGCACAGAATTTGATTATTCCAAATATCTCATGAGTGAGCTCATGTCTTTCCGTTCAGTAAATGAACCTATACGATCCCTTTGAGAGATCCTATTACTCATATACCCTTGTATGCACACTAGTGCGCCTGTGTATAGACCGTGATTAGGCCATCAACCTATTAGTCTGTCAAATGTATATACTAATACATATAGTAAAATATCTATATCCGGTCAGAGGATACGCGCCTATATCGTGATATCTTATGACATAGATCTTTGGTTATCTCGAACATTTTAAGTCATCTATTTTACCTAACGAATTTGACACCTCTGAATCTCTATTCATACGTAGAGAACCTACATCAAGAGGTAGGTCAGATATCAGCCTTTAGAGAAAGGAATGTCATCTCCTTCTCATGCTGGAGATCCTCTCTTAATAATCATTTGACGGTGCTTGATGAGTCCTCAAACTAACTTTTTAGATATTCATCCAAGCACCAACTTATATGATTCAACAATTGAATCAACAGTTGCATGATCATTAAGATGTCCATGGTACATAACCTTAACTGTACTAAGGGACCTATTATGCAAATTAGTTATTCTTCATTTCAAATCAGGTAATGTTATTTGCAATAACATTTATTGTATAATGGCTCGTTGTCAGCTCACATGTCCGACACTTTTTCAGAATGAATGAAGTGAACTTAACATCAGTATGCTTGGTCCTTGGCTAAGCATATTGCACTGACATTATCAGAATAAACTATATCATGATCCTATTTTAAACTGAGAACTCCGCGTAGAATTTTTTGCCAGATGCCTTTCTTTGTAACTTTTATCAAAGCTATATACTATGCCTCTGTGGTAGACAAAGTAACTGAGGTCCGTAAGGTTGACTTCCAACTATTAATAGAACTCCCTAAAGTAAACACATATCCTATCATTGATCTCCTCCACAACATCTGTAGCATAATCTTAATCTGATTATCCAAGAAGCAAACATTATGAATCACTTTCTATAAATGAGGACAATGTAAGATGTTCCTTTCAAATATCAAAAAAATTCACTTGACTATCTACTCGGATTCCTTCCCTCAATTCCACATAAATATGCTAATTACGCTCATAGCATGAACGATATCTTGTCTTATGTATACCAAAACATACATAAGACTCCCAACTGCACTGGCATTGGAAATTTGTGATGTGTACTCCTTCTCCGCATTCTACTAAGGTGCACAATGAACTAAAAGATTAACATTTGCAGCGGACATGACTGTGGTTTCAGGAGTGAATTAGATTCTGAAAGTGGTTGAGAGGTTTCAGAGGATGCATGTTGCTCAACTCTAGGAGAAGTAGAGCAACGCTTCTTGAGGGGCCTTGGTGGTGCCACGGAGAATCTCATTGAAAGTAGGTTAGGGTTTATATTAGTGCAAAATGCATCAATATCCTCCTAATAACCATAAATCAGGAGTAAGTTAACTCCTCACATAGTGATGTAAGATATCAACTTCTCATATACATAGAAGGCACTATTTCCGTCTTGATCCCCTGTGTGATTAATTATCTGAAGAGCCTGAGGCAAAATTTGGAGGCGATATGCCTCTCACCGTCGAATTAAATGCTTCAATGATAATTTTAGGGCACCACAAAGAGTCTATTCATATGAAAAACGAGCGGGTGTTGCCCTTGAAGTTCTAAAGTTGATTTAAAAAAAAATTGCAGGGGATGTCATGTCTGTTGGACTTTAAAAGTGGAGTGCAACATTAGTAATACTAGCATGAATTGTTTTTGACCGATGTGAGAATACATAAGTCTATCCCAAACGTATACTAGACAAGAGTCTGTGTCGCGAGAGATGGTAACACCCACACAATTTGAATGGTTCACATGGTTTTGGAAAAATGAAGAGCGGGTGAATCCTCTGCAGTATTGCAGGGATCTGCTAAATCGCATGGAAGTCCTAGCCCCTCGATCAAGCAGCTCGGGCCTCCTCGCGATTTACTGCAGATCCCTGCAGTACTGCAATGGATTTGCATTCAAACGAAGAAGCAACTTTATGCCATGTTCGGTTGGGGGTTTAACCCCCTGATGGGGGGGTTTATCCCCCAAAACACACTATTTATCTCACTTATGGGGCTCACTCTCCCTCTCTTTTTTATATATTAAATAAATCATTTCTCTTTCATCTATTCCATCAAAAAATAATATATTATTCATCATATAATCTAATAATTATAAACTATTTAACTTCTACTCGTTTTTCAAAAATTCAACATCACTATAATTACTCATTTTTCCAAACTTCAACACAATCCCATCATAACAAACCCGCTCAACCCCCAACCCTCTATCCAAATACAAAAATACAAAAACGGTTTACCCTCTCCCACTTTAACCCGGGCTAATCCGGCAATCAAACACTAGGTTTTTCAATAAGCTAGTCCGGAGATAAAAAGGTCTTGGATTAGCGCAGGCATGGCATCTGGTGTAGGAAAGGAACCCATAATGGAGACACGTTGATTGTTTCTCTCGAGGTTTTTTGTCTAGAGATAAGGGTTATCGTGTGGCCAAGTCTCACATGGACTTGTTTAAGAAGTCAAACTCTTAATATTCAATTGCTTATAAAATATCAGGTCGGTTAGTTTAGCCAAATCATGACATCATGTAGGCCTTTATTTAATCCAATTTATAGGTATTATCGTCACGATCAGTCGTCATCACGTTGTTGGCCTACCCATTAACCACCTTTGTTAATAGTAGTTTGGTTTACCCGCAAGAAATGGTTACTAAGACCGAAAGGAGCTGAGACATAAAAAGATTTTTTAAAATCTATGAAACGGGAAGTCCATTTTTTCCCTGAAAATGGCACGTTATTGTAACATCCAACTCCTTCGGGTTAATTATAACCGAAGACATAAAGTTTTCAGATATCGAATATAGTTGTAACTTCAAGGAAGAGTCTAATTGTCTCTCTTTGCGCTATATGGTCTCATTGGTAAAGGAAACACATTCAAGTTCCAAGCTCCCAAATTTTTTTAGAGCTATTCATTACCAACATTGCTTCTTTCTTCTGTTCCTCGAATGATCTTCTCCCTCTTGAGCGTCTTCCCATACTATATGACAAGAAAGATTCGGTTGCAGGGAATTCTCTTGATCACATGAATCTGAGAGTTGGAGAAAAAAATGGGAGAAAGACAAGAGAGTTATGTGTCTAACGAGAGCAAAAGGTTACAACCCAGCTCTAGTTAATACTGGAAGATGGACCCATGTTTCACAGCATAAAATTTTAAAAATAAAAAATTATTTGGAAAATCTGTTAATAGTATAATTGACATTCAACCTTTATCAATTATCAATTAAGTTTCTATCATAAATAATTCATATAAATCATTTCGATGAATTATGGATGCACTTTTAGAATTGTGAAGAAATAGCATGCATAACATAAATTATTTTGGTAATTATTTTATATGTATTTTTAAATACAAAATGTATTTTTGAAATATTAAATCCATGCATTGAATTTTTATAAATGATTACTAAATAATATTTGAATATCATTCTATACTAAGACATCCAAATTATTAGGTCAATTTCATTATTGTGCTTAATCCAAATCCTTTGGAATAATAGAGCAAATTTTAGATTGTCACATGAAGTAGATTACTAAAATATATAATTAGTAGCCATTTATGGATATCATTTTCACAAACATTCAAATATTACAAAGGAAGTTCATAATAATAAGATCTCTTAACAAATGCCTATTAATTGTGAAGCGCACCTATTTTTCTTGTAGTAGATAAACTCCCAAAATATATATTCTTTTTATATACTATTTGTGCGCATATGTAGCTGATGAAATGATATTCATATCATATATTGTTTATTTTATACAGTAAGAGAAACAAATGTCCGCATATATCTGTTAACTTTAGCAGAAAAGATCGGATTCGGAACGATATGATCAAAAAGAAAGTTGATGTAGCTCCAATAGATAATAAAATGAGACAAAACCTCTGAAGGTGGTTGGGTCATTTGTGTAGGAGGTTGGATGATGCACCATTTAGCAGATGTTTAGGATGTTGAGCCGATTAAGAGAGGACGAGAAAGGCCAAAAAGCATTTGAAGGAGAGTATCTGAAGGAATCTTATTTATTAGTATCTAGTCCAGGAATGACCCAAAATAAATCTGAATGGAGGCAAAGAATCCATGTAGCCAGTCATACTTATGTTAGATAAGGCTTTGTTATTCTGGTTGAAATAAAATGTATATATTTGATTAATTGATGCCATCGAATTCAATATGTGAGATAAGACATCCAAAATATGTATTAAAAACCAGCAACGGTAAACTCTTACAATTAACCAATTGATGGAAGAGGAAAATAACCTATTTATTTGTCTAATACCAATATATGTTAGATAAAAAAATCTATATGAATTAACCAACACTAATATAAGGGTTCAATCTATAAGTTTTTCAAGATTAAATTTTTTAACTAGTAACCTATAAAACATAAGATAAGATTTGCATGGTTAGATTGAAGAAAATAATTGTTGATATAACATGGGATGATAGAAATAAATGTATTTTTTCCAATAACTGTGTTTGAACAGATGACAATAAGTATATGTTAGTCAATAAAGTGGGAGAGAAAAAAGGGGTGAGGGACATGGGATAAAGAGGAGATCATGGCGACTTCCTCACGTGCTTTTTTAGATAAAAGATCAATTTCCATTCATAAAAAAAGAGTTTAGAGTGTGTAAACGACCCATTGGACGGAAGTATTCGCAAAAGAAAAATCAAATGATGGATGCTAGGAGCTTTGATATTTAGTACACCAAAGATTACCACACAAGGAGTAGAACAGAAGGTAATGTTCTTAAAACACAAGAAAAAGAAGCCAAAGCTTCCAAGTAGATCACTAAGGAGGGCAGACCGAGCATCGAATGGGCGGTAGGCGCATCACTTTTTAGTTGCTATATAGCGACAATTGCGAGGACGATGGCTTAGAGAGCTGGAGAGACTCTGAGTCTCTGGCCACACAAAAGATTACTGTCTAATAGAATTCAGTATTAGCACAACAATCGTAAGTAAGGAGGGAAATAGAAGGTTAAAGAGAATGAGTGATAAGTAGTAAGGTGATAAACCAAGCTAACATTAGAGCGTAAAATCAAACAGTCAAGTGTGGTAGGAGTGTCAAAGTGACTCATAAATAAGGTGATTTGTCGAACGAAGATTTTAATTTGTTCTCCTAAAAATAGTGAAAAGTGGAAAGTGTAGGGGTGTCAAATTCAGGGAAGTGTGGAGCTAAGTGGAAGAAATCCTAGGTATATTCGTGTACAGGGGTCGGTGAATGGGGTATGAAGTGTCTTTTTGGTCTTTTTATATTTTTATATGTCTTGTTTGTTTTGTGTTTATGTATTTTTTAGTAGTTTTAATTTTATGCATTTTTTATGTGATTTTAATTTTTGCAAAGGAAATGGAGTTTTAAAATCAACATGATAACACTAGGTAGTAGGTGAAGATAAATCAATAATAATTATAATACCATATAGTATGTCCAAGTTAAATACATGAATGACAAGTGTGAAGAAATAAAGTAAGCAAAGTAAGTGATAAAGCTTTGAAAATCGTGTCATAAAAGGATCATAAAACAAAGCATCAAAAAAGATCAAAACAATCACCAATGCTCCACAAAATTAACTCATTTTCCGGAAATGATATTAAATAAAAATGAACTCCGAATTTTGTAAAAAATCAGTTCCAAAAGTTTCTATGCTAATTGAGAACCTAGCCTACAAAAGTCATCTAAATAAGGGGTATTTAAACCAATCAAAACTCAACACGTGTGTACAGGCACAAGTGTATGAATGCTATAGAAACGTGTTATATTTCAATCTCTGGAGAGGACCTAAAAGGAATACGAACACAAATTTTAATCGTGCTGCAATATCAGAAATGGATAAAAGCTCAAATACAAACTTTCCCAAATAGTCTCACCTACGCACGTGAATATGTAATAGCATCTGGACATGTATGCGATTCAAAAATTTTCGAGGGTCTGAGTCTCATTCGCTCACCGATTGAGAATTGAGGGCTTAGATTAAAAGCCACCTTCTGGTTGAGACCATTAGATCAGGGCATGTGACTCTTCGAGGGTGGCGGTACCGAGGATGATCGAAGATGAAGCTTCGGGTCGAGACATGGCTAATAACGGTGCCGATGAAGTGTAGATTGTCAGTGAAGATCTGTATGCCAATGGAAGCTCGAGATGCTTTCGGATACTCAGAAGCTTCGGTTGTGACGAGAAAGATGCAACAATATGACAAAAAAGAGTCGTCTTATTTTGTCTGAGAGTGCCAAACTTGAACTTGTCGAGTAAGGAAGAAGGAAGGAGATTAATTAATGAACAATTGTCTAATAGAGTACGATCAAATCTTTGTTGTCGAATCTCACATATGAGGTATGGAGCTCCCTTGTCTGGTCTCTTTGCTAGGAGTCTAATCTGGATATCATAGCCTGTGTCCCTAGTCAACAAATGTACTTAACAATGTTTGTGTCTCTTCCTACAAAATGTGGTCTTCTCCTTGAGACACTTTTGGAAAAGATGGACGTGTACCAAGGCCGCTGAGAGTGTAGGATGAATGGAGAATATGCCAATCATAGTCGCACTGAAATCCATTATTTGCTTCTTTTTGGTACTTTTCTTTTTTTTTCTCCCTTTCCTAAGTGGACTGCTTAAGGAAAGGGTATTTGTGTATCCTCATTAGATGT
The DNA here is from genome assembly GCA_037367405.1 of Ottelia alismoides. NCBI lineage: Eukaryota > Viridiplantae > Streptophyta > Magnoliopsida > Alismatales > Hydrocharitaceae > Ottelia > Ottelia alismoides. The sequence goes on from JAZKJV010001482.1 coordinate 205,512, forward strand.
ATGTATGATAGGGAGTCTCAACAAATGTAATATTTTTTTTGCATGACTACATCTAGCTCCATGTAAAACATCGCATTAGGAGAATGAGAAGTAGAACTAGCAGATGCAAAAGAAAAAATATTACCTTTATTTGTTTAAGTTTCTATATTATACATTTTTGGAAGTTTTCATCTCCATCTGCTTGTATAAAAGCATGAACAACAACTGCATCATGACCATCATCAACATCATGGATCTCGGGATCTAGATACTCAGGGTTGGTGGCGTCAGCACCACTGTCAGCATCATCAAGAGGAGTGATGGCATCAGCTCCACCATCAAGAGCAGCAACATCAACACCACTATATGCATCCTCATGCTTAACTATCATACCAAGTCATCCACTGGTGCATCCACTTCACGCCTAGTTGAGTATAGGCTCTGTTGAATGTACTTGCTCTGACTTCCTCTTCAAGTTGTTCGGATTATATTCTACTTGAGCAAGATTGGTGGACTTGTACTTGACAAAATCTATCACATGGTATCTAACTCATCCATGTCTCACCTAAATGTGGCATGATGGTCAGATATCAGATGTATGATATCCTCTAATGTTACGTTATCATATAAAGGACCATGAGACCCAAATGAGTAGCCTCTTCGGTACTAAGGATGTTGCTTAGAAGATTGCTGAATGTACTATTGTTGAGAATAGTATGGTTGCTGAAGAGGATAGGAGTTTTGCATCCATTGAGATATCTAAAAAGGTTGAGGATTGGACTGATTATGCTCTCTAGTCAGCCCTGACTGCACCTATGGCTACTGTTGGGAAGAAGGAGTTCCTATGGACCATCAAAAACTAGGATGGTAGTGATGAATCCCATGCTAATGTGACTTGTTGTACAATATCCCATTGACACAATCATTGTCTTAGATGACTTAATGTAAGAAGGAGGAATGGAAGCAATAGGTTGATTGCTCTGATACACAACCATCTTGGTGTCAGATGATTGTGTCTGATGTGTCTATGTATGAGCAGAAGGGTGTTGTTCCATCATGGAGTACACATGGTAGAAATGTTGAACTACAATCTGTGGTTGTGGAAGAGTACCTCTTTCTCTCTGATCCTTGGATTAGCTGGTGACCTAGAAGAAGGCGTACAAGCAGTCTGTACCTCCGGAAGGCTCATGATCTAGGTCTTGAATTCAATCAAACATCTCTCAGTCTCTTCAATGTTATCGAGTTTGTTCGGACGCTAGCATTTCATCTCAATGATCTCAATTCAATCCAACTTCTAGCAAATGATCTCCATATAAGCCTATGTGGGATCATAAGGAGTAGAAAAAGATAGACCAACCTCAGTAATCTGTGCCACTAGAGAATGGTATGGCCGGGATGATGGCTTCATCTTAGTATACTATATATCAAGTCTGGGAAATGGTTGTATAACTGTCTATCATCTCTTCATAAATGGCTCAGACATGAACCTCATGCTTGGAGAAAATAGGAGCCACCACAAGATGCAATAATCAATCCCTATAAATCTGGTGTCAGCCCACAAAATAAGCTATGTACAAGGTTCGGCTTCGAGATCTCATGGTTATGACACCTCTCAAGTAGGTCTCTAAATCGATCACATGGGTCATGAAATAGCTAATTCACCATCATGGTGAAGTTGTTGATCACAGTACTGGTAGTGTTTGTGCATCCATGATGATTATACTTGTTCAGATGCTCTGTACGTAACTCCTCCCTAGTAGTGACAACTCTCCCAAGATGCTTCAACTAATATGCGGCCTTGTTGGCTAGGGAGAATGGAAAAGCAATCATCCTGATAGTGTCCTCATCAACATTGAATCATGTAATGTGCTACAAATTAGCTCACACTCTTGTAGGTGCAAGTGCAGCTCCTCAGCAGAGTGCCCATGAAACTTGCGCAACAACTATATTGTATGAGGCCTAAACACAAAATTGCAATGAATGGTAGAAAAATGAATCCACCTATGACTAAAAATAATCCCTGACTAGTGAAGCTTTCGTAGAGTACGAACAAGTACCGGTAGAACTCTCTCATCCTCTCCATCTGCCTTATTATTTGGATGCTCTCTCATGTCTGTCACCTGGTTCAACTCAGCTCAAACATAACTACCTTTGCTTCCTAATATGGTTCTGCATAACATGAGGAAAACAAGCTAACTGGAATTGATTGTTGCCTAATCTAAAATAACATAAATGGTCTCCAACTTTGCTACCTTTCCACTCATGGGGTATGGTTCTGGAAAGGAGAAAGAATCTAAATCAGGCTCTGATAAATCTATGTATAACTACTGAAACTATTGTTGCACCCAAGATAGAGGTATAACATGAGGAGGAGGAGGAGAAGAAGAAACTAATAGAGAAGATCTCTCAGGTGCTGGAGTCAAATCCTGGAAGAGAAGACATGATGAGACTTTGGTTCGGGAAGAAGGTCATCGCGAATCGACCTAGATGAATAAGCATGCATGCGTTGAAGGAGGGACGTAAGATCCAGCTGAAGCGATCGCCTACCCATTATCATGACTTAATAAAGTTGACAACAAATGGATTGATGTGACACAAAGTCTACTAGAAACTCAAAGATGAATTCAATGGAATAAAATATAATAAAAACAACAACTCCCAAGTTGCTTACTTAACTTAGCGATGATCGTAAAGGTTCGGTCTTTAGCTTCTCAAATTTAGAGTTAGGTAATTCAAATAGTTATTTGATAAAACTCATAGAAGCAGTCACCATGTCTCCCAGTGTACATCTTTACACCCCCTAATAAATAAGCCAATTTCCTGAGTTGTTGGATTTTATCAGATCCAAAGAGGAATGAAAAGTCTAGCATACCACAATGACTTTCTATGGTCAAAATGTTTGTCGTTCCCAAGTACCGAGGAATAATAGTTGGAGATTTAGGGCACAAGTGCAAAGATTTGAGCTCTATTCCTTATCATGTGCATCGTCATACTCTCAAGTTTGGATAGTACCCATAAGGAGGGGGTTGCTCTCTTCAAATCAATGAGTGGAATCCATTACATTTGGTTTTATGGTTGAATGATATTAGAAATCTCAATTTTATTTAGGTTATCACTTTTCTTTTTGATTTGAATCAAACACGTTTAACGAATTTTTTAGTTCTTTTTATTAAAAGTCCAAGAAAACTGGGGGAGAAAGATGAAGAAGCTGATATGTGATGAAATCAATGATGCATGTAGAGATTGAAATTTATACCTTGCTCCAACACTCTACATGCAAAGTGATTCGTACATATAAAATGAGTCTAACATATATGAATGAAATTCAAAAAAAGAAAATTGTAATTTAGAAAATGTGAGCAACTTTTACAAGGAAACACTAATTGTTTGACTAGGTTGTTGACCTTAATTCTAAATTAACCTACGACATGCACAAACAAGTAAATAAACCTAACAATCACCTAAAAACTATGGGAAACAAAAAAAAAACAAACGATGAAAACTCAAAAAAAGGCAGGGAGGTCCCCCAACATCTATGTCGGTGAAACAAACCTAAAAAAGAATAAACCGATCGTGTACAAGTCAGGATGCCTTTAATGGGACTTCTACTCAAGAAAAAGAAAAGGTAGAAAAAGGTCAAATGCCAATGAAGGGAAATCCTAACTATAACAAATTATGTCTCGTAGGATGACCTGTGTTGCTCATCTGCAACCAACTCAGAAAGATAGAGCCAATCGCTACACTCTCAACTGACTTGATTTCTTTAAAAACTAGATGATCCTGCAGATCATGCTGATGAATCGAAAGATTGATCTAGAGTTCCTAACAAGGCTGGAACCCTAATTGTTGTGTTGACCAACTATCATTTAAACAACATTTAACCCATAAAATGATATGATAATCAATAAAAATAAATATGAGTTAAAATTTATTTTATTTAACACTACAAAGATGTGTATAAGCCAAGTAGGAAGAGTTGTCGAACCACAGAGAGAAAATGATGTGTAGCTAATTATTAAAAATTGATGCTGATAAATAATAATTATTTTGTATTTTTCTACTTTTTGCTTGTTTTTATGTGGGTTTTTAAATATATTAAAATTTTTAAATATCAGAATAGTTAGGTGAAAGAGTTGACTTAACGAGATCGAGATAACCAAAGTCCTATGTCATATGCAGTCATGATATAGGCAGGATCCTCTGACCGGAGACAGATGTGTTACTATATGTCCGAGTATGTACATTTGGCAGACCAATAGGTTGATGACCTAATCGAGGTCTATACGTCAGCGCGCTGGTGAGTATATAAGGGCAAATGAGTAATACGATCTCTCAAAGGGATAATATAGGTTCATTACTGAACCGGAAGACATGAGCTCACTCATGAAATATTGGGAAGAATCAAATTATGTACACGGTCGTCTCGCTTTGGAAGCTTGACTGAATTTTTAGGTTTGATATATACTTATGGAAATTATATGATCAACACCTAGGTATGATATATGCTTTTGGAAAGTATATGATCGATACCAACTCCCAATAGTGAAATGAGAAATTTAATGATAAAACCCTGAAGGAGACAATATAAAAGAGATCTAAAACTTCGGGTTTATTCTGGGTTTTTCAGTATGCAGGATGTACATGTATTAGGAATGCCTGAGGGTGATGTGATCATAAATGATTGTACAACCATGACGTTTCCATTCTGAGGGAGTGATGATACATGTCTAAATTTTAGTGACTCCTCTCATAGAGAAGTAATCTGATCTTAGTCCAACTGATGGACATTGATCTGAATGTGATTCAGATGTGATGAGAAGATTAGATTTACGGTCTTGATTTAATCAAGCATCTATGCGAGGTCCGCAAGATCTGGATTTGAGATGTGATCTCAATATCCAAGTCATTATACGTGGAACAATACAATTACCATGTCCTTATCTCCAAGTATCCGCAGAGAAAGTGCATTATCCTTGAAAGAGTTCATGGATAATTTCATTATTGATATATGTATCCGAGCATTGAGAAAATGGATATTTAAATGTGATTTAATTATCGTGAATAATATGAATTTGATTCATATTATGAGGAGAGTGATATAAGATAATTAAATGTGATTTAATTATCAAAGATATGAATAATGTGAATGTGATTCATATTATTTGGGCACATGAGAATTGAGATCCAAGATGATTAAATGTGATTTAATTATCATGGATAAGAATAATGTGGATAGCACTATCCACATTATTAAGGTATATTATAAATGTGATTTATAATATATTAAAGAGAGAATATCATGATTTATATTTGTTGATTAATTGTTAATGTGTATTGGATTCACATTGAATGATTAATTGAAAATATAAATACATTTTATTTTGGGTTGTGAATGAGATTCACATTATTTCAATGGCTAGATTGAAATTTTGCACAAAATAATTGTGAATTTTTTTGTGGAAAATATTTACAACAATTGTTGTTGTAAATCTTGGAGACCTCATGAGATAATGAGATCTCATGATTTAATGAGATCTCATGAGATGATTGGTAGTCATCCCCCCCTTTTTAGGGGATGTGGTTAGTTTCCTCATTATCTCTTCTCTAGTCAAAGTGATTTAAATTAGGATTAATTATGTTGATATATTAATATAAATTAATTTAAAATTAAACTAATTGTTGTTGTGTTTTTACAACAACATCTTAGCCATTTAAAGAAACACAAATCAATCTCAACCATTGATTGTGTGTTGTCTATGGATTGAGATCCTTGAACTCCAAAACCCTATATAAGAAGAGGCACCCCTTGCTCTTCGAGGTACACATTTACAACAACAACGAATGCTCTCTTCCTCTCTCTCTACACTTCATGTGCCTCTCTCCCTCTCTCTTATGGCCGTCCACCATGGATCCATTGAGAGAGTCGCCATCGCCGCAGCATTGCCGTTATGCTACCGAGGTACTTGCTCGTGGATCTCTGTCTCCCTCGGTGCACCTCGTTCATGAAGAAGACGTCGACTCTCGTGTAACAAGATCAAGAGATTCATCGCTTGGATCATCAACATGGATTGCGAGAAGGACATGTCTCATCAACGTGCTCACAAGCGTCTCCTGCATTGGATCGGACTTGAGATAGGAGGTATCTTCGTTTAGAGACTCGATCGCAACTACGCTTCAAGAGGTAAATCTTATACCTATCATGATTTAGATGAAATGATCTGAGAAAGGTTCTTGGATCATGTGGTTTCATCACATTTAAAATTTTTAAATTCTGCTCATGATCGCATTCGATGCGATCCACACGCTTCCGTGATGCGCTTGAGGATCTTCACATATCCATCAACTAGTATCAGAGCCAGGTTGGAGGTTTTAGATCGATCCATAAATCTAAGAAGATTTGGGCTCGGTAGGGTTCGTGAAAGTTTTATCGCATTTCAATTTTTGCAGCCTTATTTTGTGATAAATTTAGGCCCTGTTTAAAATGTTTAAACAAGAAATTTTCAGTTAGAGGTTCTCCATTAATTAAGGAAACAATAAGATTTGAGTTTGCATGATTTGGAATCCGATAACTCAAGATGTGATCATTTTAATGAACCTCTATCCATTGTTTCAGGGATGGCGAATCATGACATAATTAAAGTATTGGTTACGATTTTGACATGCTTATAAATACATAATTATCACTTGGGTTATGTTATAAATCAAATTAGCAAACTTTAGAAACTTACTTTGCATAATTTGGATTTAAAATGAATGAGATATGCTATTTTTAGTAAGTGAGGGTCACTGCTGAAAATTGCAATCCTAATCATGAACCTTGTGATAGTCATTTAAGAAACTTGTGAAATTAATGGTTAATTTCCTGGAATAATTATGAATAATATTTGAGAAATATTTGAATGATAATTGTTCTCTTAAATTACATTGCCTCAACCAATAAATGATTAGATTTGATCTAGATCACCAATTGGTTACTTGATACACTTTCACCGAATATGTTACTTGAATAAGTTTATCATTTTTGTTATTGCTATATGGTATAATTTCGGTTGAAAAACCTATAATCATCTCAAGTACACAATGATCGATTTGCCATTATCCTTTCTTGAGGTGGATATGGTATCTAGTCGGGGAGCATTGGGGTAGTAGGTTGCACCGTGCGCGGTCTATCCCACTCCCGTCAGTACTGGCCATGACAACGTGTAAGGACTCGATAATGCTGGAGAAATCATGGTGTATTTTCTAATTATTAAAATTCGAATTAACACGTACTTTGAGACAATACCATATTTTTTCAAGTAACAATCAAGTTTGTTGATTGAATTGAATTGATAATTGATTTAATCTGACTAAATTAATTATATCCAGTTAGAAATACTCTATTATGAATAGATGTGTTATTTACCTTGGAAGAATTAATCATAATGAATATGATTCATAATGATTAGTTAGAATTTGAATAGGAGGTGGAGGATCACATAAATGACATCCATGGTCTCCCATCAAGGTGAAGGGATCCGTCGCTAGGGATTGTATGTAGGAGACGCATGTCCGAAGTGACAGCTCCTACATACAAGCGCATCTGGATCGGGCTCTTTACATCACTAAAGACTAAGGTCATATGCGTAGTAACCCCAATATCGGTTACTTATATTATTGTGGCGATATTAGAATGCGTATAGTGAGTTCTAATCCTATTGAAGGTTGGTTCAATTAAAGATGGGTCAACATCAACTTAGGGGTGGTGGGCCTGGGTGAGGAGATTGTACTAGAGGAGGAGCATGCTGAGAGGAGAGAGTAGTTATAGCCTATAGATTAGATTTATTTTATTAGAACTTTTACTATTGCAATATTTGTGGACTTGGACTCTCTCATTGGACTTAGACTCATCGAGGTGTGTTTCACCGAGTACCAGTGTACTCGGGAGACCTCACCACATTTTTCATGTTTAGTTTTTATTACATTTTATTTTCTTTTGACTCTCAAGGATTTAGCCCCTAGACATAGGGCTTTTGTTAATTGTTACGTAATTAGCTAAGGTCCCACACCTGATTGCTCATTCTGTTCATATAGATCGTAATTGGACTTGACAAATAATTAATAAAAAAAGTTAACGCAATCGATTGAGAGGCCACACACCTCTAGAGGTCATATACAACGCGTGCATGATCCATTGTGGCAGACAGAGATAGATATTTGAGACCAGACTCAGACCTCTCTCTCTCTGATTAGTTAGCTATCTATTCTTCACGATCAATAGAAGTTGCTCGTCTAAGGCTGATTTTGTCGTTGCATAATTTAGATTAGTTTACTTTCTATCTTTAATTTATGCACGGATCACCCTGCAAGTAGAGTGCTAGAGTCAGGTACAAATTTCTAGCTCTGCATGTGTCATAGTGTTTGATTGTGCACCAGCTTTTTCGACTTCCTCCCCTTATTTTATTGGACTCAAAATAATCAAGGAAATAGAAAAATTCGTTAGGCGTTTGTTCATTTCAAAAAATACCTAAAAAGTGAAAACAAAATAAAATTGGGACTACTAATGCAAATTGGACCCTAAAATACACCTCATCTAAAAATCTTTGTTTTGGGGAGAGTCACCCTCCATTGTTTGATTTATCTACAATGAGAGATGACCCACACACTAGGCTAGAGTCATACTTGAACTCCTTTCAGAATACTGGTCTTGTAGTTTGTTGTTCTTTAGTGACAATTTCACCGGGTACCCGGTAATCGGTCCGGGACTTCCTTAGCAGATTGGGCAGATCGGGTAGCCACTAAACGATCGACACCCATACTAGCTGGGAAAAACTAACTGTGGGATTGAGCTAGTCTCCTGAGATCATCAGGTTCCCAACAGCTCGCTTAATCGCTCTGATAGATTGATTGACCACCTAAATAAAATTGACAAGATTAACGACCAATCTTTAATGGTTATCAGCTCGAGTGTTGAGTAGGTGAATTGGGGGATTGATTTCTGATCTTGTTTGCATTCCAGATCTCGTAGTCGTAAATCTCCACATCACGATGATGAGAAGGAGGTCCCTTAGGCTGCCTTTGATAGCACCGCTTTCGAGCACTCCTTTCCATTCATCAAGGGCAGTTCAGAGCGCCTCGACCAGCTCTTTGAACCTGAGTTCGTTACCACCATGTTCCCCCTCGACCACCGTTCTTCCAGTCCTGAGGTGCTAGAGCAGAGTACACCACAGTTATACGTTCATTTGATGGCGCTTGAGTTGGGGTCTTTTGCCTTTGTAGAGACCCAAGAGATGACCATCAATGAGGGACGCACCGATGAGCAACCACAGGGATCTGCATATGTACTTAACCAGGACGCCATCAACCACACACTCTTAGCCTCCATGGAGATGATGCAGCACCAGATTAGAGACCAGGGAGCATTTATGACAAAGGTGCGACAAGAGCTGATGGAGATGAGAGCTGCTAGAGGAGAGCCGTAGAGACCAGCTGGTGGAGAGAAACCAACAGCTGAAGGAGGAGACGGATGTCCAGATGATCAGTTAGAGCCGCGACCACCATGCACGATGAGAAAGTTGCACAACCCTGGTGCAACTCTCACCCACCGATGGATTCAGCTTCCTGAGATCTTGGGCAATTTAAAGCTTTGACTACAGACTGTACAGCTTCTACCCAAGTTCCATGGGATAGCCACCGAGGAGTCCCACCACCATATCAAGGAGTTTGAGATGATCTACAGTACTGTCCATGACAGATTCATGGACGAGGACACGATTAAAATGATCGCCTTCCCGATCTCCTTAGTTGACAGAGCTGCCTATTGGCTGAAGCGTTTGGGGAGTATGTCACCACATGGGAGCAACTCCGGACTGAGTACTTGAACAAGTACTATCCACTCAGCCGGACCAAAGCAACGAGAGCTATGATCAACAACTTCACCATGATCCCGAACAAGCAGTTTCACAAGGCTTGGGATCGATTCCGAGAGCTCATCGACCGGTGTCCACATCATGAGATATCCAAGCCCAACTTAGTCCAGAGCTTCTTTTGTGCGCTGACATCGGAGCTGTAGGGTCTTGTTAGCACCTCATGTGAAGGGTCTTATATTGCCATGGATGAGGGCCAAGTCTGGGCCATCTACGAGGAGACGGTAGAAAACTACACGGTTATGTCCCAGAATAGGGTCTACACTCAGGGGAAGCCCCTCCAACATGTCGTGTCCTATCAGAGGATAACACGAGTCAATGCAGGTCCATCTACTTCATCAACAGTAGCAACACATGCCGAGTCATCAGCCACTGACATGGAGATCATCAGCAAGAAATTGGACCGCGTTGAGATCATCGAGAAGAAGCAGTGTCAAGGCCTCACATAGATTGACCAGTTAGCACAAACACTGAGTGACCTGAAGACTCAGGTCATGTGTCTCCAAGAGGCACACACGGCTTCACAGCCCTGTCTTAGGTCACGAGTTGATCCCAACAGAAGAATCTCCACCCAACCCTCTACCACATAGCACTAGGTTCACCATATCCAAGCAAAGCTGGTCCAGCAGCTGCAACCTTACCACTAGCCACCACCATCTCAGGATACTCAGATGGTGGTCTATCAGCCGAATCAGCTCCTGGCAGTTTTCCCCCCTCCACCTTTCGAGCAGGAGCCGTTGATGGAAGTCAACGGGATTTGGTACGACTGGTATCAGCAGTAGCCCAGGATCCATCGCGATCACCCTGGTTTTAGATGGTCAACCAGAGGCACATCATCCCAGCTGTAGCCTCTAGCTTAGGGCAGGCAGAGCAGCCAGCAACAATAGCAGCCCCATCAGTCCCAATACTAGAAGCAACACCAGTAGGGTCCTCATCCCACATACTAGGTACAACAGTGGAGGCAACAACAACAGCCTCACCAGTAGTACTCCCAGCCTCCCCGTCACTATCAGCAGACTCGGCCTCATTTCCAACGAGGCAACCATTTCGAACCCAACCCTTGACGACCTCGCCTGCCTACTTTCAGATCAACATGCATCCTTCTGGCGAGAGATGGACGACTTCCGACAGGAGACGAGGGAGATCATCAAGGATAAGGCCTCTATACCCGCTCAGATTGAACTAAACCCAAACAAACTCAAGAGGAAATCTGAGCAGGTACATTTTACATAGAATATCACTCCTAGTGATACTTTGGGTCATGTATCTTCCTTTTTGTCAAATGCTAATTTTGTGACACACAGGAGAGGTATGATGCCAACCGGTAGCGCCTTATCTGAGCGACAACACCGTGGAGATTCTGGAGCGCCAGACGAGGAGGGTAGCGGTGCTGATGCCACGCATGATGATGACGGTGGTTTTGAAGCCACTAAGGATGTAGATCCAGCCGACGGTACTGAAGCCGTCATGGTTCCAGATGTAGTCGGTGGTACTGAGGCCACCATTTTTCCAGTTGTTGAGCCAGAGTGCGGTGCTGATGCCACAAAGACAGATGTCGTGGGTAGTACTTATGCCACCATTTTTCCTTCAGATGTGTTGCCATCTCATGTATCTCAAGGTAGAAAATTAAAAAAAATAAAATAGAAAAGACCAAAAATATGAATAAAGAAAAGGTTTATGCATCTTCTTCGAATCCATATGTGTTGCATGATTATGATTGTATGGATTCTATCGCTTCACATACATAGGAACCTATTCCTGACCCCCATCTCTCTGGAAAGGGTCCAACATCCCTTTCCCTCAAGAACTCCGCTTAGCGAAGGGGAATAAACCAGAAAACCCAAACAAAGACACACCGGCTAGAGTTCAACCAACAAATGATAGATAAATTCCATATTTAGTTGACTCTACAGGAGGCATTAGAGCACATCCCTCTCTTCCAAAATAATTTGAGAGAGAAGACAACCATCCACAGGAAGAAGAGGAACCACAATGCAGAGATCCATGTGCTGACCCGTGCCACCTGCTTCGCCATTCATAACCGATTGCTAGCCAAGAGACCCGTTGCAGGAGTTCCATATGTCAGACACCACATACATGAGAAGCTGTTTGATCGCACTCTATTAGACAAGGCTCTTCCATTAACCTTCTTCCGGTAGCCCTACTTGACCGATTCAAGTTCGGCCCTCTTCGATAGAGCAAGAGAGTCCTTCAGTTTCCTGATAGATCTGCCAAGAGACCGAAGGGGTTATTAAAGGATGTGGTCATCACAATTCAGGGTCTGAAAATCCCCGTGGACTTTGTTGTATTGGACATGGAGATCCCTGAATCTATGACATATACCCCCATCATACTGGGATGCCTATTCTTGGCCACAACCAAAGCTGTGTCCGACCATGATAGTGGGAAGGCATACTTTTGCGTCGAGGGTGAAAGTGTATAAACAGAGACGATCGAGGAGACCAGAGCGAGAGATTCAACCTGCTCCGAGCAGTCGAGTGATATAGAGCATATGACATATATTGAGCGAGATTTCCACCAGGAGTACGACTTTGTGATCATTGATGATGAAGCCATATGGTCAGACTTAGCATCACGATCCCTTATCATGCCTTTAGATACAAATGATTTACATATTATGGCAGATGAGAGTTCGGAAAGCACACTCATGGCACCGGACACAGTAGAGGTTGATGGTTGTGGAACGTAGGGCGAAGCTGATTTTGTTTCATGTTCTTCGAATTCAGATCCCTCGGACTCAGATACTGATTGGGATGATTTTGATGACTATTTGCCTTGTTTGATTCCTTCAGAGCCGACAGCTCGAGTGGAGAGTGAGCCAACACAGATTACAGATACACCAGCAGGGTCGTCTTCACCATATCTTCTCATATAACGAGAGTTCTCCCATGCAAATATGGTCACCTTCACTCAAACCATTTATAAGTCAAATTTGCCAGCTCCCAATTGTCCAGAATTGAAGCCTTTGCCATAGTCGATGAAGTACAGATTCCTTGCAGGTTAGCCAGAGATGTTCCCAGTCATTATCTCAACGGCTTCGACTGGAGATCGAGAATCTCGTTTGATGGAGGTTCTTGAAAGAAACTGCAAGTCGATTGGATGAAGAGTAGCTTATCTCCAAGGGATAAGTATGGCCCTGTGCTCCCACTATATTTATCTCAAAGAGGACACTAAGCCATCGCGTGAGTTCCAGCAACTACTGAACACGAATCTTTGAGATATTTTCATGATGGAGATATCAAAATGATAGAGCACCGATTTTATCTTACCCCATCTTTGACTCCAAGTGGGTTAAGTCCATTACATGTGGTGCCCAAGAAGACGGGTATCACTATAGTTGTGAGCGAGTCTGGAGAGGAGATAGCTACTTGGGTACCCACTTCATGGAGGGTCTGTGTGGACTACAATTGAATCATGCCACCAAGAAGGATCATTTCCCACTACCATTTATTGATCAGATCATCGAAAGGCTAGCTGGGAATAGTCATTATTGCTTTCTTGACGGGTACTCCGGCTATAATCAAGTGTCCATACCACCCGAAGATCAGGAGAAAACGACATTCACCTGTCCGTTTGGGATATATACTTTCAGACGGATGCCCTTTGGTTTATGTAATGCCTCGGCTATCTTTTCAGACATGGTAGGTGACTGTTTAGAGGTCTTCGTGGACGACTTTTCTGTCTACGATGACAAGTTCGATGCTTATGTTAATTGCCCAGTCCGCATACTTCAGCGTTGTATCGAGGTCCATCTCATATTATCTTTGGAGAAGAGTCACTTCATGGTGACTCAGGGGACAGTGCTTGGCCATATCACCTCCAACAGGGGCATTGAGGTTGATTCGACCAAGGTGTATATAATCAGAAAACTCAATCCACCTTCCAACATGAGGTAGTTGTGGTCTTTTCTAGGGCATGTCGGTTTCTACTGATGATTCATCCAGGATTTCAGTCGTATTGACCGACTGCTTACTAATTTGACGAAAGACACCGAGTTCATTATCGATAAATGTCTAACGTCATTTGAGATACTCAAGGGATTAGTTATCGAGGCTCCTGTCTTCCAGCCACCCGATTGGTCTCTCCCATTCGAGATCATGACAGATGCTTCTGATTTTGCCATAGGGGTTGTGCTAGGATAGAGGAGGGATGGATTGCCTTATGCCATTCACTATGTTAGCTGGACTTTGGATGTCGCTCAGCGGAATTACACTATTACAGAGAAGGAAATGCTAGCGATAGTCTTTGCTTTGGACAAATTCAGATCTTATATTCTTGGATCCCAAGTGACAATTTTTACAGATCACACCACCATCCGCTACCTAATGGCAAAGAAGGATGCCAAAGCAAGATTGACCAGATGGATCCTTCTACTCCAGGAGTTTGACATTGAGATTAAGGATAAGCCCGGAGTCAAGATTATGGTGGAGGATCACCTCTCCCGATTAGAGAACCTTGAGGATTCAGACCAGATTGCACCTATTACAGAGACCTTCCCAGATGAAACGATCATTGCTATCGCCTCGCTTCCATGGTATGCCAATAATGTGAACTATCTTGTCACCAAGAAAGTTCCACAAGGTTGGCCCAGGCAGCGACTTGAGACTTTCCTTGCGAAGGCCAAGTCATACCATTGGTAGGATCCCATACTTTATCATGAAGGAGGGTATAGTGTCTGGTGTCAATGCATTCCTCAGAAGGAGCACCACAGCATCCTCACATATTTCTACAAGCTTGAGGAAGGAGGACATCATTCTGGAAGGAGGACAGCACATAAAGTGCTCCAATCCAGCCTATGGTGGCCTACCCTCTTCAAGGATTCTAGTGAATTCGTGAAGAGGTGTACCGACTTTCAGAGGATGGGCACCTGTAGACAGCGTGATATGATTCCAATGCAACCCATTAACTTCTGTGAGGTTTTTGATTCATGGTGCATCAATTTCATGGGTCCATTCCCTATGAGTCAAGGATTTGAGTACATTCTGCTTGTTGTGGATTATGTGAGTCGTTGGGTTGAGGCCATCCCCACCTGAGCCGTAGATGCTAAGACTGTTTGTAGATTTTTAAGGAAAAATATCATTTCACAGTTCAGGGTTCCTGGAGTGTTGGTATCTGACGGAGGGACTCACTTTATCAACAACAAGGTAAATGCCCTTGCTAACGAGTTCGGCATTGACCATCGTGTTGCCACTCCATATCACCCTCAGACCAATGGTCTTACAGAAGTATCGAACAAGGAGATCAAGACTATTTTGCAGAAGGTTGTCTGCCCAAACCGAAAGGATTGGTCACAGCTTTTGGACTCGATCTTGTGGGCTATTGTACTTCCTTAAAGACACTTTTGGGAACATCTCTCTTTCGTATCGTTTACGGCAAACCATGCCTTTTACCTGTGGAAATCAAGCACAAGTAACTATGGACAGTCACAGAGCTATTATTGGATCCGAAGAGTATAGGAGATCATAGGAAAAAAGAGTTGGCATCCTTGGAGGAGTTGAGAGATACAATCTTTTCGAGTAGCCTACAATATAAGGAGAGAGTGAAGATATGGCATGATTCTCACATCAGCCATAAACAATTTGATCCGAAACAGAGAGTATGGCTATTTAATGCTAGGTTGAGATTATTTCCAGGGAAGTTGCAGAGCAAATAGAAGGGACCATACTTGATCCGAAAGGTGCATGACAATGGGAGCATTGATATATCTGATTTGTCAGCTAAATCCACCTTTCAAGTCAATGGTCAGCACCTAAAGCCATATCTAGATCATGATCTGCTAGTCGTTGACGTTGCCCCTATTCATTTTGCATGAGATGTGGTCTTTGACTCACATCATTTGCATCTCATGCCTGATTATCACTTCTCCTCTGCAGCTGTATAGATCCAGTTGTCCATATCACACATTCTGTTGTCTAACACCCCAACTTCATATTATGAGTAGGTTGTACTTAGGGTGTACTTTACCTTAAGTGTGTGTGTGTGTGTGGGGGGGTGCCAGACATGTCATTATCTGTTTGATTCTTTATACCTATGTTTTGTTGCCTATACTTAGGGATATTTACCCTAAGTACAGGGGAGGTAGACCCTATACATCCTAACCCTTGGTTTTCCCCTTGTGTATAGACTGATATACTTAGGATTACTTGATCCGAAGTATAGGTGGATCACCGACCTCTATTCATTGTATTCATTAATTTATCATCGTAGTATAGCATTCTTTACTACCCAATACTCAGCACGAGTGACTTATGTCTTCATCTCATCGCTCTTTGATTACTTTGAGGACATCACTCGAGCTAAGTATGAGGGCACCGTATATATTGTATATATAATTTATCCATAACTCCTACTTTGTGTGAGTGTGTTATTAAATAAAATGGCTAAAAATATTAAACCTAAAAAATCACAAAAATTTTAAAATATACGTGTACTTGTAAATAACTTTTTGTAAAAGCTATTTTGGTACAAATATTTGAAAAATTGCTTTGATTGTAAAAAGTTTGTAAATATTTTTTGTATCAGAAATATGTATATAGTACATTTTTTTTTAAAAATGCTTGAAAAATAAAATTTGCAAAAATTTGTTTGTAAATGTTTTGCAAAGCTTCGTCTTCCTTGCATTCAAACATGTACATATATTCTTCTGAATCATAGTTGACATTTAACTAGTCTGGAATTAAATTGGAAAATAGAGCCTGGTTAAGACCTTAATCCACCTAACTTCAGAGGAACCTTATAGGATTTGGGGTTAAGACTTTTCAGGTTCATTAGTGACTTAATTCTTTGAGTCCACTAGGCTATGTTCACATGTCATCTTGATGGGCCTATGTAGAACACTTTGTTGGACATGCGAGCCCACGACGAGCCATTATACAATAAATGTTATTGCAAATATCATTCCCTGATCTGAAAAGAAGAATAAAAATTTGCATAATAGGTCCCTTAGTACAATTAGGGTTATGTACCATGGCCATCTTAATTTTCATACAGCCGTTGATTCAATTATTGAATTATAGAGGCTGGTACTAGGATGAGTATCTATAAAGTTAGATTGAGGACTCATCAAGTACCGTCAAATGATTATTAAGAGATGATCTCTAGCCTGAGTAGGAGATGTCAATTTTTTCTCACTTGGCAGATATCTGACCGACCTCTTGATGCAGGTCCTCTGCATGGGAATAGAAATTCGAAGGTGTCAGATTAGTTATGTCAAAGAGTTGACTTAACAAGATCGAGATAACCAAAGTCCTATGTCGTATGCTGTCATGATATATGCATGCATCCTATGACCAGAGACAGATGTGTTACTATATGTCTGAGTATGTACATTTGGCAGACCAATAGGTTGATGACCTAACCAAGGTCTATACACCAGCGCGCTGGTGTGCATATAAGGGCATATGAGTAATACAATCTCTCAAAGGGATTATACAGGTTCATCACTGAACTGGAAGACATGAGCTTACTCATAAGATATTGGGAAGAATCAAATTCTGTGCACGGTCGTCTTACTTTGGAAGCTTGACTGAATTTGTAGGTTTGATATATACTTTTGGAAAAGTATACGATCAACACCTAGGTATGATATATGCTTTTGGAAAGCATATGATCGATACCGACTCCCAATGATCGATTGAGAAAATTGATGATAAACTCTAACGTAGATAGTGTAAAATTGATCTTATACATCGGGTTTATTCTGGGTTTTCCAGTATGCAGGATGTACAGGTATTGGGAATACCTGAGGGTGATGTGATCATAAACCATTGTATAACCATGATGCTTCCATTCCGAGGGAGTGATGAAAAAGATCTGGATTTTAGTGACTCCTCTCATAGAGAAGTAATCTGATCTTAGTCCAAATGTTGGACATTAATATGAATGTGATTCAGATGTAATGAGAAGATTAGATTAGCGGTCTTGATTTAATCAAGCATCTATGGGAGGTCCGCAAGATCTGGATTTAAGATGTGATCTCAATATCCAAGTCACTATATGTAGAACAATATAATTGCCATGTCCTTATCTCCAAGTATCCGCGGAGAAAGCGCGTTATCCTTGAAAGAGTTCATGGATAATTTCATTGTTGATATATGTATCCGAGCATTTAGAAAGTGGATAATTAAATGTGATTTAATTATCATAAATAATATGAATTTGATTCATATTATAAGAAGAGTTATCTAAGATAGTTAAATGTGATATAATTATCAAAGGTGTGAATAATATGAATGTGATTCATGTTATTTGGGCACATGAGAAAAGAGATCCAAGATGATTAAATGTGATTTAATTATCATGGATATGAATAATGTGGATAGCACTATCCATATTAATCATATATATTATTAATGTGATTTATAATATATTAAAGAGAGCATATTATGATTTATATTTCTTGATTAATTATTAATGTGAATTGGATTCACATTAATTGATTAATTGAAAATATAATTACATTTTGTTTTGGGTTGTGAATGAGATTGACATAATTTCAATGACTTGATTGAAGTTTTTCACATGATAATTGTGAATTATTTTTGTGAAAAATATTTACAACAATTGTTGTTGTAAATATTGGAGATCTCATGAGATAATGAGATCTCATGAGATAAAGAGATCTATGAGATGATGGTAGCCATCCTCCTAACTTTAGGGGATTGGTTTAGTCTTCTCATTATCTCTTCTCTCATCAAATGTGATTTAAATTGGAATTAATTATGTTGATTTATATATATGAATTAATTCAAATTAAATCAATTGTTGTTGCATTTTTACAACATCATCTAAGCCATTGAAAGAAACACAAATCAATCTCAACCATTGATTGTGTGTTGTCCATGGATTGTGATCCATGGACTCCCAAAACCCTATATAAGAAGAGGCATCCCTTGATTTTCAAGAGAGGTTTTTGTCAACAACGATTTGCCTTTCTCCCTCTCTCTCTTACGGTCGTCCACCATGGAGCCATTGAGAGAGTCGTCTTCGCCACACCATTGTCATTATGTTGCCAAAGTACTTGCTCATGGATCTTCGTCTCCTTCGGTGCGTCTCTCTCGTAAAGAAGACGTCGGATCTCGTGTGACGAGATCAGAAGATTCATCTCTTGTATCATCAACATGGATTGTGAGAAGGATGCGTCTCATCAACGCACTCGCAAGCCTCTCCTCTGTCAGATCGAACTTGAGACTGGAGGTCTCTTGGTTTAGAGACTCGATCGCAACCACGCTTCAAGAAGTAACCTTAATACTTGTTGTGGTTTAGATGAAACGATCCAAGAAAGGTTCTTGGATCATGTAGTTTCATCACATTTAAAATTTTAAATTATGTTGCCGAGAGCAACTAGTGCGACTAGTTGCTCACTATTGCATTCGATGCGATCCACACACTTCCATGATGTGCTTGAGGATCTTCCCATATCCTTCACACTTAACAACACATGCATGATTCTCAGAAATGATGGCTTTACTTCGACCAGCACCTTACACATAGCTCCACACAGATGAGGTAGCGAGGAGGAAGAATTCCTTGACTTGGGGTAGCATACGAGGGTAGTACTTCTAGGCAGAACCTCTCGTCTTCCTTTAGGGAGGGTTGTGCACCTCAACCTGGTCTACTAGCATTGAGGTCTAAAGATAGGAGTTTGTGGGTTGAAATAAGGCTTAAAAAGAGGGATAGTCTACTATCTCAGGAGGAAAAACTCCTTATGTACATGCTGCACCATGTAAATATGTTGTATATATGCACATTAAAAAAATGTGCATAAACAAGAAAAACTCCAAAAAGGTGGAAAGGCCTAATTGAAAACAAAATGCCAGTCGAAGTATACATAGTGAATAAGCAAAGCTTATGTGTTCTACCTTCTCATCTCCTGGAAGCTTGCGGTGGGAGACTTACTACACTGGTTAGGCTCCCAGGGATATGTGGCTACACTGGTCACAGTCCATTCTCTTCTTTCCCCTCTTCTTAAGCCGGTTGAACTTGAACTTAGAAGGGAATACCCAGTTCCTCGAAGAAAAAAACTTCTATACTAAGGAATTAGAGTTACCTTGTCGAGGGAGGCAATTGCTTTTTCATTACTGAGGTGGGGAGCTACATATCACTTACACAGTAAAAGAAAAGATGCATAGTCATTAGAGTTTGCGTATGTAGACTTGTACTAATCTAGTTTATTGAGGAGTCTTGACCATAAAATAGTGGAACTTAGAGACTGTTGAGTCTTAAATCTAAGTCTCAGTAAGGTTCCAACAAATTAATAATCCAAAGGTCTGACTGAGCTCCATGCTTCAATTTAATGAAGATAAGTTTAATAATCAACCTTGATTCCTTCCTTTCTCTTTTCACTTCTTTTTCAAATAAAAGTTTGCTATGGGACTAGCAAAGGTAAAGTATAGGAGGGTGATGAATCCCTGACTCTCACTCTTTATTCTTTTATTTTAGCTATTTTTCTTGGAAAAACATTTTGTAAATACCTGTAAATATAATAACTTAGCAACATGCGCCTTTGTTAATATTGCATAATTAAGCATGTTTTTGCTAAATAAAAGAATAAAGGAATAGAAAAAGGAATGATTATTTAGAATAAATACATAGTGACCCTAATCCTAAGAGAAGGTCAAGCCTTGACCAGGTTGCAAAATAAAATAAGTAGAGAGAGATAGGGTCCACTATCTATTGTATATATGACCTATACTTATGAGTATTATTTATACAATTATTTTTGAAAAATAAATAAAATAATAAATTATTCTTTCTACACCCCTATATATATTTCTAAAAATAATATAAAAATAAAAATCAGACAATAAAAATAAAACGAATTCCTAAATTACGTGTACAAAATACACATGTATATATTGCATTATCTAATTATTATGTACCCGTAAATAAGTTGTAAAAATAAAATAAAAATTATTTTATAATCATAGAATTATTTTGTAAATAAAATATAAAATAAGGTTATTTATTTAAAAATAATAAATTAAAAATACTTGTATATAATGCATAGGTATAGTATACATGTATATAATAATATATATATTGTATATACATTAATTTGTTTTTCATAAAAATAAATAAAAATCATAGAAAAATACTTTGAAAAATATATAATCATTTTATTGTTTTATACAATTTTTATTTTAAATTCATTTGCTATTTTTATTGAATATTTATTTTGTATATTCCGATTTTCTAATTGGTCTAGCTAAGAAAGTTGACTTGGTCAGCGTCCCCTTCCAGCCCGGGTCAGGTCTAAGCCTTCTCGCCAGAGCTCCTTCTCCGATTTTTCTCGCCCGATTCCTAGCTCCTCTTTCCTCGAGATCCGGACCCGAGATTCCTCGTATACCTGAGATTCTCGTAGAACCGTAAGATCACTCGGATCTCCTTAGGGTTTCGTACCACCTGTAGATCTTTCCAGACACCTGACCACCCCTATATATCTTCTCTTTCGCTCCGCCAGCTCGATAACTCGTGCCTCACCTCTTCCTTCACCCCTAGATACATCTAACTGAGTGACAGCAACTGGGAGGAGCCCTTGGAGCGAACGTTGGTGAATTCATCAAGGCCGTAGTTCACCAACGTGGTCGGAGATCTCCGCCACGTGCAGCCTCTCTCGCCCGTCGCAGCAAATTGAGGCCACAACCCACTACCCCCCTTCACCTGGAGATCGTGCATCTGCTGGTAGCTTCAGGTAACACCCGTTTCTTTTGCATTATCCATTTCGATTTGATCTTCTCTTTTTGCTCCGCCGCAAGCATCTTATCTCCGACCAACTGGACGGAGCTCCGATATCTATACCTATCTACACATATCGACTTCTCAATTCACGCTCCACCTCCCAACGCAATCTGATCACCCTAAACCTTGCTCACTAGAGCAAGATTAGGCCTGATCTCCCTCCCTCGCGTTCGTAGGAGATCCAACCCACGTTTACCATCATTTCCTTTAGTACCTTGTGCAATAAACCCTTGTCGGAGCTACGCCTCCGAGCGGTGTACCCATTGCAGGTGCTAGTTCACGCGAAGGCATCCATTTAGCCTCTTGACTGCTCAGGCAGAGCTGCTCCTGGTCGTGCCGCCCTCCACTACCATCTAACCATTGTCACCCTCATCAAAGCCCTTCACCAGAGGCGGAGTACTCCCACAACCGTGTTGAGCCCTTCTGCAGCTTCATTAGGGCTGTGGATCATCGACCATGCTCAAGCGAAGCTCGCCAGGAGGGAGTTCTTCCAATTACCTCACTAGCCGTCCCATCATGAGATAGACCCCAAATCTGATCACGACCGTACATACACGCCTTATTAGTAACGATCTGATCAGATTCTAGGAGAGTTCTACGCCATCCACACACGCCACCTTCATCAGCCATCAGATCCGTACTATACCAGAGAATCACAGACGTACGTCCTCGACCGCGTTAGAGCCATCAGATCTTTTCCAGGGGACGATCAGAGTCGCTATTGTCTCCACGCGCTACGCACGTGCCTCAAGGTATATTTCCCTTTCACCATCGCAAGTTTCTGCTTTCCTATTTATTCCATTAAATAAATGTTGAAGTTATGAACTTTTACAATCTGGACCTCTAGTTTTTTGGTATTTGCATTTTAGACCTATTGAGTTGAAGTCACATGTGTGATCACGTGTTTTCTGGGTTATTTGCATATTATTGTCTGAACTCTTACTATGTTATGGAATGGATGAAATGTTTTTAGTATTTGCAACTATACCCTTGTGAGGTTGGATCGCTTGTTTTGTGTGTGATTGAGTGGACTTTTTGCAACAGTGGCCCTAGCCTTTTCTACTATGTTATCGTTCGCCCCAGGAACTTTCTATATTTGCAAATTACTCCCTATAAATTATGATTAATTGCTTGCCTTGGATTGGACTTAATAAATAGCCCATTAATTCGAAAAATCACATGGAAATTACCACTAACCCCTATAGCATGTAATATTTACCATGACTTTCTTGAGTTATTTTGATTGCATTTCTTAATTTTAAAATTCAAAAACCTTTAAAAACATACCTATTTAGCTTAAAAAATCATAAAAATTCGAAAAATACTTTAAAAATTCTACAAAAATAACGATAATTGCCTCTTTGTGTGTTTTATTTACTATATTAATTTTGTTTGAAAATTCCTTACAATCCCTAAAAATAGAAAAATACCTAAAAACCTATAAAAATCATATAAAATAAAACAAAAAAATCTAAAAATTGTGCTTACACTTCCTATTTGTAGCATTTTATATCTATTTTCTTATAAATTTGTAGTCCGTGACCTTGGGACACTTAAAATATTTGTAAGTTGCAATTTGGTCCTGTTTATTCACTATTCCCATTTTTTAGCACCATTTGGTTTTTATAAAATCATAAAAACATTTGCAAAACCCCAGTAAATTACCAAAAACATTTCAAATCTTTAAAAACCCAAAAATATTTTTATCTTAATTTACTGACTATTTTTAGCTTTGTAGAAAAATACAAAAATGTTGGTGTGCTTGTTTACCCTCATTCAATTTAATTTTATTTTCTTATTAAAATTTAATAATTTGCACACTTAAAAACCACTAAATTTTTTCCTTTATTTTATTTCTGAGATTTGACTACTTCGTAGGTTTCTCGTGCTCCTTGTGTTCGACCCTAGTTGATATAGCATGTAAAGTAAATAGCGAACCGCTTACATTCATGATTGTATGATTTTCTTTGGGTGGTTTATTTTTCTTGATTGACCGCGCTTGGTGATTCGGGTCGCAATGACCCTTGATATTACTTAACCCAAGTTTCTTGGCGTGGCATCAATGGACATCAAGACAGCTTTCCTCAATGGATACCTCGAGGAGGATATCTATATGGAGCAGCCCCATGGCTTCATAACCGAGGAGGGCAAAGTATGCAAGCTGAAGAAATCCATTTATGGGATCAAATAAGCTTCTCATAGCAGGAACATCAGATTTGATGAAACCATAAAGAGTTATGATTTTGTGCAGAATTCTGATGAACCTTGCGTGTACAAGAAGCTTAGTGGGAACGCCATGGTGTTCATTGTGCATTACGTAGATGACATCCTTATCATTGAGAATGATATAAGGATGATGACCATTGTTAAAATTTTCCTATCCCGTACCTTCGAGATGAATGATCTTGGAGAAGCTACTTACATCTTGGGTCTGAAGCTGTTTAGAAACCGAGAAAAGAGGATATTGGGATTATCAATATGGGTACATTAAGAAAATTCTTGAACGTTTCCATATGGATAATTCCAAGAAAGTTTTCCTCCCTTTAAGACATGGTATCCACCTATATAAAGGGATGGCTCCTCAAAGTGTTGAGGAAAAGAAGGCCATGGCTGGATGCCCCTATGCATCAGCTGTAGGAAGCTTGATGTACACCATGATGTGTACTAGGATAGATATCTGCCATGCAGTAGGAATGGTAAGTCATTACCAATCATGCTATGGAGAACAACACTGGAATGCAGTAAAGAACATTTTCAAGTATCTAAAACGGACGCTAGATTACATCTTGGTTTATGGAGATGGTGATCTCCAAGTCTAGGGATACAAAGATTCAGACTTCCAATTGGACATAGATGATCGAAAGTTGACATCAGGGTTTGTGTTCCTGTTGGACGGTGGTGCTGTGAGCTGGAGAAGCAAGAAGCAGAACACTATAGAAGATTCAACAACAAAAGTTGTATACATTGCTGCATCTGATGCGGCAAAGGAGGTGATGTGGTTGTGTAAGATCATCTTAGAACTTAGTAGAGTTTCCTCTAATACTCCCATCCCGTTACTCTGCGATAACATGAGAGCCATTACCCAAACAAAGGAACCCAGATGGCATCAAAAGAGCAAGAACATGGAAAGGAAATACCACATAATTCGGAAGATTCAAAAGCGTGGTGACATCATCACGAAGGTATCCTCTGTCGACAACATTGCTGATCCTCTTACCAAACCTTTAACACATAAGGTTTTTGACCAACATGTAATGAGTATGGGTTTAAGGATGGTACCTGAATGGTTCTGAGGGCTAGTGGGAGATTGTTAGCCATGTGAGCCCGAGACGAACCATTCCTACAATAAATGTTATTGTTTTGTTTTATTTATCAATAAAAGTTATTGATTTATTCACTTCCTATCTGAGTTTAAATGAATGAATGCACTATAAGGTCACTCTGTACAATTAGAGTTATGTGCCATGGCCATTTTAGTAATCATACAACTGTTTATTCAATAATGGAATCATAGAGATTGGTGCTTGGATGAATATCTAAGGAGTTAGATTGGGGACTCATCAAGCATCATCAAATCATTATTAAGAGATGATCTCTAGCATGAGTAGGAGATGGCAATCCTTGTCATTTGGTTGATATCTGACCGACCTCTTGATGCAGGTCCTCTACATGAGAATAGAGATTCGAAGGTGTCAGATTAGTTAGGTCAAAGGGTTGACTTAACAAGATCGAGATAACCAAAGTTCTATTTCGTATACTGTCACGATATAGGCACACATCCTCTGACCGGAGACAGATGTGTTTCTATATATCTGAGTATGTACATTTGACAAACCAATAGGTTGATGACCAAACCAAAGTCTATACACCGACAAGCTGGTGTGCATATGAGGGTATATGAGTAATGTGGATCTCTTAAAAGATCATACAGGTTCACTTGTGAACTGGAAGACATGATCTCACTCATGATGTATTGGGACCGATCAAATTCCATGCATCGTCATTGTGCTTTGGAAGCATGACAAGAATTTGAAGGAATGATATATTCTTTGGAAAATAATATGATCTATACCAACTCCCAATGACCTAGATTGAGAAACTTGGTGATGAAACCCTAAAGATGATAGTGCAAAATTGATCTATATCTCCGGGTTTATCATAGATCTTCCAGTATGCAAGATGTACAGGTATTAGGAATACCTGAGGGTGATGAGATCATAAACGATTGTATAACCATGATGCTTCCATTCCGAGGGAGTGATGAAATAGGTCTGGATTTTAGTGACACCTCTCAGGAGAAGCAATCTGATCTTGGTCCAAGTGTTGGACATTGATCTGATTGAGATTAAGATGCAACAAGAAGATTAGATTTGCAGTCTTGATTTAATCAAGCATCTATGAGAGGTCCATGAGATCTGGATTTGAGATGTGATCTCAATATCTAGGCCACTATATGTGGAACGTACAATCTCCATGTACTTATCTTCAAGTATCTGCGGAGAAAGCACATTATTCTTGAAAGAGTTCAAGAATAATTCCATTATTGAAATTATATCCAAGCATTGAGAAATTGATAATTAAATGCGATTTAATTGTTATGAATAATGTGAATTTTATTCATATTATTTGAATGCATTAGAATGATAATTCAATATAATTAAATATGATTTAATTATTATGGATATGAATAATGTGGGTAGTATTATCCAATTATTCATATATATTATAAATGTGATTTATGATATATAAAAGAGAAACTAATTGTGATTTATATTTGTTGATTAATTATTGATGTCAATTGGATTCACATTGGGTGGTTAATTAAAAATATGATTACTTGTTTTGGGTTGTGAATGCGATTCACATAATTCTAATGGCATTATTGCAATCTTCACAAGATAATTGTGAATTATCAATATGAGATAATCTTGGAAATTACATGAGATAATATAATCTCATGACTTGGGATGAGATTGACTCATCCCAAGTCAAAGAGGGTGGACGGCTACATTGTGCCATGTGGCTTGGTGGCCTCCCCCCCTTTTAAGGGATAAGTCAATCTCTTCCATTAATATCTTTAAGATTAAATGATTTAATTTTGAAATTAATTATATTAATTTATCAATATATTAAATTAAAATAATTATTTTGTTGTTTTTAACAACACTTATCATAAACACAAAATCAACCGCAACCGTTGATTTGGTGTTAACCATGGATCGGGATCCATGGACTCTCAAAACCCTATAAAAGAAGAGGCATCCCTTTCTCTTCGATTACAAAATTCCGACAACGTCTCTCTCTCTCTCTCTCATTACTCATGCCAACCCCCTCCCCCCCTCTCTCTACAAGAGTGGTCGTCCACTCTTCTCATAGGGAGAAGGCTTTCTTCATTGACGCATCGACGTTGTGTTGCTGCTTCGATGACTCCGATCTCCGTCTTCTTTGGTGCATCTCATACATGAAGAAGGTGTTCAATCTCGTGAGATGAGATCAGGAGATCCATTCTTGGATCATCAACTTGGATTACGAGAAGCACGCTATTCATCCCCGCACTCGAAAGCGTCTCCTACGACAGATCGGACTTGAGATAGGAGGTCTCTTCTCTTAGAGGCTTGATCGCAACCACTCCACAAGAGGTATTCCTTTGTCAATTATGTGGTTTGATGAAATGATCCAAGAAGTGTTCTTGGATCATGTGGTTTCATCGCTTTAATTTTTTTTAAATTCCGATGCATCGAGCTACTAGTACGACTAGTCGCTCTTGATCGTATACGATATGATTCACATGCTTCTGTCATACTCTTGAGGACTCAACCACAATCCTTCATGTTGGACATGCAAGCCCACAATGAGCCATTATGCAATAAATGTTATTGCAAATATCATTCTGTGATCTGAAATGAAGAATAACTAATTTGCATAATAGGTCCCTTAATATAATTAGGTTATGTACCATGTCCATCTTAATGATCATACAACTATTGATTCAATTGTTAAATCATAGAGGTCGGTGCTTGGATGAATATTTTAAAAGTTAGATTGGGGACTCATCAAGCACTGTCAAATGATTATTAAGAGAGGATCTCCAGCTCGAGAAGGAGATGGCAATCCTTTGTCTAAAGGCTAATATCTGGTTGACCTCTTGATGCAGGTCCTCTACATAGGAATAGAGATTCATAGGTATCAGATTAGTTAGGTCGAAGAGTTGACTTAATGAGATCGAGATAACCAAAGACCTATGTCGTATGATGTCATGATATACACATGCACCCTCTGACTAGAGACATATGTGTTACTATATGTCTGAGTATGTAAATTTGGTAGACCAGTAGGTTGATGGCCTAATAAAGGTCTATACACTGACTTGCTGGTGTGCATAGAAGGGCATATGAGTAATACGATCTCTCAAAGGGATCATACATATTCATTTATTTAACTGGAAGACATGAGCTCACTCATGAGATATTGGGATGAATCAAATTCCGTGCATGGTCATCTCTCTTTGGAAGCTTGAATTAATTTATAGGTTTGATATACACTTTTGGAAATTATATGATCAACACCTGGTTATGATATATCCTTTTGGAAAGTATATGATCTATACCAACTCCCAATAGTCAAATGAGAAACTTTATGATAAAACCCTGAACTAGACAGTGTAAAATTGATCTAATACTTTGGGCTTATTCTAGATCTTCCCGTATGCAGGATGTATAGGTATTAGGAATCATAAATGATTTTATAACTGTGATGCTTCCATTCCTAGGGAGTAATGAAACATGTCTAGATTTTAGTGACTCCCCTCAGTAAAGAAGCGATCTGATATTGGTACAGATGCTGGACATTGATCTGAATGTGATTCAGATGCAATGAGAAGATTAGATTGGCGATCTTGATTTAATCAAGCATGTTTGAGAGGTCCGCAAGATCTAGATTTGAGATGTGATCTCAATATCCAAGTCATTATATGCAAAATAATACAATCACCCTGACCTTATCTCCAAGTATCCACAGAAAAAGTGCATTATCCTTAAAAGAGTTCAAGGATAATTTCACTGTTGATATATGTATCTGAGCATTGAGAAATTGATAATTAAATGTGAGTTAATTATCATGAATAATATGAATTTGATTCATATTATACGAAGAGTTATATAAGTTAATTAAATGTGATTTATTTATCAAAGATGTGAGTAATATGAGTATGATTCATATTATTTGGTCACATGAGAATAGATATCCAAAATGATTAAATGTGATTTAATTATCATGGATATGAATAATGTGGATATCACTAAGAGAGAGCCTATTGTAATTTATATTTATTTATTAATTATTGATGTGAATTGGATTCACATTATATGATTAATTGAAAATATAATTTATATTTTATTTTGAGTTGTCAATGTGATTCACAAATTTCAAATGGAATGATTACAATTTTCACAAGATAATTGGGAGTTATTTTTGTGAGATGATATTGGATATTTTCATGAGATTATGTAATCTCATGAAATTGAAAGGAGATTACCATCCACCCATAAAGGTGGTGGACGACCACCAACTCCTAATTGGATTGGGTGGCTGTCCCCTCTTTATGTGGTAGGAGGTCTATCTCATTTCCAATTATCTCCAATGTTGATTAATTTATTTAAAATTAATTTATATTGATTATTCAATATATATTTACTTTAATTAAATTAATTATTGTTGTGTTTTTACAATAAGATCTTGGCCATTGATAGAAACACAAATTAATCTGATCCATTAATTTTGTGTTGTCCATGGATTATGATCCATGGACATCCAAAATATTATATAAGAAGAGGTAACCCTAGCTCTTCTTTACACAATGGAAATATGCTCTATTCCCTTCTCTCTCTACATGCCAAGTTTCTCTCCCTTTCTCTCTCTTATGTCCATCTACCTTGATGCCCTAGAGAGAGATCGTCGTAGTCATTGCATCACCATTATACTGCTGGAACGACTGATGAATCTGCATTTTATTATCTTTATTCATTTATTTTAACTTAAAATCTCTTTTAAAACTCCTGTATATATTACTAAATCCATGTTCTTACTATCCTACATCTGTGTGTAAATATTGTGCATATATTACTATTTTAACCTAAACTTAATAAATACATAAATAAGGAAAAATAAAGAAAATAAAAGACTATATATATGCAATAGATACAGGCTGACCCAAACCCCGAGAGAAGGTCAAGACTTGATCTGATCGACCAGGAATAAAGTAGAAGGATATATGGTCTTCAATCAAGAAATAAAAAAATGTGTTTTTGTAAATACTTTTCATTTATTATTATTATGTGTATATTTGTATAAAACTTGCACAATTTTATTTGACTATAAATTGAACTCAAATTAAATAATTTTCTAAACAAAAGTTGTAAAAAAATATTTTCTAAATAATAAAAATACTTGTAAAATAAAATCATGTACAAAAAAAGTAGCCACACTCAGAAAAACCATAAAGCGATCATCAAAAGACCAATTCTAGCTCCATATGAACTCAAATTGAATCAAACTCACTTCCATCATATTCTAAATGAAATTATCTTGAAAATGCCAGTGATTTCATAATTTTTTGAGTTACGGTTGAAAAGACGGTTTTCTGAGGTGGTTCTTACAAAATTTCCATTTATTTATTGTATTTTTTTATTTTTGTACATATTATATTTTTAATAATCATAAATATTCTTCACAATAACTTAAAGTAAATAAAAAAATTTATTAGGTAAAACTTTAAAACTATTTCCTTATCTGTACATGTGTATAATATACCTTATGTATATATGATATATATGTGATTAACCACCTTTTATGAAAACCACGAAAAAATAATATCTAATATTAATTAATTAAGATAATCTAATTTCGAAAATCTAATTTAATTAATTTACTTAAATTAATTTGAAAACATGCCTTTTATGTATAATTGGAATATATGCCTTAAATAGCCACCATTAAAGTGGCTAATTAATTTTTCATATTAATTAATCTTATTAATTTATTTAATTCCGAATTTCATTTTTAATTTATTAATTTATTAATTTAAAAAACCACTAAATACCTTTCTTTTTGTACATTTCTTCCTTTAAGAGTTCTTCTTCTTTTTAAATGAGTCTCCTCTCCATTAGTCGTGGGATCAATCTTTGGTGAGAGGAGCCTATTCTCCAAGAACATTCTAGTTGTAGAGAGGTGCCTAGCTAGCGAGCCATCCGGTGATAGTGCATCAGTCCTTGTCAAGGCCATCACGACATTATCTGCACCCACATTGCGATCCACTTTATTTCTCATTTTTTCATATGGGTTTCGTCTTTTTATTTTTGCATTTTTTATTTCGTTGTCATTTTTCAATTTTAGATCGTAGTTTTTAATCGTAGTTCATTATTCTAATCGCTCAATCCGATCTGATTATTCATCTCGTATTCTCAATCTATCCACATTCATATCCTACCTCACGCAACCACTCACCTCCAACCACAAACGATGGCCGGAGATCTGGATCCATTCATCCACCTTGCTGGATCTTTTGTTTCATTCACATTTTCTGTTCAATAATTATTAATGGAGCCCTCATGCTCGAGTCATTGTTGTTTTATTTATTTCAAGTACATGATTTAAAAAGAAGTAAAAAATAAAAAAGCCTTTTGCTGCTTTTAAAAAAATTAAAAAAATATCTGGTGTGGGGGTGGCAACACTCCCTACGTCGCCCATGCACTTCGTCTAGACCTGCGACCCACCTTGCTCACCGTTGCTAGCCCATCTGCTCCACCGCTAACTGGAGCCACCTCACATCCGTGCGAGGGCCACACGCTCCCCGTTCATCGCCGTCACACAGCTCCATCGTGCTGTACGTGAACCACCTCTGCTGCAGCCCTCCATCGCTAGAGCCTCCCGCCGACCCGGGTGTGTCTCCCCTTTGCAGTCCTCTCCGCCCAATGACTCCTGTAGCTCAGCCTCCCGCTGCGCAACATCCCAGAACTGCGTGCATAACCTTCTCCTCCTGGTGAAGCTCCGCCGTTGCGCACCCGGTTGTGCTCCTTGCTCGCCCTCAACCGCGCGCCCCACCAGAGCCCTCCTGCTCCACCCGCTACAGCACAGTCGATAACCATAGTTGTCTACCACCTTCGCACTACCGATGATCGCTGATTGCCATCTAGTTCAGCCACCTGCGATCACCACCATCTCCAAGACGCGTCACCCACGTGACCTCTACGCCACCGATAACCGCCGATCTCATGCCTTGTGCGTGAAGGAAGAATGGGCAGCAACCCTTCACTCGCCACTTTGCCGCCCACTGTCGTGCTTGGAGGAGAAGAGTGAGGGACGGTGCCCCCTTCTAACTTGAGAAGAAAGAAATAACACGAACCCCATGCATGAACCTTAAAATTAATTTTTTGGGTAAATTACACACAAGCCCTCCGTCATTTATGAATATGCAAAATAACCCTTGCCATCTTTAGCGTATGTGTATCACACGCCCCCACCTTGGTAAATTACGACATTTCCCCCTACTTTTTACTTTTGTTATATTCCAATGGAAAAAACTAAAAAATGCTTTTAAGCCCCTGTATTCCAGACATGTATCTTGCATGTTCTTTTCCTTGAAATAAATATTTTTATTGCTCAATAAATTCTGGAAAATTCATGTTATACTCATGCTGCTTGTCTCTTCATTTTATAAACTGTACATTACATTTTTTATTTTCTATTTAAAAAAATAAAAAAACGTTGCATTTTTCATTGTTTGTAATTGAAAATTAATTAAAAATCCAAATCTTATGTTAAAAATTCTAAAAAAAATAGATTAGCTTCCTTTTTGTTTATTTAATTTTCTCTCCAATTTTCATGCATTACATATATTTAAAACTAAAAAATGCAAAAGGTCAAAAATCATAGAAAAAACATAAAAATGTTTAGAAAAATTCCAAATTTTGATTTCACTTCCTCTTTGTAGATAATATCTTATAGTTTTCATAAAAACAAATTCATTAATTTTTCATTTTATTTGCTCTTTTTAAATTGCAAAATAGTCATGTATTCACTGTTTAATTCCCCTCTCTTTTTATTCATTTTAAAAATTTAAAAATTCGAAAAATCATCTAAAATCACAAAAAAGTAAAAATATAGTAAAACATAAAAAGATTTTATATGGATGTTTTATAGAATTTTTGATATATTTTGAAAAAATAGGCATTCTCTATTTTGTATATAGATTGTTTGAAAATTATTTTCTTGAAAAATAAAAATTTGCAAAACTAAAATCCAATAAAAAAATAAAAAATTTGGAATGTAAAAAACAGAAATTAAAAAAATCACAAAAACAGAAAAAAGATAAAAATCTCCCAAAAACCAAGATAGTTGGCATTTGAATACCCTCTTCTTTTAATTGATTTTTTTCCAAATATTAGAATAACCCTTGGGATTTATAGCCTCCCTGAGTTTGATCCTGTTGCTATACGGGTAAAATAAATAGCAAAATTCTCTTGCTACACATTTTTTGTAATTATTTAGGATCGAGAAAAATAAACTTTTTTGAGGGATTAATTGGGTTGCAACGATAATACATTTATCTCTCATAATTAAAAACCAACTGAAGATCTCTTTCAACAAAATGGCGTCGTTGCTAAGAGGAACAACGAGGGTAGTTAGGTTTTCCCTTAGACCTGCTATTCTCTGTTGTACATTTTTTGTTTATACTTCATTATTCTTTGCCAATATTTTCTGTGAACATATTGTGGATTGCAAATTGTTGAAGAGTGAGCACTCAATTTTCAATCTCATGTGTCGTGAGGGAGCTCATGCATCGCTTGTAGGATTCGATTTGTCAGACACTGAGAGCTCCCCGAGACCGGACTTAGGGATTTATTTGAGATATTTTCACTTACTCTTCACTTTTTGCCTTATATCCATTTGTGTGTTTACTTGTTCATAGCCACTGTAGTTATTTCATTTTTTCTCATATTTTTATAATTGTGTTTCTTACGTGTTCTTTGGCTTTTCTTTCTTGTGAGGGCCCGACGAGTAAGGGTGACTTTCTTAGGAGAGCTGGTACACCCAAGCGAAGCAGGGCAGATTGATTCCTCACTGAGTCGTAGGAGAGCGTGAGAGGAGGAGAAGAATATTTGAAGGAGACCAAGCATTTGAATTTTTTTTGCATAGACTTTTATTTTTTTATTTCTAGAATTTGAACTCCTGTAAAAGGACAATATATACCTTGTTTGTGGGGGCCTGTTTCGTTAAGTGCCGGTACACTTGGGGGACCTCACCAGTTTTGTTTTTCATCGCTTTATTTTTATTTGTTTTACGCAGATTTCGTGAGCCATCTATTTATTTCTTTATTTACTTGCTTGATCTAGTTACTTAATTAGGTCCAGAACCATTACAAGAATTTCTGTACCTATAGAGTAGAGCATATTGGACTTAGTCAAATTAACCTATTCTTGCCCGTTAATAGAAGATATTACTAGGATGGTTAACGTGCATTATTTAGGATAATTTACTTTACATATTTCAATTTTGCACGGATCACCTTGCATGTATAGTGTTGGCAACAAGGTACACATCTGTAAACCCTGCATGCATCATTGTATTTAATCGTGCATTGACTTTTCCGATTTCCTCCCTTATTTTCGCTCACATATTCTAAAAGGAAATTGGACACTCAGCAGAGGATTCATTGAAAATATTCAAACCAAGTGAAAATTAATTAAAACTTGGATTGCAAAAGAAAACTCAAACCTAAAATAAAAGTAAAAGAAAAATTCTTATTTTGGAGAGAGTAACCCTTTCATTGTTTAATTTATCAAGGTGAGAGAGGGATGGCACTAGGATAGAGCCACACCTGGCTTTTCAGATAGACTACTCCTTCTCTAAAAATGATTAGCTATTTTTTAATGAGGAAATGCGGGTAGCTGGTAAACTGTCTAAATTTCTTTAACAAAGTGGGAGGTTTTGAGGACATCATGAAAGGCTCCATCCTCAAGTAATTGGGGTAGTCGTATTTTTACGGTTCGTACTTACTCCTATACTGGCTGAAAGTGGGTGCAACTAGTCATATGAATCAGGCCAGCCTTTAGGGAAAGACGGGCACCTAACAGCTCATTAACTCTTTCAAATATTGTATTCTCACTAAACTCTAAAAATTGACAAGATAATTGAACACAGTCTTCACATTGAGTTGAGTTGGTGAATTGGGGATTTGTATTGTGTTTTGATTACTAGTGCTAGAGATCCTTCCACGCAATTTGCGCCTTTCACTCATTTTCACTCTTCAATTGACCTCCGTGTTCTCGCATCCTGCCTAATGATTTTGAAGTTGTCGGATCAGAGTATTTCTCATTCAGAATTTGCGAAATCATTCTACATTCAGATTAGTTCACCTTCTATTTAGGGAGACTCACTTCCCGAATATTCCTCTTTCTCTAATTCGCCATTCACATCATCTGTCAACCGACTGTTTGAGATTGGATCTAATCTCGAACTAATATATGAGACTCCATCATTTATGAGTACTAATCAAGTGTCATTCACATTTTGAAAGTCAGACATCGGACACATGATGCCACCAAGAGGATAGGGAACCATGCTGGAGCAGAATAAGATTAACAACACCATGTTAGCCTCTATCCAGTCGATTCAAGCCCAATTAACAGAACCGACTGGCTTTTAGACTACGTTGAGAGACATGATTCTCGATCTGAGGTAGGACAGACACGAAAGAAGAGGGGAAGATAGAAACAATGGTTGAGGTGGGAATGGTGGAGAAGACCCTGTGATAGAACCTGTGGCTAAGCTTACATTAAAGGATGCTTATATTCCAAGGGTGAGACAGACAAATTCTTGTATATAAATACCTGCGATTCATGGACATCTTAAGCCTAAGCCTACTATTTTGCATCTTCTCCAAATATTCTACGGCAATATTAACGAAGAACCATATCTATACCTCCAAGAGTGCGATCGCATTTGTGGAACAATACACTACCAAATGTCCCATTAGAGGTACTGAGGATGACTGTCTTCCAATTTAGTTTGATGGAGAAGGCTTTGTATTAGATAAATCACTTGGAGAAGATTGTCACTACATCGGAAGAGTTGAGGTCCGCATTTTTGAACAAATATTACCCTCTCGGACGACTCAATCAAATGTGATCCTTGATTGTTAACTTCTCCCAGATGTCCCATGAGTCTATTCATGAGGTGTGGGAAAGATTTAAAGATTTGATGAAGAAGTGCCCCCAACATGATATTCCAAAGACAAGCCTTGTGCAAAACTTATTTGGGGGTTTAAGCATAGAGGATCTGAATTTGGTAGATACCGCTTGTGGGGGGAGCCACTTCAATAAGGACGAGAATGTCCTTTATCAAAATTTTGAGGAGATGGTGGAGAGTTCAACGGCTCTTTCTTCATCACGTGCTTTTCAGAAGCACCCCGTCATGTCCCCTTCAGTACCCCACAAGGTTTCAATATGATCGCATCACATGAAGTGGATAGAGTGGACAGCTCTTACCTGACCATCATTGGAAACTACCTATCCAAAGTGGATATCTTTGAGAAACGATCCAAGGAGCTTGAGAAGCTTCAAATGCTCAAACAGAGGACGAAGAACCTAGATAACCTGGATGAGATAACAAAGCACCTGGAGCTTCTTGTGAATAAGATCAACACAATCCACAGTGCAAGTTCAGCAGTCGATACCTCTACCAGGGAGCAGACTTCTTCCACCTAGTAGAGTAGAGGAGGACCATCTGCAGTTCAGCATGTCTGCTATGTGCAGACCCCTGATCAGGTCCAGCAACATTCACATCAGATAGTTCCGTACCAACAGGATGTAGCCTACATTCCTGAGCAGTAGTCTCCTCCTCCACCTGTCATTCATGAGGTGAATGGCATCTGATTCGACCGTGAGAGAAACCAACCCCTTTCGTTAGGGCAAGGCCAGCTGGGTTCACAACAGGGTCAGAGACCTGCCCACCAGTTTCAGAGAGACAGCCAACAGCAGTATAGGCACCAATAGTTCCAGCCTCTATCAATTTCCACCACAGTTCGACTAGAGACAAGGCAAACCACAACAACAGTCTACATATTTTCCTCATCCTAATCAACAAAAGACTACACATTATATATAATATCCATATCCCCTCCTCCTCATTATCAGAATCTGTATCGTTACCAACAACCTCTGCACTATCAGTCTCAACGACATCCAGTCATTGAGCACACTGAGGCCCCTTCGATGAACCCAGCACTGGACTAACTTGCACTGCTCAAGAAGAACATGAACGAACTGACTCAGTGGACCGATGGCCTGACCACCACCAAGATACTGATCCCAGTACAGGTCGAATCCAACCCCAACAACTTCAGACACAAGGAGCAGGTAGCCAATAGCCCACCCACACCCGAGACATGTATGGTCCTTGATTTTACATGTTTATCTGACGCCATTCATCTCAGGATCGGTAGGAGATTGCAGCCGCATACACACCAGTTGGGGTTGGGAAATCGAACCACTGAGAGAGAATCATCTTCCACATCATCTCCTTCACCAACAGTCAAGAGGCCCAATGTAGCAATATCCGAGTCTGGAGTTTCACCACCTTCACCACCACCTTCACCATCACATGGCAGATGCATATCACCAACAACAAGGGAGAAATTACCAGTCGCAGATTCTTCCTCTTCACCAGCAACAACATCCCGTTCTATTTTAAATTTAGTTTTCCTTCACCTATTTTGGACAACATTGTACAGATTGATTCTGGTTGTCCCATTGTAAATGAGGATCCACTTTGAATAATGGAAATGAATGTTTAAATGTTTCTTCTAATTCCGTGTCATTTCCTTCTGCTCTCAAATCTAAAAAAAAGTACAAAAAATAAAAATGGTCCTATCTAATTCTGAAGTGTTTGAGATCTTACAAAACATCTTTTTGGAAATACCGCTCCTTAAGGCCATGGAATACATGGCTGCAGTAAAAAAGGGAATGAAAGAGGTATGTACACAAAAGCACCAACCAAAGTAAAAACAAACGAAAAGAAACATAGAAACACATCTTGACCATGGCCACAGTTCATGCCATTAGCAACCTCCCGTCTAAAAAGAAAGACAAGGGAGCACCACACATCCATTTCCATATCTTCGATCAGGAATTTGATCGTAGTCTTCTCGATAGTGGTTCCTCCATCAATCTCATGCTTTCCTCTTTGGTAACTGAATTTGTGTTAGTACCTCATAAAATAAATAGTATGATCCTTTAATTTATTTATAGATCGATGAAGATGCCAAGATGCATTTTAGAGGGCATTATTGTAACAGTGCAGGGAAAGAAATTCCCTGTTGATTTTGTTGTCATGGATATGGACACATCCGCACCATTGCTCCATACCCCGATAATACTAGGTCGATTGTTCCTTCGAACGGGCGAAGCATCAGTTGATTATGGTACTTGAGAGATCATCTTTCACTCTCAGAGTGATGAGGTGAAAATTGAGACGATCTCTTATCCTCGACCATCATTGTCTTTAGCAGTAGATGAGATAGAGAAAGTTATACCAGAGCTAGAGGACTGTGATTTTCTTGCTGAATTCGTAGAGACGGATCTTTTCACTGATTTCACAGATACCCAAGAGTTCCTTTCCCAGAAGGACTCTCAGGAAAGCACAATCGACATGAGTTCCCTTGGTGATCCAATTGAGCTACTTGCTGATGGACTGTTTGAGCTGATTTTTGAGGACCAATCTGAGTTTTTAAAGGTACCTTCTGATTCCTTTGACACACTTTTCTGATATTACTGATGATATGCCTCCTTCTGAGATTTCCGAGATACAGATATCTGAGCCATTCATTGAATTTCCTCAGTTATACACATATGAGAGACATCTTTCTGATATTATTGCAGGGATATCTGAGTCATTAGTTGATGAAACTGTTGAACATCCCGGTGGGCTCCTCCTTTGTAAGCAAAGAACATTCATTGCAGATCTATCAAAGATTTTACTTGTTGAGCCATTAGTAGCCAAGGTAGATAGTCCACAGAGTACAAATCACATACCGGTTACCAGTACAGTGGCAGGGGTTATTGTAGAGCTGATTCATATCCCACCTGTGCTTGAGATTTTACCTTAAATGTTGAAATATGCCTTCCTTGCAAGTCTCCCCAGATGTTTCCGATCATCCTTAACTCACAGTTAGCCGCTGAACGAGAATCTCACTTGCTAGAGGTTCTTGAGAGAAACCGCAAGGCCATAGGATGGAATATTTCAAATATCCGTGGGATTAACACAACTTTGTGCTCACATCATATCTACCTAGAGGATGACTGTAAACCCTCCCATGAATGTCAGCTCCATCTAAATCCAAATCTTAGGGAGGTTGTCGTGAAGGAGATCAGAAAATGATGTGATGTTGTCTTTATATATCACATTTCAGATTCCAAGTGGGTCAGCCCTTTACATGTGGTCCCGAAGAAATCCGGGGTTACTATCGTAAAAAATGATCGTGGTGAGGAGATACCAACCCGGGTACCTACTTCATGGCATGTCTGTGTAGATTACCGATGCCTGAACTCAGCTACCAAGAAGGATCACTTTCTGCTGCTCATTATTGATTAGATTATTGAGAGGTTGGTAGGGAAATAATTCTTTTGCTTCTTGGATGGGTACTCGGGATACAACCAAGTTGCTATCGCTCCTGAGGATAAGTCGAAAACTACTTTCATTTGTTCGTTTGGCACCTACGCCTTTAGACAGATGCCCTTTGGATTGTGTAATGCTTATGCTACATTCCAAAGGTGTATGTTGGTCATTTTTGCCGACATAGTGGGCGACTTCTTTGAGGTCTTCATGGAAGATTTCTCGGTCTACATGGATAGTTATGACACATACCTTACTCATTAAGACCGAGATCTTCAACATTGTTGTGAGGTAAGCCTAGTGCTCTCATGGGAGAAGAGTCACTTTATGGTGACTAATGGGATTGTATTGGGCCATGTCATCTCCAAACATGGTATGGAGGTTGACCCGGTTAAATTGATGTGATTTCCAAGTTAGAGCCACCGTAAAATTTGAAGCAGTTGAATTCATTTCTGGGACACGTAGGATTCTATAAGCGATTCATAAAGGACTTTAGCAAGATCGTCAAACTTTTGAATGAGCTTCTTTGCAAGGAGAGTGAGTTTGTTGTCGATGAGAAAGTCCTCCTTGCATTCAATCAGATGAAAAGTATGGTTACTAGTAAACCTGTCCTACATCCACCTAATTGGTCTCTTCCTTTCGAGATCATGATGGATGCCTCAGATTTCGCAGTTGAAGCTGTTTTAGGACAAAGAAGGGATGTGATACCATTTTCTATACACAATGCTAGCAAGACTCTGGATGAAGCACAACAGAATTATACAGTTACAGGGAAGGGGATGTTAGCAGTTGTGTTTAGACTATAGAAGTTCAGATTTTACCTCCTCGATTCCCACATTATTGTATACACAGATCACACTACCATACGATACTTATATCAAATAAGGATGCCAAACTATGCCTTATCATATGGATCCTTCTTCTCTAGGTGTTTGATATAGAGATTCGAGACAAACTTGGAATGAAAAATGTTGTGGTAGATCACCTTTCCCGTATAACAGATGCATAGACCTTTTAGGAGAACATGATACCTATTTCTAAAACCTTTCAGATGAGGTCATTTTGTCTGTGGAGTCACTCCCATTATATGCAGATATTGTGAACTATCTTGTCTCCAAGAAAGTTCTACAAGATTGGTCGTAGTACAAGGTAATAGATTTTTATAAGAGATTCATTATTAATAGTGGGAGGATCCGTACCTATTTCGTGAGGGTGCGGATTGTATCTGGAGAAGGTGCATTCCTCAGAGGAAAACACCAGTGTACTTGAGCACTACCACAAACTAGGATCCGATGGCCATCATTAGGGGAAACACACAACAACAAAAGTTTTACAGAGTGGCCTATGATGGCCTACATTGTCTAAGGATGCTATAGAGTATGTTCAAGGTTATACTAACTGTCAGAAAATGGGAAGAACCATTGGTTCCAAAGATACCATACCCCTAGATACATACATATTTCTGATTTTTTTTATTCTTAGGGCATAGACTTCATGGGTCCATTTCCTATCAGTCAGGGATTTCAGTACATCCTGCTCGCCGTGGATTATGTTTGTTGATGGGTGGAGGCTATTCCCACCCGAGCCACAAATAGTCGTATAGTGTGTTCCATTCTCAAGGACCACATTACTGCATTGTTCGAGATTCTCAAAATACTGATTTCATATGGGGGAAGCCATTTCATTAACAGAGAAGTAAAGAAGCTTGTGAAGGTGTACGCCATTGAGCACAGAGTTGTGTCTCCTTACCACCCCCAGAGTAATGGCTTGGCAAAAATTCCAAATAGGGAGATCAAGACGATATTGCAAAAACTTGTATGTCCAGATAGGAAGAACTGGTCCTAGATGCATTATTCAGTTCTATGGGCTTATCGGACACCATACAAGTCTCCTTTGGGCATGTCTCCCTATATATTGGTGTATGGAAAGCACTGCCACCTACTAGTGGAATTAATTCACAAATCTTTATGGGCACTCTATGTATGCAATCTTGATTTTGAGAAGGCAGGAAAGAATATGAAGTTGGATTTGAATAGATTACTAGTCTTAGACTCTGCATATGATAACTCACTCATGTATAAGGAGAAAGTCAAGCGTTGGCATGATAAACACATTCAAAGGAAAACTCTCTCCTGATCAGAAAGTTTGGTTATTTGATGCTAAGTTGAAGTTGTTTACAGGAAAATTGAAAAGTAAATGGCTAGGACCGTTCATTGTGAAAGCTGTACGTGACAATGGGAGTACTATCATATCTGGGTTGTCATCTAACACGCAACCATTTGTTGTGTTCAGACAGTCGCTGAAGCCATATCTTGATCATGATACATTCCTGTCCATCATTGATTCTATATCCGCAGTACAAACAATAGTCCTTTGATTCCATCTTCTGCGTCTGATACATGAGCTGACTACCTCTTGTATATCCTTTTGTTTCATTCTTTCTTCTTCAGTTTTATCATTCACCCATTTTTGTGTGTATATATGCTTTACTTAGGATGTGTTTTATCCTGAGTATGGGGGGAATGATTTGTGTTGTTCATATTTGTCATGTTCATCACTCCTGTTTTTGCTTATACTTAGGGATACTCTACCATAAGTATA
Source organism: Ottelia alismoides (assembly GCA_037367405.1). Lineage (NCBI taxonomy): Eukaryota > Viridiplantae > Streptophyta > Magnoliopsida > Alismatales > Hydrocharitaceae > Ottelia > Ottelia alismoides. The sequence continues at coordinate 247,424 of JAZKJV010001482.1, forward strand.
AGGCGAGTTATATTGTTCATATCGTCTCTTTTGTTTTTATTCTTCTGATCTCTCGCTTGTCCTCCAACATGTTGATATTCTATACTTAGGGCTATTCTACCCTAAGTATAGGGGGGCAAGACGGGTCATTGAGTCTGTCAATTCTTTTCCTCAATTTTCCCCTCTTGTACAGTCTTCTATACTTATGAATAATTAATCCTAAGTATAGGGGGATCACCGACTTCTACTCATTCTTTTATTCATTGGTGTATAGTGTTCTTTTCACCTTTCTATACTTAGCATGAGTTATGTCCTCCTTTGCATCTCCTTGATCACTATGAGGACATAGTTCAAGCTAAGTATATGGGGTGTCTTATATATTGTATATATACTTTAGACATAACTCATACTTTTAAAATATAATTAATTTCGGGATATATTTATAAATGCGTAAAATACACATGTGTTTATAGACTTTGGTCACTTTCCGTCTTAATAAAAACAAAAAAAACAGCAAAAAAACAAAAACAAAAATAACAATAAACAATTATCCTGTTATAAAAAAATTTACAATCCATGTATATACTTGTATATAATTTTAACCCTTTTTCTCCTAAAAACCTCTATTTTTTGCTTTGTATATGTTTCTTGACTTTGATGTACTTGTTTAAGGTAATATTGATAATTAAACTATGTCTGGAATAAAATTGAAGAATGGAGCTTAGTTGGACCTTAATCCACTTAATTTCAAAGGAACTTTATGAGAAATGGAATTAAGACTTTTCAGGTCCTAGCGACTTAATTCTTAGAGTCCATAAGACTATGTTCACATACCGTCTTGAGTAGTCTAGGTAGAATATTTAACAATATATGCATAATTCTTCTAGACCATGGCTTATCTTGGATAAGCACTCTACACGTAACTCTTCATGGATGAGGTAGTGAGGAGGAATAATCTTTTGGCTTGGGGTAGCACATGGGTATGTAACAACTAGTGGGAATATTCGTCTTTCTCTAGGCAGGCTAGTGCATCTCAACCTGATCTAGTAGCATTGAGGTCAAAAGACAGGATGCTATGGGGTTGCAATAATGCTTCAAAAGAGGGATAGTCTACTAGCTCAAGCGGAAAAACTCCTTATGTACATGCTGCATCTTGTATATATTTTCAAAAGAAATGAAAAAAAATACAGAATCTCCAAAAGTGGACAGGCTTGATTGAAAAGTAAAATGCCTGCTGGAGTGTATATACAAGTATAAAATAATATAATAATAATTATAATCATTATAATAATAATAACAATAAGAGCTACAAAGTCAATTTTTTGTAATCTTGCAGCTGGATGACTTGGCTACACTGGTCATGCATTTAAGGATAGGTAGCTACATTGGTTATCGTCCATTCTTTTCTCCATCTCCTCTTCGTGAGCTGGTTGCACTTGAACTTAGAAGGGAATATCCCCGCTCCTCGGGGAAAGAGTTGCTAGATCGCAGGACTACAGTTACGTTGTTGAGAGAGGCTATTTCTTTTATACTTTTGAGATGGGGAGCTATATTTCACTTACACCGTACAAGTAAAGATTCATAGTCATAAGAATTTGTGTATGTAGAATTGTTTTGACCTGACTGTTGAGGAGACCTGAATAGCAGTCTTGTGGAACCTGAAGACTGTTAGGTTTTAAATCCATTCCACATTAATGTTCCGCCACACTAATAATCCAAAGGTCCGATAAAGCTCCATACTACAACTTTATGAAGATAAGTTTAATACTCAATGTTGTCCTGATTTCTTTAATTTTCCTTTCTTTTTCTTTTATTCACTTATTCTTTAAATGATTGTTTGCTAAGGGACTAGAGAAGGTAAAACATAGGCAGACGGTGAATCTCCATTTTATCATCTTTATTCATTTATTTTAGCTTAAATCCCTTTTAAAACACATGTATATATTATTAAGTCCATGTTCATACTAATCTAAATCTGTGTGTAAAAATTGTACATATATTACTATTTTAACCTAAAATAAATAAAGAAAGAAATAAAGGAAAAACAAAGAAAACAAAAGACTGTATATATGCAATAGGTACATGCTGACCCGAACTCTGAGAGAAGGTCAAGACTTGACCTAATTGACAAGGAATAAAATAGGAGGAGATAAGGTCTTTAATCAAGAAATCCAAAAAAATGTGTTTTGTAAAGAATTTTCAATTTTTTATTATTTTGTATATATTTGTATAAAACTTACACTATTTTATTTTCCTGAAATTGACATCAATCTAAATAATTTGCTAAATAAAAGTCGTAAAAAATGTTTCCTAAATAATTAAATAGTTGTCAAATAAAATCATGTGCAGAATAAAAGTAACCACTCGGAAAAAGTTGTAAAGCGATAATTGAAAGACCAATTCCATTTTCATATGAACATAAATTGAATCAAACTCACTTCCATCGTATTATAAATCAAATTATCTTTAAAACGACAGTGATTTCATAATTTTCGGAGTTACGATTGAAAAGACGATTTTCTGGGGTGGTTTTTACAATTTGACCATTTATTTATTGTATCTATTTTTTATTTTTATGTATATTATATTATAATAATAGTAAATATTGTTCACAGTAATTTAAATAAATAAAATTTTTATTATTTTTTAAAAATTATTTCCTTATTTGTACATGTGTATAATGTACCTTATGTACATATGATATGTATGTAATTAACCCCCTTATACAGAAATCACCCAAAAGTAAAATCTAACATTAATTCATTAAATAAATCTAATTTTAAAAATCTAATTTATTTATTTATTTAAATTAAATTGAAAACATGCCTTTTGTATATAATTTGAATATATGCCTTAAATAACCACCATTAACGTGGTTAATTAATTCTTTATATTAATTTATTTAATTTTGAATTTCATTTTTAATTAATTATTTATTTAATTCTATTTATTTAAACAACCACTAAATGCATTCCATTTGTACATATCTTTCTTTTTCTGATTTCTTCTTATTTTTAATGGGTCTCCTCCTTCATTATTCGGGGGATCAATATTTGGTGATAGGAGCCTATTCTCCAACAGCATTCTTGTTGTAGAGAGCTGTCCAACTTTTGAGCCGTCCGATGACAACGAGTCGGTCCTCGTCGAGGCCATCACGACACTATCCGCTCCCACAGTAAGATCCATTTTATTCTCATTTTTCATCTAGGTTAATCATAGTTTAATTTTTATGTTTTAATTTCATTGCAATTTTTCAATTTTAGATCATAGTTTTTAATCGTAGTTGATTGTTCTAATCGCCCAATCCGATCCTATCCAATTCTTCATCTCATATTCTCGATCTATCCACGTTCACGTTCTACCTCACGCAACCACTCACCTTCGGCCACGCACGATGGTTGGAGATCAGGATCCATCCGTCCACCTCGCTAGATCCACTGATCCATTCACATTTTCTGTCCAATAATTTTTGATCAAGCCGTCGTGTTGGGATTGAATGATGCATGAGAGATCATGATGTATTTTCTCATTATTAAAATTTGAATTAATACGTACTTGAGATAATATCATATATTCAAGTAAAATCAAGTTTGTTGATTAAATTGGATTGATAATTAATTTAATGTGATTAAGTTAATTATATCCAATTAAAAACACTCTATTATAATAGATGTGTTATTTCCCTTGGACGAATTAATTATGTGAATATGATTCATGATAATTAATTAGAATTTGAATATGATATGGAGGATCACATAAGTGACATCCATGGTCTCCCGTCAAAGAGAAGGGTTCCGTCGCCAGGGATTGTATGTAGGAGACGCTTGTCCGAAGTGACAGCTCATATATGCAAGCGCATCTGGATCGGGCTCTTTGCTTCTCGAAATAGTAAGGCCGTATGCGTAGTGACCCCAATATTGGATTCTCATACTATTGGGCCGATATTGGATTGCGCATAGCGAGTACTATTCCTGTTGACAGTTGGTTCAATTAATGACGGGTCAACATCCCCTTAGGGGTGATGGGCCCGGGTATTAAAGACCGAATTGGGAGATGCAAGTTGGACTTGCAAGGTGGAATGTGTTCCCTCTTCTTTTTATCTGAGTTGCAGATTATCATATTATTGGGATGTAACAAAGATAAGGAAGGAGATTCCAGATCTTGCTGAGATATAATGGTAAGTATATCTCTTACATTGAAAGTGATTAAGGGAATGAACTTTCAGTGTTGACAAGGCAAGACAACTTTGATATAAAAATTCCTAAATCAAAGTAAATTATATGTTTGTATATGTTTATGCAAATTTCTTATTTCAGATAATCCTTCTTTAATCCCACTCAATGTTATACTCAATAATAACCAATAGAATATCATGGATTGGACCCATGATCCAGATATTGTACTTGCAATTGGACACATAATGTATGTGGTTGCAATATGCAAGTTTCCTCATAATAATGAGGAATGATAATTAAATCGACAATAGGACTACAACCCTAGGGTTTGTATGTCTCTATAATCTTGATCCCTCATTGAATGTACTTCGGAAGTGACATGTCAATGATGATCGTAATTGTCAAATAATCCTTATAAAATCTAAGAAGATGTTCTGGCATACATATGTGCCCTTGACATTTAATCATGAATGACATGGTTCTCTACATCATGCAGAATGGTGGCTCTATAAGAGATGATGCATTCAAATCGTTTGAGTACCTGCCTGAACCTAAGTCTTTAAGAATTAAGATGTATGTGTATATGATGAGTGTCATCATTCTACTGTCTATACTCTGGTCATTCATTAAGCTTCAGAATACTCATATTGTATGAATTGAATGAAGCATGTATAAATGTTGAAATGCTCTTATATTGAAATCTTTTGAATTCAGCATAAGAGATCATTCATCTTAAGCAATGGTTGTTTATAGATAAAGAGAGTGCAGTGGAAGCTTGGGTTGGACCCAAGTAAGAGGAAAGTCAAAGAGTCGAATGTACTTCTGTGACTTCCATATGACATCCAAAGAGTTGGATGAATGCAAATACTGCAATAAGTTGATGTGTTGATAATATGACTATCAAATCTATCTAGAATCCTTAGAGAAGGAACCAGATAGTACATCAGAATAATCTGCACATAATCATTGAAATTGGCTTACTTATTTGATAAGATGAAGTCTAGTAATTGTATCTCAATCTTCTAATGACACTTGCTAGTTGCATATGTATTAGAAGATTAGAAATTTGATCTTATAGGTATAATAGTCATCCACATGGATATTGATGCAATTGTTGCCACCATCTCTATTGAATTGATAGACTACATAATTTCAGTGGGAGAGCCCTTAGTCTTAGAGAATGTCTCTATGACCTAGATATTAGAATACACTCATTGTTTATTTCTAAATGTTGGAAATAAACATGAATTCTGTAATAGACCTATCATAAAGAGTTATGATGGAGATATTTCAGATGGTAATTTAAAATCTTGTGGACTCTACTAAATTAGAAAATTAATAAATGGTTCATTAAGATTTTCTAATACTGAAAATTAAACCATTAAAGATCAATAGGAGGATGAAGATCATTTGATAATGATCGAGCATCATGTTTTGGACATTTGTTTGTTGATGTGATCAATAGACTTATAAGAGATGAAACTTTAGATTGTCTAAAGGCTCAAATCTTACATACTTGTGAATATTGTATTCAAAGTAAAATGTCCAATACACCCTTCTTTGGGAAAGGTGTAAGATGTCAAGGTATTCCGGATCTCATACATATTGATGTATGTGAATCACCTATATCGTAGTAAACATTATGGATATGTAATATCTATTGATGATTATTTGTGATATGAGATTTCTTCTCTTCACTAAGAAACCTTTGAAATGTTCAAAGATTTCACAATTTTGTTTTAGAGTAAAAGTTTGAAGGAGGATAAAATGAATTTGATCTAACCAAGGTAGCTTGTACCTATTAGATGAATTCAAGGAATACCTTATGGAGATGTGAATATCATTCCTATCTCAATCCTCCTAATGAACCTTAACTCAATAGAGTTGTAGAGAGATACAATTGATCATATGTGACATGATTTGATCAAATTATCTCTTAGTTTCTAGGTATATATATGTGGTAGAGACTACATTATATATCCTTACAAGGTTCCATGATAGAAAGATGGAATCTAGCACCAGAGAGTGCTACTTCATTAGGAAAATAAAGGATGGTATTGGATACCTACTTTATGACCTTGAGATTCTTAAAGGATATCATCTCTGAGAATGTGATTCTTAGAGTATGACTCTCTTGAGAATCAAGATGAAAATGAAGTAAATGAACTCATTTAACCTTGAGAAGATAATGAGGCTCCTGAAATCGGAAACTAAATAGACAATTAAAGATGAAACATTAATACCTCTTCAAATAAGTTTGAGGATGGATTCCATGTGTCAGTTGAATCTGACAATGATCAGACTTCAGGTGATGAAGCTCCCGAGGATCATATCATGGAAAGATGGATGTTAGCAATAAAGTCTAAAGTAGACTTCATATACAAATGTTGTATATAGACCCTCGAGGATCCAACTATATGGGTAAGACCCATTATGGTCTAAATAGATCTTCAAGAGAAAGAGGGAACCTGATGAGAAGGTAGAAACATTCAAAGCACGGTTCGTAGCCATGAGCTACACACTGAAGAGAAGACATCGCTTGCGATGAGACTTGCTCTCTAGTGTCCTTGCTTTAACCCATCAAAATATTGCTAACCATAGCTACACTCAAATAAGCTTCTTGTAGTTGGAATATTAGATTTGATGAAATCATAAATGTTATGGTTTCAGGTAGAATCTTGATAAACCATATGAAGCTTAGTGGGAGTGTCATTGTGTTCATCATGCTAAATGTAGATATCCTAATCATTTGGAATGATCTAAGGATGACAATAATAAGTGTTTTATAATCTGGTTGTTCAATACCTCGAGATATGATCCCAAGGATACCTCTTAGATCTTAGTTCTGAAGTTGTTCAGAAGCAAAGAGAAGAGGGTATATGGATAGCCACACTAATAGTACACCTTGGACATTTCCATTTTCTGGAAAATTTCCAAGAAAGGCTTCTTTTCTCAAAGATATTGTACTGACCTATCTAAAGGAATAGCACCTCAAAGAGTTGAGGATGTGAATGCAAACTGCTTGCCTTTGTGCATCAGTTCCAAGAAGCCGGGTGTATGCTAGATATGTAGAAAAGCTAGATGTCTACCATGCAGTGGGAGTAGTAAACTGTTACTAATCCACTATGGTGATAAAATACTTGATTGCAGTAATAATGATATCTTCATAGAAGGAAAAACTTTTTAGATAGTGATCTCAAAGTCTTATCTTCAAGAAATTAAGACTTTATAGATAGTGATCTAAAAGGTCTTAACCACGGATACCTTAGGAGATAGAGATCCCAAGGAATAAGGTAATTATGATAAGGATTATGGTAATACTAGTTATAATAATTGACGAGCAGTAGTATCAAGGACACTATAACTACTTTGACTATATTGAGTATTGGTTGCATAAGATGCAACATTCGCATTAGATGCGAGTACTATTACTAGGGATATGCAAGTGCCATAAAAGGACTTGGCATAGTCTCTTGGGAACGGAGTGAGTGATCAACTTACCTAGCTATTTTTAAATAGCCTATGATTGTCACATGAGTGTGGGTTCAAATGATTAGCCCATTAATGGCTCTTTGGTCTAGTGGGAGATTGTTGGACATGCGAGCCCACGGCGAGCCATTATGCAATAAATGTTTTTGCGAATATCATTCCCTAATCTAAAATGAAGAATAAATAATTTGCATAATAGGTCCCTTAGTACAATTAGGGTTATGTACCATGGCCATCTTGATGATCATACAACTGTTGATTCAAATATTGAATCATAGAGGCTGGTGCTTGGATGAACATCTAATAAGTTAGATTGAGGACTCATCAAGCACCGTCAAATGATTGTTAAGAGATGATCTCCAACCTGAGTAGGAGATGGCAATCCTTTCTCAGTTAGGATGATATCTAACTGACCTTTGGATGAAGGTCCTCTGCATAAGAATAGAGATTCGGAGGTGTCAGATTAGTTAGGTCAAAGAGTTGACTTAACGAGATCGAGATAACCAAAGTCCTATGTCGTATGCTGTCATGATATAGGCACGCATCCTCTGACCGGAGACAGATGTGTTACTGTATGTCTGAGTACGTACATTTGGCAGACCAATAGGTTGATGACCTAATAAAGGTCTATACACCGGAGCGCTGGTGTGCATATAAGGGCATATGAGTAATACGATCTCTCAAAGGGATCATACAGGTTCATTACTGAACCCGAAGACATGAGCTCACTCATGAGATATTAGGAAGATCAAATTCTGTGCACGGTCGTCTCACTTTGGAAGCTTAACTGAATTTGTAGGTTTGATATATACTTTTGGAAAGTATATGATCAACACCTAAGTAAGATATATGCTTTTGGAAAGTATATGATCGATACCAACTCCCAATGATTGAATGAGAAACTTAATGATAAAACTCTGAAGTAGACCGTGTAAAATTGATCTTATACTTTAGGTTTATTCTGAGTCTTCCAGTATGCAGGATGTACAAGTATTGGGAATACCTGAGGGTGATGTGATCATAAACGATTGTATAACCATGACACTCCATTTCTAGGGAGTGATGAAACGGGTCTGGATTTTAGTGACTCCTCTCAGTAGAGAAGTAATCTGATCTTAGTTCAAATATTGGAAATTGATCTGAATGTGATTCATATTCAATGAGAAGATTAGCTTTGCGGTCTTGATTTAATCAAGCATTTATGGGAGGCCCGAGATCTGGATTTGAGATGTGATCTCAATATCCAAGTCACTATACATTGAACAATATAATCGCCATGTCTTTATCTCCAAGTATTCGCGGAGAAAACGCATTATCCTTGATAGCGATCATGGATAATTCTATTGTTGATATATGTATCCGAGCATTGAGAAAATGGATAATTAAATGTGATTTAATTATCATGAATAATATGAATTTGATTCATATTATAAGGAGAGTTATCATAGATAATTAAATGTGATTTGATTATCAAAGATGTGATTAATGTGAATGTGATTCATATTATTTGGGCATGTGAGAATAGAGATCTACGATGATTAAATGTGATATAATTATCATGGACATGAATAATGTGGATAGCACTATCCATATTATTCACAATATATTATAAATTTGATTTATAATGTATTAAAAAGAGCTAATTATAATTTATATTTGTTAATTAATTATTGATGTGTATTGGATACACATTGTGTAATTAATTGAAAATATAAATTATATTTTCTTTTGGGTTGTGAATGTGATTAAAAATTTTCCAATGGCAAGATTGCAATATTCTCAAAATTAATTATGAATTATTTTTGAAGAATAAATCACAACAAAAGTTGTTGGAGATTATGGGAGAAATCCATGGAGATATGCAATCTCATGATATTGCATGAGATTGCCTCCACCATAAGGAGATGGTGGACGGCTATACATTCCCACAAGGAATGTGGTAGCCGTCCCCCCCTTTCCTTATGGGGAGTGATCTCCATGCTAATCTATCCTTAATTGCATGATCTAATTTAGGATTGAATTATATTCGATGTGTCAAATATATTTGATTTAAATTAGATTATTAGTTGTTGGTTTTTACCATCAACAATCTTGACGATTGGATTAGACATAAATCAATCTCATCCATTGATTTTATATGTCCCATGGATTGAGATCCATGGATCCCAAACCCCTATAAATAGAGAGGCATACCATGCTCTCAAGGGCTATGATATTGTAGCACATCTCTCTCTCTCTCTTTCTCTCTACATGCCTATTCTCTCTCTCTCCCTCTCATGGTCGTCTACCACGGATGCCCTAGAGGGAGTCTCCATCGCCGCAGCGTCGTCGTTATGCTGCCCAATCGTTTGCTAGTGGATCTCTGTCTCCTTCGATGCGCCTCGCTCGTGAAGAAGACATCGGATCTCGTGTGTCGAGATCAGGAGATCCGCCGCTTGGATCATCAACATGGATTGCGAGAAGCACGCGATTCATCCCCGCGCTCACAAGCATCTCCTCCGTCGGATGGGACTAGAGATAGGAGGTCTCTTCGTTTAGAGACTCGATCGCAACCACGTTTCAAGAGATAATCATATTACTTGTTTGTGGTTTAGACAAAACGATCCGAGAAGTTTTCTTGGATCATGTGGTTTCGTCGCATGAATTTTTTTTAACTTCCGCTGCATCGAGCAACTAGTGCGACTAGTCGCTCCTCGTCATAATCGATACGACGCTCACGCTTCCATGATGTGCATGAGGATTATCTCATATCCTTCACATGCTACCAAACCATTCCTCATCTGAAGCTTTATTTCAATCGAGTGTCCAGTCATTAGATGCGGATGCTACTAGAGAAAGTGGGTTGAAGTATTGGTTTCTGCAATCTCCAAGTATGGTTTCCGAGCCACCCTTAGCGAAATGGCCAAGTATAGTCCCAACTTAGACTCCAACATCTTTTAATAATCCATCTAGGTTAAGCTAGGTGTTAAAAGCGAGGTCTCTAGTCAAGCTGTTGTCTCAAGAGTCGTTTGAATGACATGAAGGGTTCTTGTTAGACATAATGAACCGACTCATGAACACAATCTCATGAAATCTAAAGAATTAAATCATAGTAACCTGAAGTGTCTCAATCCCATTCCTTAATGGGTTCCTCTGATTAAGTGTATTACGATCTAGACCAAGTTCAAATCTTCGGATTTTATTTAGACTTGTTCAATTATCATTATCATTCCAAAAATCATAAATGCAACTGCAATGCAAGCAAATCATTTTGTGAAGTTATCTTATTTAGAACTTCTTATGGATTTTTTTTATAACATTTTGCAAATTTTTATGGAGTTTTGTAATATTTTGCAAATTGTTATAAGTTTTTTGCAAATTTTAAAATTTTTAGTGATTTTTTATGAAGGTTAATGAATGTCTTATTTAGGAATATCTACATGGGAATATGTGCATATTTACAAGAGCTAGTTGTCGAATTTACACTAGGAATCTACATAAGTTGGTCATTATTTACGGATTTTATATACAATGTATATATCTACATAAAGAATTATATTTGCTACAATTATGTACAAAGTTCTCAAAATAATTTGATAACATTTTAACAAATATTTGAAAACTTTATTTTGTAAATAGTTTGACAACTTCTTGAGAACATTTACAAAGATTGAAAATCATTTTGCAATGATTTTTCAAATGGTATAAATAGAATTTTCAAAGTATTATTTGCAACCATTTTCCAATTCATTTGCAAAGTAATTTTCCAAAATTTTATTGAAACAAATGAAACACAATTGTGCAAATATTTTTTCAAAGGTTTGAAAATTTTTTTGCTAAAAGTTTACCAAACGATTTCAAAAGATTTTTCAAGATACTTTACAACCATTTTCAAATCATTTTACAAAACATTTTTAAACCAGTTTATTAATCTTATTAACAAAAACGGAAAATTTATGCATATTTTCAATGTATTATTTATAATTGATTTATTGTATACCCTTACCCATGTTCTATTTTAGCCATATTATTAGAAAATACAAAAGTACAGGTTACGATTAAAATATATACATCGTATATACGACCCACCTATACTTAGCTTGAGTTGTGCCCTCATAGTGATCAAAGAGAAAAAAGAGGACATAACTTGTGATGAGTGTAGGAAAGCCTATACTATAGTGACTAAAAGTATGAGAAGTTGATTTTCCTCCTATACTTAGGATCAACTAATCCTAAGTATAACAGATTGTACGCAAAATGGGGGTGATAGAGGGTGAGGATGAACAAATTAGAAACTCGGCTGTCCCCCCATGTACTTAAGGTAAAATATTCCTAGGTATAGAACAGAAATCATCAAATGAAGAGACAAGCATGGGGACCGAAAAATAAATGGAAATAAAAAGATAAAAATGAGAGAATGGACAACATCACTCCCCTTATACTTAGGGTGAGAGATCCCTAAGTATAAGTAACAACACGAATGATGAAAAGTAATGAAGAAAGAAAAATCGACTCGTCCACCTCTCCTATACTTAGGATAAAGCACATCCTAAGCAAGGAAAACACACTTATCGAGGTAGACAAGAGAAACGATATATGGAATGAAAGAAACAAAAGGCAATATATACAAGGTGTTGACTGTGTAGTGATCAAGAAGGTAGAAACCATAACCTTCTTGCACGATCGCTCAGGAATGTATCTGACAAGATGCATATCAATATTCGGGTCAACAACCAACGAAGCCCGATCAAGATCAACCCAGTGGAGATCCTCAGCGGTCCTAAATGAAAAGGCACGAACTCATCAGTAGAACAAGTAAGTTCAGGTCCAACCCTGGGAACTCTCTACTATAACTACCCTCCGTTGTAAGGTATATATAATGGAAATGTTGCGGATCTCATCAACACATCTCCATGCACAAGAAGAAGGAAAACAAAGGTCTATGATTTCTGAGTCTTCTCCTTGAAGAGGAATTCTTGGGTCTCAGTATCATATAGAAAATATATATGATTCTGCAACAAAGTCATAATCCTCTGAATCTGCTGACACGGGTATACTCTCATCAAATGTGGGTTTCTGACTGGTAGTGGGTGTAGCGATCATCTCAATCAGCATACTCTTATTGTGGGAATGTAAGTGTATCTCATTAGATCCATACTCAATAATGGCCTTTATTGTATTGAGGAAAGGCCAACCAAGGATGATTGGAGTGTGCTCCACAGAGGTGAAGGTCTCCGTGGGAAATACAACAAAATAAATAATATAGATCATGCCCTGGATATGAATGACAATGTTTTCATGAATACCCTTCAGCCTCTTTATTGATCGATCAAAAAAATTGACAAATCATCCTGGTTTCCATGAGAGGCCCAAGATTGAGTGTCTGGACAAGTGAGAAGGGTATTATATTAATTGATCTGTTGTTTTCAAGGAGAGTGTGATCAAAGTGATGGTCAGAAATGACACATCTAACGAAGGTTGTACTAGCGTCCCTTATCTTGTTTGGAAGACGGTGAGTGATGGCATGGGTAGTGGCCATGGTCAGAATATGGCGCTCAGTCATGCGACATCTCTTCCTTCTTGGGTTTAGGTGCATGCAAAAGTTTCATGACCTTTCGAAGTGGGGCATCAAAAATATCCTGAATAGTCACCACCACTTTGGGGTTGGTCAACCAATTTTTTATTTTTTTTATTTCTTCTTCACTAGGGAGGAAGTTAGAATCATCGTGTACACAAGGATGACTAGAATATGTCTGTATAATGTCGTTCTTGAAGGGTAGGTGGGAACCGTGGTGTGTGTATGTGTGGGCAAAGTGGGTGGCACATGTGCCCTCTTCTCATAGTCAGTCCTGGCTAGGTGTCTCTCATTATTGTCTTATTGGATTTTTATATATTGCTTATTTTTTGTATTTTTTGTGATTGCGATCTCCCATGGGTGGCCTCTCATGAATCCATGACATCAGAAGGTGAAGCGACAATGTGACTCTTATTCCGATTAGGGAGGTCCTCTGCCTTCTTCTGCATTTGCTTCACTAATCAGGTCACGCAATCAAGAGTGGGTTCCAATGGAAGACAATCCAACAGCTCAGTACCAGGTAGGGGTGATGGTAGGTGGTGTGGTTTTGATGGTAGAAGGTCGTCAAAATAGATGGTTGAAACTATGGGTGTGGTGGATATGTATAAAAGATCCTGATAATACTCCTCCATACAAAAGAGAGGTGCAATGATTGGAGCAGAATTAGAAGAATCCGTGAAGTTCGGATAAAAGTAGCTCCTTTTAGCCATCTCGACTTTCAAGAGGCGAGATCGAGGAGAGCACGATAGTCAAGTTAAAATATGAAGGAAAAAGGCGCAAATGCGCATAGTGATCTAACATACACAAAATTAATACAAATAGAAAAGCCCTCAATTCACCAACTCAACACTGTGAAGATCTTGAAAGTTTAGTCTTTTATGTTTTCAATTTTAGAGTTAGGTGACAATAAAGTTATTTACAAGCTCACATGTGTAGTCACCTAGAGTGGTTGTGTTCGAGTTGGCAAAGCACACCTACTAAAACACAAGACCACTTATCTAAAGTCTGAGGCACGTTCTTGCAACAATAACATGGTCCAAGTGCCGACCCAAGCGCTTAGGGCACATGTCCAGGGCTGGTTGCTCTAATCCTTACGTGTACATGCCTCACTCGATCTGGAATGTACCTATGACAATGAGGGGGTTTCTCTCTGCAAAACAATGATGTTTGTACTTTACATATAGTTTTAGGGTCGAGTTCAGGTAGCTATCCCAATTTTGTTGATTATCGCTATTTTGTGTCTTTTTGAAAATAGAAATCATCTAATGAATTTCTCGATTCCTTTTATTTACTTAAGTCAATAAAATAGTGGAAGGAGTTCCGAAAAGTCGATGCATGAAAAATCAATGAATGCAAATGCTAGAGGTAGGGATGCGTACCTGACTCCCGTTGTTTACATGTAAGGTGATCCACACATAAAAAGAAATATGTCCTACATGTATGCAAGAGAAAACCGACCTAGCAAGAACTTTAACTTGAGAAGCACATATTTATTAATTTGACCAAGTTCAATGATCTATAGGAACATAATTCTTTATGACCTATGGTCCTAAGTCTATCTGGTTCAACCAAATTAATCCTAGAACTAGTGGCTCCAATCACACAAAATAAATAAAAAACGAAAAAATCAAAACATGGGAAACAAAATAAAAGATTGGAAAATCAGGAGGATAAAAAGTATAAGGCGAGAAAAACCATGAAAAAACCGAGCAAACCCCCCAGATGAACAAACACCTGATGAAATGGGTTCGTGAATGTCTGAATGTCTATGTCCCTGTATTATTACAAATTATATTACAAAAATAAAAGCCTCTCTTAAAAGAAAATAAAAATAAAATAATACACTAAGCTACTGCTAATCTGCACTGCTCAGTCTCCTTGGTCTTCTCTCCTTCTCTCTCCTACCAACTCAACAAAGAAGGTCGATCTTCGCTTCACATGGTTGCCTCAGTTTCCTAGAAGACCGACCTCGTAGAGAAGGCCCTCACAAGAAAGTCAATAAAGAAAGATGATTAGCATTGATCAAAAATTATTTAAAAAAAGAAATAAAATTAGGATAGGAGATAGCTAATATGCACAAGTATCATATCCTATACGTTGATCCCCAACAATGACGCTATTTGTTTAGAAGATTGAGATAGGGGTTCCTAACACCCGGTCTTGGAGGGAATGTGCTGTCCGTCAAGTCAGATCTGGCAATTGTTGTAGTGATCGTTCTCACGGTACTTAGAATGTAACTCAATAAACTAAAACAACAATTACCCACGATATAGATAAAATAATGAAAAAATGCAGGGTCAAATATATTATACCCTACAAATAAACGTGTATAACAAGCAAGTGTATGTGTCGAACCACTAGAAGCAAACTATGGAAACATATAATTATTATCAATTAGTTAAAACTAATAATAATTATTTTTTGTACTTTTTCCTCTTTTTGATTTTTCGTTATTTTTATATTTAATTTTATGTACTTTTAATTGTTTTGTATTTTTGTTTTTTAAATTTAAAGTTTTTTTCTTTTAATTTTGCAAATTTTTATTTTCTTTTTATTTCATAGTATAATATATATATCTATATATTATATTTTTAATAATAATATATATTATAAAAAATATAAATTACATCTATATATCTATAAAAATATAAAGGAACAATCCTTTTTACTTTTTAAGGCTTTTAAATATTTAATAGATATTTACAAGTAATAATAATAAGTATATAAGTAATATAGGGTATATAGTCTATATAAGTTTCTATAATTATAAATATATATAAATATAGTCCAAATTCAGAAAATAAATTGCTTTTGTGTATTTAGTATTTTTCTCCATTTTGTGATTTTTATATATTTTTAATAATTTTTATGTATTTTTAAAGTGTTTGATATAATAAGATAGTGACTAAAGTATATAGGAAGAATTGTTTTGGGCAATAAAATTAGATAATAGATCTAAAAATTCCCATAGCTATTTTCACAATATACTATATAATATAAATAAAAGCATATAATAGAAAACTATCTTTTTGACTTTCAATTAATTTTTATTATTATTATGGACTTTTTAGGGCTTTTCAATTTTTAGAGTTTGGGTTCTATATTTCTTGTGATTTTTAGTCCAGAGTTAAAATATATAATAATATAGATATAGTAAAAAATTTTGGAATTTTTAATGTTAATTTTATATTTATTTTTGGATTTTTATATGTAGACAAGGAATAAATAGCTCCTAATTGAATTTTAGAAAATAGTAAAATGCAATAAATACTTAAATAAAAATATTGGCATGAATAAGAATAAGGTAAGAAATCACCAATAATTTCCCATTAATATACAAGCACAGGAGTTATTTAAGAGAGAATACAAAAACATAAATAAAAAAATACAGCTTAGAAGGGGTATTTTTGCAATTAAAATATAATACAATGTGCTACGTACAAATATCCTCAAACGTTAACATTAACTACACAATTTTTAAGACTAAAAATAAATAAAGAAAAACCATGTGGGCTTAGTTGCATATATTACAAAACCTCATGTGGCGCAACAAGTGAGGTGCGAGGACCTATTTGTAATATTCAAGAAGTCGAGGGGCCCTATGCAATTATTATAGAAATTTTTAATCTAAGGTTAATATTTAAAGGACTGAGATGTAAATAAAAAATGTGGCAAGTTTACTTAATAACTTATGTGGCGGCTTTAAGTGCAATCAACGGTTCTAATGCATGTCGCTTCGCATTAAATCAAGGGCCTAGATTAGATCTGGGCTCACTCCTTGATCAAGAGACGTCGGGACTCGTTGAAAGAACAACGAAGAATAATCAAGAAGGCTCATTTTGATCTGCAATATCTCCATACTCTTTCATCCTTCGATGCTGCAGATAGCCCCAAATCACTCATGGGGGTCCTCTGCATCAGCATGTTGCCTCCAAACAGAATTATGTCCCAACGATGGGGACTTGTAAGGTCTTCAAGCTCGTAGCCACCTGGAGCACTAAGTTTGAATCAAGTTCACTCCCAAGTGGCTCCCATGCTCTAGGTCCTATTAAAAAATATAGAGGGGCTTGAGGCGAAGAGCCTCGACCAAAAATTAAAGCCGGAACAATAGGGGGAGGTGGACGGGTTAAGAGATATGATGATGGCCAAGTATAGAGCTCAATCGCTCTAATTTGTGCGAAATTGGAGGGGGAAATGATGGAGCTTCGGTGGAGAATAAGTTAGGGAACGAAAATGAGATGGAATGGCAGGTCGGGGACGGTTGGTTCACGATGAAATCAATCTAGAGCAAGAAACTCCAACAATCTTAAATTGGTAAATTAAACAAAATTAAAACTGAATTGATAAAACTAAAAGCTACACTTAGATGCATAAAGGGAAATCTACCTACAATGTGTATTAAACAATTTATACCCACAAATCAGGGAGCAGAGGGTCCCTCATCGGAGATGCTCCGATGACAGCATGGATCACCAGATTCCTCCTGTCACTAGAACTCAATGCAAGGGGTTCCTATAGGTGTTACGAGGAGTAAAATGTGATCAAAATCAAAATGGTCATCAAGGTAGTTTATTTATACAAAAATGGAAGAGTAGAAGGGGGCGAGCGATGGTGTGAGGATGAAGGGTGGTAGGTGAGGTCTAAGGATCTAGTGTGATGGAGGGATGCATGAGGAAGGTAATCGGTGAAGGAACCTAGGCTTATTGAGCCATTGATCAAAGGTAAAATATAGGAGAAGCTCAGAGGGTCATGGGTTCTAACATGAAGGGGGGTGGAGGTTGTACAGTTGACCCGTTGGGTCAACAAATAATTCCAAGGGACCCGCTACATATAATTGACACGAGGTCCACGTGGACCAACTAGATAATTTCATGTGAAAGTTTCCTTGTAAAATCGATAATAAAAAAATAATTGAATTTATTAAATAAAAGTCAAAACAAAGAAAATGTTTGTTATTTTATGTATTATTTTTAGAGCATTTTTATTTATTTTTACAATGTTTTTTATTAGGTGTTACTTTTTATGTATATATTTATTTTTAGTTTGTATTTTATTTTATTATTATATACACATAATTTATATATTTATAATATATTAAAATACATATTTATATTTATTTTATTTTATTTTTATATTTTATTATTTAAATAAATAAATAAATAATGGTATATATTATAGGTATAGATTACTTATATATTATAACACTTTATTTATTTTAATGTTTTTTATGCTTTTATTTTATGTTTCTATATAAATGTATTCAAATAATATTTACAAGTATCTATAATATAAGAGATGTAAAAATATAAAGAATGAATATATTGAATATAATATGCAGGTATATAGTACAATGAGGACCATAAAATCGACTTTTGAATCTTAACTCCATTTTAAATGAAACCACCTTCATTATAAAGATAATTAAATTTTAGGAACAATAAATGAGAGTTTGATGAATTTTTAGTCTGTATGGAGGAGATACATGTTTGTAAATTTTTCTTTGGGGCTTTTTTTCATGTGTGTCTCGGGTGCAATGTGTATTATTTTTGTGTGAAATAAATTTTGTATTTTCTTTGTACTTTTATGTGGAACTTTTATATTAAGGATTTTATTATTTGATGAGACGCCCCGCCCCTCTGGCTACCGAAACCGATGAGACGGGAGCGTCGGACCTACGGTCCAAATACGCCCATGATCTATGATATTCATCAAATCATTTTATGCACATTAGATTAACATTTGAAATATAAATAACAACATGAGAATAATATGAAATGAAAATAAAAATGCAACATCCATTCTGATCAATACTCATCAAGTCCATGTCCATGATATGAGATACATCAGAAATCTCAAACTTTGTAGAAATACTCTCCACAAATCTCACTACAAAGTCTCTCAGAATAACATAAAATAAAGCGGAAGTAAATAAATTACTCTAAGCAGGACGCACCCTGCCTGATGCGAATATGAAGAAGAGAAGTCTGATCTCCTCAAAAGAGCGCTACTATGGCGGTTGTTGCTCAGGTACACCTGTTGAGTTCACACGAGGGTAACGTTATGAGCAATTGCCTAGTAACGAGACAAATATTATAACGACTAAAGTAGGGGTAAGAAAAGAATGTATACCCAATTTTATTTAATGGAATATGCATGTATTGAAACAATTCAGAAAGAACACAAAGTCATTTAAAATCACATTCGATCACATTGATTTTATAAAAAAAATCATTTAAGTTCTACCACAATGATCATTGATATTTTGACAAGTTGGTTAGAGTCCACAATGATATACAATATCTGACATCCGATCATAAATTATTTATTCTTTCTCGTATTATTTTAGCACACACAAGTACGCGACTCGCAGACCTCCGCTACGCGAGAACTTGTTTGTCATCTTGGATAAACCTCCAAGTATTTCAACCTCAAATTTTCCAACTTCAAACTATATCCCGGAACACCTCTCACAATAATAATACTCGAAGTAAAATTGGATGTAGCCACATCAAATTTTAAATAGAGTCTTATAATTGTGTATAAGTGAGAAACCAAGAACGCCAACCGCGGCACCTGCCAACTCCGTCGAGCGACTCCGGATGCTACCGGGCAGCTAGGTGCAATGCGTCATCCAACTCGTCCGTTGGAATCGCGGCCTTCATGGCATCTACCCGGAGCCCAAGGGTGCATGCCCAGTGCCTTGAGACACCTAACTCTATGTACCCATTCGTCTTTTTTTTCTTACGAACGATGATGGCCCACATAGCAAAGCTTAAATAAGTAATCTAAAAATCATGTCATCACAAAGTATGCACAAAACTCCAATATCTTTGCATTTGTGGACACGTAAGTGAATGTGTCCTAAGGGTGAGGAAGCCATGCATTATGTATGTACAGAAAAGTTTGAAGTTCGATGGAGATGATTCTGCCAATGAGTATCACTAAACTTTATCGATAAAATTTTGAAATTTTGACATGGACGGGCATAAGCTTATCTCCAAACAATGTTCCGGATTATGCTACAACCCGGTACATACTTTTATATAAATGTTGGATTGCCAAGAAAATGTTCGTTCTGAATAATACAGAAATTATAAGTTTTATGTACACTCTTTGTAACAATTAATATGACATAAAGTTGGATTATCCATATCTTAGCACATGACGAATGTATAGTTTAATACTAATGTACATTATGAAGTAATAAGTATACCATGCAACAATAACTCACAATAAAACTTAACTTGCCATTCCATTCCATGCACTAACGTGTGGTGATATTAAATATTGCATGCTATTCACTATAACCCAATTACACAACGCATGATAGAATTTATTATGTGATTAGTGCTAATATTCTGTTACCCAATATTATCATGTAACGTATCTGGTTTAAAAAAAGTGTTATGCATAACCGGTCCAATCAAAACGGCCTTTCGGTATATGCTTCGACAATTTGTCCTATCCTAACTTTGTTCTCACCTTATCTATTGACATATGATTTAGCAATAACGTTACAAAACTGATGTGTAAATAATAACATATGATTTAGCAATAACATTACAGAACTGGTGTAAATAATAGTGTTAAAATTTTGTATTTCATCCATATCCCCGACGGATTTAGATAACACGATATTGTGTTTAGGTAAATAGCGAAGTCTGCATTGTTAGTGTGTTAATTGGCACATGGAGAAAAGATTTTTTTCCATATCTTAATTCAAGATCTTGATAATATTTATCATAATGTCTCATGTCGTTTAATATTTGCATCTATGAACCTTCATCATGGATTGATGATTTATCATTTTCCATTATGATGAGAACAACATAATCTATCACAATCGTGGAAATCTCTATCTTCTAATTTATTTAGTCTTTCTGACGATCCCATCATGTTAATGTAATGAGAAATGCAATTAATCACATATACAACATGCCACAAAAATATGTCACACTACGGCTCTAGACTCGAGAACAATTAATTGGTAAGCTTATACAAATACAATAAAATAGAATGGGGATACCATTACAATGTAAGATTCATGGTATAAAGATATCTCTGAGGCTCTAAAATGATTTCAAGAGGAAAGTATATAGAATCCAACTTCAATAGGAAGGTGTTCATCGTTATTAATATATGAAGCACATCCTAAGAATAACCAAGACTCTAAACCTATTCAAGCATATGGGCACAAAAGTCGTGTGAAATCAACAGCAAGAGGAAGGTAACATCGTTACCTCCGAGGATGTTCCCTCGGGATCTCCTCTCACACGGAATGGTATTTCCGTCGCTCGATCGCAGTGTGGAGGCGTGCACCACGGTGACCTTGAGTTTTCCTACGTGATGGTGGTCGCGGATCTTCGATCGGAGCTCCTTCTCCGACGTCAACGGCGGCCCTCCGATGACTACACTGACCAAGATGGTGGTGCTCCAATGAGAGGGGAGAATGGTGGTGGTTAGGGCTTTGGAGAGGGCAACCTATCATAGCATATTTATAGAAAGAGAGGTGTAAATGGATCAAGTTTCGGATCCGGTTCGGATCCATATATGGATCTCGATCATCCAACATAAAAATTGATATCTTGGGCTAGGAATGTCAGAATTTGATGTTCTTAGGCTCGTTGGAAAGATCTCGACAAAATCTACGAAAAGGCATGATTATTTAAATTTTTTGGATGTACAAAATACTCCAGATTTTTGGAAAACGAAAATACGGGGTTTTACATCATAAAAATCTTAAAGGAAGTCTCGTCCTCGAGACGTAGTATTTAACATATATGTTTTGAATGTGGTGTAGATTCAGGCATAAAAATCTTAAAGAGAACGAAACCCATAAAAATCTTAAAGAGGATTGAAATAGGGTCTCGTGAACATACCTTCAAAAAGATAGGGGTATTTCTGTCGCATATCTGCCTTAGGCTCCCAAGTGGCCTCCTCAACATTCTCACTTTGCCACAATACCTCGACTAAAGGGATGTCTTTCCGTCGTAACATCTTGACTGCCCGGTCTAAAATCTGCACGGGTGCCTCAAGAAAAGACAAATTTGGTTCAACCGCGAGATCCTCATAGCTAATCACATGTCGAGGGTCTCGAATATACTTCCGGAGGTTTGACACATGGAATATGTTCACGCCTGTCAAGTGAGGGGGGAGTGCTACTCGGTATGCTACCTTCCCAATACAATATAAAATCTTGAAAGGGCCAACGAATCGTGGTTCCAACTTGCCCTTGACACCAAATCTCTGAATACCTTTCATTGGAGATACTTTTAAGAATACAAAGTCTCTGGTATCAAATTCAAGATCATGACGTCTCTGATCAGCATAGCTCTTATGACGGCTCTGTGCAGTCAATAGTTTCTTCCTAGTCGTTTCCACTGCTCTTATTGTGTCCTCGATTATCTGAGTGGAATAGATACCCTTGTCACCGACTTCCTGCCAACACAAGGGAGTAGTGCATCTTCACCCATACAATGTCTCGAAAGGTGCCATACCAATACTAACATGGTAGCTGTTGTTATAGGTGAACTCTACTAAAGGAAGGTGATCCTTCCAAGATTCTTGCCACTCAATGGCACATGCTCTGAGTAGGTCTTCAAGGGTCTGAATTGTCCTCTCTGATTGCTCGTTAGTTTGTGGATGATAGACTGAACTAAGACATAGTTCGGTTTTTATGGCCTTCATGAATTCTCCCCAATAATGCGATGTAAAACGAGAGTCTCTATCAGATACAACCTCCTTGGGAATCCCATGCAAGCGAATAACATGCTGAATATATAACTTGGCCAGATCTACCGGAGTGCATGTCATGTTCACGGGAATGAAATGTGCGGACTTGGTCAACTTGTCCACAATAACCCAAATGGCATCATATCCACCTACTGTACGAGGTAAGGATATCGCGAAGTCCATAGAGATACTCTCCCATTTCCACAACGGAATAGGAAGTGACTGTAACAAGCCAGGAGGACGCTTGTGCTCTGCCTTCACCAATTGGCATGTAAGGCAACGATTAACATGTTTTGCAACATCTCTCTTCATCCCCTCCCACCGGAAGTGTTGACGGAGGTCTCTATATATCTTGGTGCTCCCTGGATGGATAGATAATATAGAACAATGAGCCTCATCTAGGATATCTCTCCTTAACTCACCATCATCAGGGACACAGACACGGTCCCCCTTCCATAAGATGGACTCACAGACTATGAATCCATCAAACTCCTCCTTCAGGCATCGATGGAATAAGTATTGTAATTTCTGATCTATTTGGTGACCATGCACAATCCTATCCCATAGTCCATTATACTTGGCATGTACAGTTACAACGTTTGTAGTACTATCAAAGGGGTGCCACTCACTAAGTGCTGCGAGCATATCCCAAGTTTGTAGCCATGCTGCGGTGCCCTCGGTATGTGCTCTTCTACTCAAGGCATCTGCTACTACATTCCCCTTACCCGGATGGTAAGAGATAGTGTAGTCATAATCCTTCAACAGCTCCATCCATCGCCTTTGCCTCATATTCAACTCTCGATGGTCAAAGATATATTTGAGACTCTTGTGATCTGTAAAAATCTCAAATGCGACCTCATATAAATAGTGACGCCATATCTTCAACATGAAGACTATAGCTGCCAACTCCAAGTCATGAGTAGGGTAGTTATGTTCATGATTCTTTAATTGTCGTGATGCATATGCCATGACATGACCACGTTGCATCAACCCGGCTTCTGAACCCTCCTTTGATGCATCAATATACACTGTAAAGTCTAAGGGGCCTGAAGGAAGGGTGAGAATCGTAGCACTGGTCAGTCTTTCTTTCAGCGTACGAAAGCTCAGCTCGCACTTGTCGCTCCAAATGAAAGGAACATCCTTCTGTGTCAGACGAGTAAGTGGTAGAGCTAGCTGCGAGAAGCCCCTAACAAAACGTCTGTAGTAGTCGGCGAAGCCTAAGAAGCTGTGTATCTCGGTAATTGTCTTGGGCTGCTCCTAGGACATGACAGCCTCTATCTTGGCTGGATCAACTGCAACACCTGCTCTTGATATTACATGACTGAGGAAAGCTATCTCGGTAAGCCAAAAGTCACACTTGTTGTATTTTGCGTACAACTTGCGTTCTCTGAGTGTCTCAAGAATAGTACGAAGGTGTTGCTCATACCCCTGATCATCACGTGAGTAGATCAAGATATCATCAATGAACACTACCACAAACCGATCCAAGTATGGACGGAAAATTCTGTTCATCATGTCCATGAATGCGGCAGGTGCGTTCGTGAGTCCAAACGGCATAACCACAAACTCATAGTGGTCGTATCTGGTACAAAAAGTAGATTTAAGCACATCTGTGTCCTTAATTCTCAATTGATGATAACCCGATTGTAGGTCAATCTTTAAGAATACCGCTACTCCTTGCAATTGATCAAAAAGATCATCTATTCGTGGAAGTGGGTAACGGTTCTTCACCGTCCTTTTATTCAATTGCCTGTAGTAGATGCATAAACGCATAGACTCATCCTTCTTCTTTACGAAGAGGACCGGTGCTCCCCAAGGTGATGTACAGGGACAGATAAATCCCTTTTCCAACAACTCCTGCAGTTGTACTTTGAGCTCCTTGAGTTCGGCTGGTGCCATTCGATATGGAGGTATGGAGATCGGTTGCATGTCAGGTATCAAAGTAATCTCGAACTCGATCTCCCTCTCTGGCGGCAGTCTAGGTAATTCCTCTGGAAATACATCAGGAAAATCTCGTACAATCTTGACATCTTCAATCATACGATCTTCGGCAGGTAACTCCACAACATAGGCGAGAAAACCTATGCAACCCTGATCGAGCAAGTGTTGGGCCTTCAATGCTGATACATATAAGACCTCATTATCTGAGGCACGTCCATCAAAGAGAAAGGTAGGTATGTCTAGGATACGGAACACTACCGTCTTCTCGAAGCAATCAAGGCATGCGTGATGTTGCTCGAGCTAATCCATACCTAAGATGACATCAAAATCTTCTAGCTGAATGAGTAAAAGATATGCAGGCATTAGGTGCCCGCCAATCTGCACTGCTACCTTCTCCATCGCTTGTCGCACTATGAATAATTGGCCCCCTAGACCCTTGATGTAGTAAGGAGATGGAACACAGACTGGTTCCTTATCTAACTTAGATACTAAGCGATGTGCTAGAAAAGAGTGCATAGCTCTCGAATCAAATAAGGCATGTAAGGATATACCATGTACTGAAATTATACCTCGCACTACAGCTCCTGAGGCGTGGGCCTGCTCCTGTGTGATTGCGTTCAACTGTCCCTGAGGCTGTGAGGGAGTGCTAGAACCTGCAGCACTGAAGGTTGGTCGTGGTGGAGGACGTTGAAAACCTCGACCCCCAGGGCGAGAAACTGATCCGTGTGACTGTGTAGATGAGAAAGTTGGTCATATACTTGGTGGGTGGCCACCTGAGCTGCTGGCAAGTAAAGGACACTTGGCCTTGAAATGGCCCGGCTGTTGGTAGTGGAAACATCTGCAATCTCCTGGCTGAGAGAAGGAGCCTCCTGAGACAAGGCTAGCACCTCCTGTCTTGCGACTCTGCAAGTGTGTCGAAGAGCGGAAGGAAGTAGTACCACGACTCGCCAAACCCTGCCCCAAAGTAGGTGTAGGGGCTAATCTGCTAACGGTAGGAGTAGTAGCCACTGGGTGGAAACGACGCTCTCTACGAGCTCTATGGAAATCTCGGCGAGCATATCTTTCGGACTGAGGTGGTTGAGAGTGTGATGGACTCCCCTAAAGTCGACTTTGAGTTGCCTCCATCTTGGTAGCTTTAGCATCTACCTCCTTGATGGAAGTGAAATCCAATGCAGATAGCTGGTGTTGCACATCGTCACGTAATTCCCGGATAAATTTCCGTAAATTCTCCTCAAGAAAAGCAGTAGTCGCTGGCGAGTGACAAGAGAATTCAGTGTAGTGAATGAGGTATTCTTGGGTCGTCATTGACCCCTGCTTCAGCTCAGCAAACAACCTCCTCTGATCCTCAACCCAGTGGTCTGGGTAGAACTGGCTACGGAACTCGTCAAGAAATATTTCCCATGTTATGGGATCCTCCAGATGTTCCTTGGTGGTGTACCACCAACGTTTAACATAACCTGCTAGTGAAAATTCCACAAATGTAAGGAAAGACTTTTCAGGAGCATGGATCATCCGTAAGACCTTAGATACGTGATCCATCCATAGTTCAGCCTCATCTGGTGTGCCTGTGCCGAAGAATTGGGACACCTTTGACCTCTGGTAGGCGGCATAAGTCGTCTGATGTTTCTGCAATGCCTCTAAATCCTCCGACCCTTTAGGGTCCAAAGACACCGAAGGATGAATACTGCCCTCTTCCTCACGGGAAGGTTGATAAGAGGAATCTTCCTGCTGAAGTAGCCTCTGTTCCAATGCCTACTGATGCTGTTGTATACCCTGCACGGCTTGAACCATTAAGGCCAGCTGTTGTGCAACATCAGGGTCAACACGAGGCGGCATGATTCCCTGCGAGAATCATTACATCAGAATTTTTTTCATGATTAGAGAGACAATGGACACATTGAGTATTACTTATATTATTCTCCTTAAACCAATGACAAGGTCAAAAGGCTTATCATTGTATAATATAATATACAAAATAGGGAATGGAGTATAGAGCTCTGATACCATCTGAGACGCCCCGCCCCTCCGGCTACCAAAACCGACGAGACGGGAGCGTCAGACCTACGGTCCAAATACGCCCATGATCTATGATACTCAGCAAACCATCTTATGCACATTAGATTAACATTTGAAATATAAATAACAACATGAGAATAATATGAAATGAAAATAAAAATGCAACATTCATTCTGATCAATACTCATCAAGTCCATGTCCATGATATGAGATACATTAGAAATCTTAAACTTTGTAGAAAAACTCTCCACAAATCTCACTACAAAGTCTCTCAGAATAACATAAAATAAAGCGGAAGTAAATAAATTACTCTAAGCAGGACGCACCCTGCCTGATGCGAATATGACGAAGAGAAGTCTGATCTCCTCAAAAGAGCGCTACTGTGGCGGTTGTTGCTCAGGTACACCTGTTGGGTTCACATGAGGGTAACGTTATGAGCAATTGCCCAGTAACGAGACAAATATTATAACGACAAAAGTAGGGGTAAGAAAAGAATGTATACCCAATTTTATTTAATGGAATATGCATGTATTAAAACAATTTAGAAAGAATGCCAAGTCATTTAAAATCACATTCGATCACATTGATTTTATAAAAAAAATCGTTTAAGTTCTACCACAATGATCATTGATATTTTAACAAGTTGGTTAGAGTCCACAATGATATACAATATCTGGCATCCGATCATAAATTATTTATTCTTTCTCGTATTATTTTAGCACATGCAAGTACGTGACTCGCAGGCCTCCGCTACGCGAGAACTTGTTTGTCATCTTGGATAAACCTCCAAGTATTTCAACCTCAAATTTTCCAACTTCAAACCATATCCCAGAACACCTCTCACAATAATAATACTCGAAATAAAATTGGATGCGCCACAACAAATTTTAAATAGATTCTTATAATTGTGTATAAGTGAGAAACCAAGAACGCCAACCTCGCCACCTGCCAACTCCGTCGAGCGACTCCGGATGCTACCGGGCTGCTAGGTGCAACGCGTCATCCAACTCGTCCGTTGGGATCGCGACCTTCATGGCATCTACCCGGAGCCCAAGGGTGCATGCCCAGTCCCTTGAGGCACCTAACTCTATGTACCCATTCGTCTTTTTTTTCTTACGAACAATGATGGCCCACATAGCAAAGCTTAAATAAGTAATCTAAAAATCATGTCATCACAAAGTATGCACAAAACTCCAATATCTTTGCATTTGTGGACGCGTAAGTGAATGTATCCTAAGGGTGAGGAAGTCATGCATTATGTATGTACAGAAAAGTTTGAAGTTCGATGGAGATGATTCTGCCAATGAGTATCACTAAACTTTATCGATAAAATTTTGAAATTTTGACATGGACAGGCATAAGCTTATCTCCAAACAATGCTCCGGATTATGCTACAACCCGGTACATACTTTTATATAAATGTTGGATTGCCAAGAAAATGTTCGTTCTGAATAATACAGAAATTATAAGTTTTATGTACACTCTTTGTAACAATTAATATGACATAAAGTTGGATTATCCATATCTTAGCACATGACGAATGTATAGTTTAATACTAATGTACATTATGAAGTAATATGTATACCATGCAACAATAACTCACAATAAAACTTAACTTGCCATTCCATTCCATGCACTAACGTGTGGTGATATTAAATATTGCATGTTATTCCCTATGACCCAATTCACAACACATGATAGAATTTATTATGTGATCAGTGCTAATATTCCGTTACCCAATATTATCATGTAACGTATCTGATTTAAAAAAAGAGTTATGCATAACCGGTCCAATCAAAACGGCCTTTCGGTATATGCTTCGACAATATTTCATGTCCTAACTTTGTTCTCACCTTATCTATTGACATATGATTTAGCAATAACGTTACAGAACTGATGTGTAAATAATAACATATGATTCAGCAATAACGTTAAAGAACTGATGTGTAAATAATAGTGTTAAATTTTTTTTATTTCATCCATATCCCTAATAGATTTAGATAACACGATATTGTGTTTAGGCAAATAGCGAAGTCTGCATTGTATTGCATGTCAGTGTGGTAATTGGCACATGAAGAAAAGTTTTTTTTTCCATATCTTAATTCAAGATCTTGATAATATTTATCATAATGTCTCATGACGTTTAATATTTGCATCTATGATCCTTCATCATGGATTGATGATTTATCAGTTTCCATTATGATGAGAACAACATAATCTATCACCATCGTGGAAATCTCTATCTTCTAATTTATTTAGTCTTTCTGACGATCCCATCATGTTAATGTAATGAGAAATGCAATTAATCACATATACAAGATGCCACAAAAATATGTCACACTACGGATCTAGACTCGAGAACAATTAATTGGTAAGCTTATACAAATCCAATAAAATAGAATGGGGATATCATTACGATGTAAGATTCATGGTATAAAGATATCTTTGAGGCTCTAAAATGATTTCAAGAGGAAAGTATATAGAATCCAACTTCAATAGGAAGGTGTTCATCGTTATTAATATATGAAGCACATCCTAAGAATAACCAAGACTCTAAACCTATTCAAGCATATGGGCACAAAAGTCATGTGAAATCAACAGCAAGAGGAAGGTAACATCGTTACCTCCGAGGATGTTCCCTCGTGATCTCCTCTCACACGGAATGGTATTTCCGTCGCTCGATCGTAGTGTGGAGGCGTGCACCACGGTGACTGATGTCTCGGCTGGTCACTAGGGTATAAGGTACTAAATAGGTCGTTGTGACCCAAGCGATCAAGCGCGGACGATCAAGAAAAATGAACCACTAATAGGGATAAAACAGATAAAACACAAAATAGCGGTCCTGCTATTGGATTAACCTGGTATAGCGACCAGGGTCGAACTCAAGGAGCACGGGTTGGCCTTTCGGCCTACGAAGTAGTAAAAAGGAATAAAATAAAAGAACAAAAAATTTTTAGTGGTTTTTAATTTATTTTATATTTTTTTGGATTTTTTAATGTATAAAGAAAATAAGAAAAGTAAACAAGCACACACTTCAACAAATTATTAAATGCACTAAAAATCAATCAAAAATTCCAACAAAAATGTTTTTGTGTGCTTTATAATTTTTACTGTTTTTGTGAATTTTTGAGAATTTTCTGATATTTATTTAATTTTCTAAAAATCAAACAGTAGCTGAAATCAAAGGTACTGTCCAGCCGAGCTAAAAGGGCCTAGATAAAATATCTAAAGCCCCCAAATTAGCTGGGAGGTAATTTTTCTGTAAAGAGGATTAAACAAGGAAAATTTAGGTACCAATTTTATTATTTTTGGTTTTTGGTTTAATTACTAGAATTTTTATAAGTTTTTAAGTGTTTTTTTCAACTTTTAGTGGTTTTCAGTAATGAAAAATAGCCAAAATTGGCTAGAAAATCAAACTAAGTAAGGCAAACAGTAGCTTATTTTTGTGGAATTTTTAAGTGAGTTTTAATATTTTCTTTGGGGTTTTTAAAGTTAGAAAGTAGCAAAAATGAGTGTTTTTGAATTTTTAAAAATATCAAATAAAAACAAAAATGTCCTAAAAAATCCTCAAAAATTTTACACCATGGCAGGAGCCATGTATCCAATTTTCGTTGGATTTGGAGGTGATTTGCTATTTTATTCAAAAATAAAGAGAGGGCACAATGCACAGGGACCAAAGTGCAAATACCCAAGAGTCTGGGGGGTCTGGTGCAATTTACCCAGCGAAACACGTGCCACGCGCGTGCCTGGGGCACTCAGGGACCCAAATGCAATAAAAAAAAGTCCCGAGGACTTATTGGTAACAGGTACCAAAAGTCCAAGGGCTTATCTGCAAAATACCCACAAATATCACGCACATGTCGAAATAAATCACGCATAGGGCTATAAATGCAAATAGATAAAAACTTTCATTCAACTGTTAACATCCAGAACAACAGGGCATAAGATGCAAATATCCCAACAAACCACGTGACGAAGCACGTGTCAGACCATGTACAGGGGTATATCAGCAAGTAAAAACAAGCGCACGGGTCTCTATGCAAAAATACCAAAACTTAAACAACTACGCTAAATATTTACAAGACTAAAAACAAAATAAAATAACTAAGAGGACCTAAGGGTAAATTACCCTTTATTATGCGGGTCGGCTGGATGGAGGGCACGTGGCGCATCCGACGGTGGTGAACATCGACCTCTCGACAGCTGGGCTCCTTGAGATGATCCGACAGCTAGGGCTCCTCCACGTGGGCGATCGAACGGTGTAGGGCGCAGATGGCTAACCCTGGCACATCGGATGGCTGGAATCGGTCCTCCTGATGATCGGGCGGTGACTGCTGCTCCCCAGATGGACGGTGTCGATGAAGTCTGGTGCTGGAGGACTAATCGAACGGTGGAGGAGGATCCTCGAAGAACAGATGACCGATGAAGTTCGCCGGCCCAGTGGCTTCGCTCCAGGTCTCCTCTGCTGCGCCTGAAGGTCGGAGAAGCTCCGCAAGGGTGTCTCGCAGCTGGTGGTGGGCTCCGATGATCCAGCCGAGCTCTGAGGAGCTCGGGCAAGGTCGGCGGAGCTGGGCCTCCTGGCTGAATGACGAAAGACCTCAGATGGCCTTCGTTCTACCTGCAAAGCAATCCAGAAGACTCGCGGGTCGAGGGCAAACTGCCTCGACCCGGTTAGGCGAGGTGACGATGGAAGGTGGGTCGCGGCGGATGAGCTCCGGCGAAGTGGGGACGGTAGAGCTCGAATCCCAGCTCTTGTGCGAGCTGGGTTGGATGGGGATACGAAGAAGGTGCGCGGGAAGATGGCGAGGGCTATGGCGATGCCCGATGATCGAATGGTGGTCGGAAGCGATGGGAATCGACGATGGACGGCGGCGGAGTGATTTGGGGGTAAATGAAAATCAAAGGAAAAGGCGGAACTAAATGGATACCTGGGTGGACGAAGAGACTGGGGAGGAGCTGGGGAAGCTCCTAGTCGTTTCCTCGAGGAGCGTCTCCCTCCGAGGCTCGGTGCTCACGCGGGTGGCGGAGCAACGACGGTTGTGCTCGCCGGATCAGTGGATACGCCTCCAGTCCTCGCTTCGACGGTGCCGGACGCAAGCTGTCACTCTCGCGAGTGCGCTGGAGCTCACAGGAGGTGGATACGAATGGCCAAAGATCGAGAAATGAGGTGGCGGAGCAACAACTATATATGGCTAGGGGTCCGGCTAAGAGAGGTCCGGGCAAGCTTGGAAGCGCGCGGATCCCGAGGATGCGGCTCCGGCGAGGATGTCGGATGTGTCATTAAGGATTCGGACCCGGGGTTTAGGTGGTAGGCACTCGGGTTTAGCGGGGAAAAATCCGAGAAATTGGGGACCCGCTAAGGACCCGAGTGGAGTGGTCCTGGGGGGGGTAGTTGACCGGGCGGTCAACATCCCCAGGACCCAATAGAAACAGGCCACGTGGCAGGATTTTGAAGTTAAAATTAAGGGTAGCTAGGGGCCGATTTAGCAAAAACCCAAAACATGAAATAATTTTATTTTATTTTTTTATATTTTTTTGTGATTTTTAATTAATTTTTAGAAATAAAAATAAGGTACTTACACTATATGTACTATATAGGTATATGTACACTATTAGGGTTTTTAATTTTTGTTTTTTAATTATTATTTTTATACAATTTTATTCCTATTTTATATTTTATTTATTTTCATTATAAAATAAGGAATAAAAAGATATTTTTATTTTATTTTTATTATTTATATACATAGGTAAAATAAATACATATATACACTTATATACATGGTATATGTACAATCTATTTTTGTGTTTTTAATTTTTGCTATTTTTATTTGATTTTAATTTTGATTGTTTTTATTTTATTTATTTACACTATATAATAAAGAATAATTACAAAAACTACAAAGATTAATTTTATTTATTTATAGGGCTAAATAAATATGTAGGTGAGTCTATGTACAATATGAAAGTGATGTTTTTGTTCTTTTTTATTTTTATCTTTTTCTTTTGTTTTTATACTTATAAATATTGACACCTATTTACAAACCTATTTTGGTGAGAAAAATATTTTTATTTTATTTACATAAATATTTACACACATGAGCCCCTATCTCCCTCTACTTTGGCTTTTATGCGGTCAGGCCCATGCTGAGCCCTCCCTTGGGTTAGGTTGCTCAATATTTATTCTAAATATTTCCCTCTTTTTCTTTTTAATCTTTATTCTTTTATTTTTGCACAAAAACATGCTAATTATAGGTTTTTACACAATGCATGCTTTTGGTAATTATTTGTATTTACACATATCTACATGCATTTGCAAAGGTTTTTGTAGCTAAAATATAAGAATAAAGAGTGATGAATGAGTATTCATCAGTGACCTTGAGCTTTCCTACGTGATGGTGGTCGCGGATCTTCGATCGGAGCTCCTTCTCCGACGTCAACGACGACCCTCCGATGACTACACTGACCAAGATTGTGGTGCTCCAATGAGAGGGGAGAATGGTGGTGGCTAGGGTTTTGGAGAGGGCAACCTTTCATAGCATATTTATAGAAAGAGAGGTGTAAATGGATCAAATTTCGGATCCGGTTTGGATCCATATATGAATCTCGATTATCCAACATAAAACATTGATATCTTGGGCTAGGAATGTCAGAATTTGATGTTCTTGGGCTCGTTGGAAAGATCTCGACGAAAGCAACGAAAAAGCATGATTATTTGAATTTTTTGAATGTAAAAAATACTCCAGATTTTTGGAAAATGAAAATATGGGGTTTTACATTTGAGGTATAAAAAGAAGAAATTAAAAGAAGGCTCAAAAGGTTATTTATTAATGAATAAATTAGGTTTTTTATGGGTATTTTTATACAATCTGAGTGCCCTATATCCCCTTACTTTATTCCTTGTCGACCAATTCAATGTTGACATGGTCTCGGGGTTTAGGGTCATTCAGTGTCTTTGACACTTCATTTCTTTTCTTTTCTTTCCTTTAATCTTTTATTTTGGAATTAAATATACATGTTTATACATTATTTATATATCAACTTATGAGTGTTATTTTATAAAAAATAGTGCTATATACATGCATTTTGCTAGATATTTAAGGCCAAAAAGAAATAATAAAGGTGATGAAATGGAGATTCATCAGCGACCCTCCACTAGATATCCTGCACATGAATACGTGTTGCTGATAGATCTTGGGGAGCATGAATGCTATGATGAGGCTCTACAGGAAGCGAAAAAAGAAAAGTGGTTAGAAGTTTTGAAAGAAGATATGGAGTCTCTTCTTGATAACCACACATTCAAGGTCATGAAGTTGTCTAAGGGATGTAAGTCTTTGAGAAACAAGTGTGTTTTTAGGGTGAAGCATGATAAATACTCTACAAATCCAAGATACAAAATATGATTGGTTGTTAAGGGCTTTAACTAGAAGAAGGGAGTGGACTTTGAGGAGATATGTATTCCTGTAGTAAAAATGTATTTTATTAAAGTAGTGCTCCGCTTGGCAGCCAGCCTTAACTTAGAGGTTTAATAGATGGATGCGAAGACAACTTTCCTCCATGGTGATCTTGAGGAAGAAATTTACATTTTGTAACCTGAGAGCTTTGCATTAAAAGGCAATGAAGATCATATTTGCAAGCTGAAGAAAGTCTTTATGGCTTGAAGCAAGCATCCAAAATAGTTGTAAGAAGTTCGAGTAATTTATGGTGGAGCATGGTTATTCAAAAACCACTTCAGACCATTGTGTCTTCATGAAAAAATCCTCTGGTGATGATATCATCATTTTATTTCTTTATGTTTATAATATGTTGATTGTTGGTAATGACAGAGGAAGAATTCTAGTTTGAAGGACTTGAGAAAATTCTTCTCAATTAAAGACTTGTGGCACACAAGTCAAATATTGGGCATGAAGATTGATAGAGAGGCAAGAATATTTTGGCTCTCACAAGAGAAGTACATTAAGAAGGCACTTCAACGGTTTGACAAAGGCAAGCCCTTCACCATGCACCTTGGGGCCTATTGTTAAGTAGTCACGTGGATTTTGAGATACCTTTGGGGTACTGAAAGCTACTCTCTTTGATTTGTAGCATAGAAGCCCATTATATTGGCTATACATATTCATACTTGGCAAGTGAATTTGACAGGAAAAGGTCTATATCGGGGTATTTGATGTCTTTGGCTAGTCGTGTAGTTTCTTAGCAATCCATACTTTAAAAGTGTATGACTTTATCCACTACAGAGGCTTAATGTATTGCAGCTACTAATGCATGCAAGGAGCTATTGTGGATGAAGAAGATCATGCATAAACTTGGTTGTAGTCAAGATAAATATGTGCTTTATTGTAATAGTCAAACTGCCCTTCATCTTGGAAAGAACTTCACTTTCCTTGCAAGTTCAAAGCACATTGATGTAGGGCATCATACGAAATATTTTAAAGAGAAGCATTGGTTTTTGACAAGATCCATGCTGATGATAATGGAGCTGACATGATGGCAAAGCCATTGCCATTTGGAAAGTTTGAAGTTTATCGACCCCTTACTGGATTGGAGCAGATCTCCTCGCATTGAGAAGTTCAGCAAATGATCTTCCCATTGGGTGGACAAGGAGATTTGTTGGTGATAGGTGCCACCTACATGGAGCACCTATTATGGAATACAACCCATGTATATTGATGTCATAGAATGTGTTTTGACAATAGCAAAAACTATGATAGGTGAGGCTACATGAAAAGGTGTTGTAGCTTATGGCCTATAGCTGGTGGCATTGGTGGTAGTAGGTGACACACAACATGTGACCTAATATGACACTCGAGTTGTAGTAGGTGGGGCTAGACAAAAGCTAGTTCTCGAGAAGGTTTGTCTGACATTAGTAGAATCCGTAGCAGGTGAGTCACAAGAGGTGTAATAGGTGACCTACTATGGTGTCTGCGTCATAGTAGGCAAGAGATTCCAAGTACAAAATTAGTTTACACCACTTATGGAGGGTGGGATCTCTTTTGGAGAAGAGCTATAGATTTGATTCTCCTTGGTGAAAATCTACTTCCTTCTTTTATTTTGGTGGTGGTATTTATTTTGGTTGATAGGCCAGCAAGAGGGTTTTGACTTGTAGTCTATGTGGAGAAAAATTATATCATCATAATAGTGGAGTAGTTTAGGGTCGTGTCAGTTCCATGGTTTTCTCCCCTATCAGTTTTGAGGGTTTCCATGTTAGAATCTTTGTGTTGTTGGACATGTGAGCCCACGGCGAGCCATTATGCAATAAATATTATTGCGAATATCATTCCCTGATCTGAAATGAAGAATAACCAGTTTACATAATAGGTCCCATAGTACAACTAGGGTTATGTACCATGGCCATCTTGATGATCACACAGTTGTTGATTCAGTTATTGAATCATAGAGATTGGTGCTTGGATGAATATCTAAAGAGTTAGATTGAGGACTCATCAAGCACCATCAAATGATTGTTGAGAGATGATCTCCAGCCTGAGTAGGAGATGGCAATCCTTTCTCAGTTAGGTTGATATCTGATCGACCTCTTTATGAAGGTCCTCTACATAGGAATAGAGATTCGGAGGTGTCAGATTAGTTAGGTCAAAGATTTGACCTAACGAGATCAAGATAACCAAAGTCCTATATAGTATGTTGTCATGATATAGGCATGCATCCTCTGACCGGAGACAAATGTGTTACTATATGTCTGAGTATGTACATTTGGCAGACCAATAGGTTGATGACCTAATCAAGGTCTATACACCGGCGCGCTGGTGTGCATGCAAGGGCATATGAGTAATATGATCTCTCAAAGGGATCATAAAGGTTCAGTTACCTAGCCAGAAGACATGAGCTTGCTCATGAGATATTGGGAAGAATCAAATTCCGTGCACGGTCGTCTCGCTTTAGAAGCTTGACTGAATTAGTAGGTTTGATATATACTTTTGGAAATTATATGATCAAGACCTAGGTATGATATATGTTGTTGGAAAGTATATGTTCTATACCAACTCCCAATAATCGATTGAGAAACATAATTATAAAACTCTGAAGTAGATAGTGTAAAATTGATCATATACTTCAGGTTTATTCTGAGTCTTTCAGTATGCAGAATGTATACGTATTGAGAATACCTGAGGGTGATGTGATCATAAACAGTTGTATAACTGTGACGCTTCCATTCCTAGGGAGTAATGAAACAGGTCTGGATTTTAGTGACTCCTCTCAGTAGAGAAGTAATCTGATCTTGGTCCTATTGTTGGACATTGCTCTGAATGTGACTCAGATGCAATGAGAAGATGAGATTTACGGTCTTGATTTAATCAAGCATCTAGGGGAGGCCCGAGATCAAGATTTGAGATGTGATCTCAATATCCAAGTCACTGTACGTGGAACAATACAATCGCTCTGTCCTTATCTCCAAGTATTCGTGGAGAAAGCGCATTATCCTTGAAAGAGTTCATGGATAATTCTATCGTTGGTATATGTATCTGAGCATTGAGAAAATGGATAATTAAATGTGATTTAATTATCATGAATAATATGAATTTGATTCATATTATAAAGAGAGTTATCTTAGATAATTAAATGAGATTTGATTATCAAAGAAGTAAATAATGTGAATGTGATTCATATTATTTGGGAAAATGATAATAGAGATTCAAGATGATTAAATGTGATTTAATTATCATGGATATTGAATAATGTGGATAGAACTATCCATATTAATCATATATATTATAAATGTGATTTATAATGTATTAGAGAGAGCTAATTATAATTTATATTTGTTGATTAATTATTGATGTGTATTGGATACACATTGCGTAATTAATTGAAAATGTAAATTATATTTTGTTTTGGGTGTGAATGTGATTCACAAATTTCCAATAGCAAGATTGCAAAATTCTCAAAATTAATTGTGAATTATTTTTGAAGAATAAAACACAACAAAAGTTGTAGGAAATTATGGGAGAGATTCATAGATATATACAGTCTCACAAGATTACATGAGATTGCCTCCACCATGAGGACATGGTGGATGGCTACAAATTCCCACAAGGAATGTGGTAGCCGTCCCCTCTCCCCCCCTTCCTTATGAGGAGTAATCTCCTTGCTAATTTCTCCTTAATTGCTTGATCTAATTTAGGATTGAATCATATTTGATATGTCAAATATATTTGATTTAAATTATATTATTAGTTGTTGGTTTTTACCAACAACAATCTTGACCATTGGATTGAACATAAATCAATCTCATCCATTGATTTTATGTGTCCCATGGATTGAGATCCATGGATCCCAAAACTCTATAAATAGAGAGACATACCATGCTCTCTAGGGTTATGCTTTTGAAGCACATCTCTCTCTCTCTTCTTCTCTCATGGTCGTCGACCATGGATGCCCTAGAGAGGTTCTCCATCGCCGCTTGGAAGAAGACGTTTGATCTCGTGTGTCGTGATCAGGAGATCTGCTGCTTGGATCATCAACATGGATTGCGAGAAGCACGTGATTCATCTCCGCGCTCGCAAGCGTCTCCTCCGTCGGATCGGACTTGAGACAGGAGGTCTCTTCGTTTAGAGACTCGATCGCAACCATGCTTCAAGAGGTAATCCTATTACTTGTTTGTGGTTTAGACGAAATGATCCGAGAAGTGTTCTTGGATCATATGGTTTCGTCGCATGAAAATTTTTTAAATTCCGCTGCATAGAACAACTAGTGCGACTAGTCGTTCTTCGTCGTATTCGATACGACGCTCACGCATCCGTGATGCGCTTGAGTATTATAACATATCCTTCAAGTGGTATCAGAGCCTTAGGTCTAAGGTTTTGGATATGATCCATAAAACTGAAGGCGACTTGGGTTCGTTAGGGTTGCAAAAGTTTTATCGCATTTTATTTTCGCATCTCTGTTTAGTGATTCTTTTCGGTCCTGTTTAAATCGTTTAAACATGAAAAAAAATCTTGTATTTTGTTCCCCATTAAATAAGAAAATCATAGGATCTGAGTTTACGTAATTTGGAATCCGTTTGCTCGAGATATGGTTGTTTTAATGAACATGTATTCACTGTTACGGGAATTGCGAATCTTAACATGATTAATGAGTTAATTACTGTTTTGATCCACCACGAAATACGTAAAATATCACTTAGGTTCTGTCCAAAATCAAATTAGCAATCTTTAAAAATTGATTTTGTCTAATTTCGATTTAAATCGATTGAGATATGTTAATTTTAGTAAGTAGGAGTCGCTGCTGAAATTACAGTCCTAATCAAGAACCATGTGATTGTCAATTAGTGAAATTAATTGTTAATTTCATGAAATACTTATGGAAATTATTTGAAAAATATTTAATGATGATTATTTCCTTAATTGACTTGGCCTCAACCAATAAATTAGTTAGATTTGATCTAGATCATAACTGGAAACACAATCATCAAACTCCTTGCTTGAATAGGATTGGGAATTTGTCTAGAAAAATTCCTTATAATCAAAAATATTTTGATTATTACTATATGGTATAAGTTCGGTTGAAGAACCGATGATCATCTCAAGTATAAAGTGATTTACTCGGCATTATTTTTTCCTGAGGCGGATATGGTGTCAAGTCGGGGATCGTTGGGGTAGCAGGTTGCACCGGATGCGATCTGTCTTACTCTCGTCGGTACTGGCCATGACAGCGGGTAGGGAACGAATGATGGCTGAGAGATCATGATGTATTTTCTAATTATTAAAATTCGAATTAATACGTACTTTGAGATAATACCATATATTCAAGTAAAATCAAATTTGTTGATTGAATTGGATTGATAATTAATCTAATATGATTAAGTTAATTATATATAATTAAAAACTCTCTATTATAATAGATGTGTTATTTCCCTTGGAAGAATTAATTATGTGAATATGATTCATGATAATTAATTAGAATTTGAATATGATATGGAGGATCACACAAGTGACATCCATGGTCTCCCGTCAAGGCGAAGGGTTCCGTCACCACGGATTGTATGTAGGAGATGCATGTGCAAAGTGACATCTCCTATATGCAAGCGCATCTGGATCGGGCTCTTTGCTTCTCGAAAGAGTAAGGCCGTATACGTAGTGACCCCAATATCGGATCCTCATATTATTGGGATGATATTGGATTGCGCATAGCGAGTACTATTCCTATTGACGGTTGGTTCAATTAATGACGGGTCAACATCACCTTAGGGGTGGTGGGCCCGGGTATTAAAGACCGAATTGGGAGATGCAAGTTGGATTTGCAAGGCAGAATGTGTTCCCACTTCTTTTTATCCGAGATACAGATTCTCATATTATTGGGATGTAACAAAGATAAGGAAGGAGATCCCAGATCTTGCTGAGATATAATGGTAAGTATATCTCTTACATTGAAAGTGATTAAGGGAATAAACTTTCAGTATTGACAAGGCAATACAACTTTGATATAAAAATTCCTAAATCAAAGTAAATTATATATTTATATATGTTTATGGAAATTTCTTATTTCAGATAATCCTTCTTTAATCCCACTCAATGTTATACTCAATGATAACCAATAGAATATCATGGACTGGACCCATGATCAAGATATTGTACTTGCAATTGGACACAAAATGTATCTGGTTACAATGTGCAAGTTTCCTCATAATAATGAGGAATGATAATTATATAGACAATAGGACTAAAACCTTAGGGATTTTATGTCTCTATAAGTCTTGATCTCATCGAATGTACTTTTGAAGTGACATGTCGATAATGATCGTAATTATCAAATAATCCTTATAAAATC
Source organism: Ottelia alismoides (assembly GCA_037367405.1). Classification (NCBI taxonomy): domain Eukaryota; kingdom Viridiplantae; phylum Streptophyta; class Magnoliopsida; order Alismatales; family Hydrocharitaceae; genus Ottelia; species Ottelia alismoides. The sequence goes on from JAZKJV010001482.1 coordinate 288,092, forward strand.
AAAGAAGATGTTCTGGCATACATATGTGCTCTCGACATATAATCATGAATGACATGGTTCTCTGCATTATACAGAATGGTGGCTCTATATGAGATGATGTATTCAAATTGTTTGAGTACCTACCTGAACCTAAGTTTTAAGAGTTTAAATGGATGTAGATATGATGAGTGTCATCATTCTACTATCTATACTATATTCATTCATGAAGCTTCATAAAATTCATATTGTATGAATTGAATGAAGCATGATCCTTTGTCTTGAGCAATGGTTGCTTATAGATAAAGGGAACGCAGTGGAAGCATGGGTTGGACCCAAGTAAGAAGTATAGTCAAAGAGTTGACTGTACTTCTATGACTTCCATATGACATCCAAAGAGTTGGATGTATGCCAATACTGCAATAAGTTAATGTGTTGATAGTATGACTATCAAATCTTTCTAGAATCTTTAGAGAAGGAATCAGATAGTACATCAGAATAATCTACAAATAATCATTGAAATTGACTTACTTATTTGATAAGATAAAGTCTAATAGTTGTATCTCAATCTTCTAATGACACTTGCAATTGGTTGCATATGTATTAGAATATTAGAAATTTGATCTTAAAGTTTAATAGTCATCCACATGGATGTTAATGCAATTGTTGCAACAACCTCTATTGGATCAATAGACTTCATATTTTCAGTGGGAGCCCTTAGTCTTAGATAATGTCTCTGTGACCTGGATATTAGAATACAATCATAGTTTATTTCTAAATGTTGGAAATAAACATGAATTCTGGAATAAACCTAACATAGAGAGTTATGATGGATATATTTCAGATAGTAATCTAACATCTACTAGACTACGTTAAATTAGAAAATCAATGAATGGTTCATTAAGGATTTTAATACTGAAAATTAAACCTTTACAGATCAATAGGAGGATAAAGATCATTTGACAATGATTTGGCATCATGTTTTGGACATATGTCTGTTGATGAGATCAATGGACAAGTAAGAGATGAAATTTTAGAATGTCTAAAATTTCAAAACTTGCATACTTATGAATATTGTATTCAAAGTAACAATGCCTAATACACCTTTCTTTTGGAATGGTGTAAGATGTTAAGGTATTGAAGATCTCATACATATTGATGTATGTGAATCATCTATATCAGAATAAACATTATGGATATGTGATATCTATTGATGATTATTTGTGATATGAGATTTCTTCTCTTCACTTAAAAAACTTTGAAATGTTCAAAGATTTCACAATTTTGGTTCAGAACCAAAGTTTGAAAGAAGATGAAATGAATTTGATATAATCAAGGTAGCTTGTACCTATTAGATGAATTCAAGGAATACCTTATGGAGATGTGAATATCATTCCTATCTCAATCCTCCTAATGAACCTTAACTCAATAGAGTTGTAGGGAGATACAATTGATCATGTGTGACATGATTTGATCAATGATTAATCTTAGCATAATTATCTCTTAGTTTCCAGGTATATATATATATGTGGTAGAGACTACATTATATATATCCTTAATAAGGTTCCATGTGATTAAACTGGAATCTGGCACTGGAGAGTGCTACTTCATTAGGAAAATAAAGGATTGTATTGGATACCTACTTTATGACCTTGAGATTCTTAAAAGATCTCATCTCTGAGAATGTGATTCTTAGAGGATGACTCTCTTGAGAATCAAGATGAAAATGAAAGTAAAGGAACTCATTTAGTCTTGAGAAGATAATGAGGCTCCTAAAATTGGAAACTAAAAGGACAATTAAAGATGGAATACTAATACCTTTTCAAATAAGTTTGAAGATGGATTCCATGTGTTAGTTGAATCTGACAATGATCTGACTTCATGTGATGAAGCTTCTGAAGATCGTAACATGGAAAAGGTGGATGTTAGCAATAAAATCTAAAGTAGACTTCATATACAAATGTTGTATATGGATACTTGAGGATCCACTTATATGGGTGAGACCCATTAAGGCGTAAATGGGTCTTCAATAGAAAGAGTGAACCTGATGAGAAGGTAGAGACCTTCAAAGCACGGCTTGTAGCCATGAGCTACACACCGAAGAGAAGACATTGCTTGCGATGAGACTTGCTCTTCAGTGACCATGCTTGAACCCATCAGATATTGCTAACTATAGCTACACAACTTGACTTTAACACATTCAAGATGGAAGTCAAGATTGCATTCCTCTATGATTACCTCTCCGAGGATATTCACGTGAAGTAGCCCCAGGGCTTCATGGTTGAGGAAAGCAAGGTGTGCAAGCTAAAGAAACTCTATCTGTGGACTCAAATAAGCTTCTTGAAGTTGGAACACTATATTTGATGAAATCATAAATATTATGGTTTCAGATAAAATCTTGATGAACCATGTGAAGCTTAGTGGGAGTGCCATTGTGTTCATCGTGCTAAATGTAGATAATATCTTAATCATTTAGAATGATATAAGGATGATAATAATAAGTGTTTTATAATCTTGTTGTTCCATACCTCGAGATATGATGATCAGAAGCAAAGAGAAGATAGGTATTGGGACTCCTTGGACATTTCCATTTTCTGGAAAATTCTAAGAAAGGCTTCTTTCCCTCAAGATATGGTACTGACCTATCTTCAGGGATATCACCTCAAAGAGTTGAGGAAGTGAATGCTAAAACCGGTTGTCCTTATGCATCAGTTACGAGAAGCTGGGTGTATGTTAGATGTGTACAAAAGCCAAATGTTTGCCATGTAGTGGGAGTAGTAAACTGTTACTAATCCTACTGTAGAGATAAAACACTTGGTTGCAGTAATAACAATATCTTCAAAGATGACAAGACTTTAGAGATAGTGATCTCTAAGTCTTATCTTCAAGAAATTAAGACTTTATAGATAGTGATCGAAAAGGTCTTTACTATGGATACCTTAGGAGATAGAGATCTCCAAGAATAATGGTATTCTGATAAGGATAATAGAAATTACATACTGGTTATAATAATTATCGAGCTATAGTGTCAAGGATACTATAACAAAATTGAGTATTGGTTGCACAAGATGCAACATTCGCTTTGGATGCGAGCACTGTTACTAGGGGATATGCAAGTGCCTAAAAAGACTTGGCGTAGTCTCTTGGGAACAGAGTTATTGATCAGCTTACCTAGCTATTTTCAAAATAGCCTATGATTGTCACATGAGTGTGGGTTTAAATGATTAGCCCAATAATGTCTCTTTGGGCAAGTGGGAGATTGTTGGACATGCAAGCCCACAGCGAGCCATTATGCAATAAATGTTATTGCGAATATCATTCCCTGATCTTAAATGAAGAATAACCAATTTGCATAATAGGTCCCTTAGTACAACTAGGGTTATGTACCATGGCCATCTTGATGATCATACAGCTGTTGATTCAGTTATTGAATCATAGAGGCCGGTGCTTGGATGAATATCTAAAGAGTTAGATTGAGGACTCATCAAGCACCGTCAAATGATTGTTGAGCGATGCTCTCCAGCTTGAGTAGGAGATGGCAATCCTTTCTCAGTTAGGCCGATATCTGACCGACCACTTGATGCAGGTCCTCTACAAAGGAATAGAGATTCGGAGGTGTCAGATTAGTTAGGTCAAAGAGTTGACTTAACGAGATCGAGATAACCAAATTCCTATATCATATGCTGTCATGATATAGGCACGGATCCTCTGATCGGAGACAGATGTGTTACTATATGTCTGAATATGTACATTTAATAGAGCAATAGGTTGATGACTAATCAAGGTCTATACGCCGGCGCACTGGTGTGCATGCAAGGGCATATGAGTAATACGATCTCTCAAAGGGATCATACAGGTTCAGTTACCAAACTAGAAGACATGAGCTTGCTCATGAGATATTGTCAAGAATCAAATTCTGTGCACGGTCGTCTCGCTTTGGAAGCTTGATTGAATTTGTAGGTTTGATATATACTTTTGGAAATATATAAGCAAAACCTAGGTATGATATATGCTTTTGGAAAGTATATGATCAATACCGACTCCCAATAATCGAATGAGAAACTTGATGATAAAATTCTGAAGTAGACAGTGTAAAATTTATCTTATAATTCAGGTTTATTCTGAGTCTTCCAGTATGCAGGATGTACAGGTATTGGGAATACCTGAGTGTGATGTGATCATAAATGGTTGTATAACCATGACGCTTCCATTCCTATGGAGTGATGAAACAGGTCCGGATTTTAGTGACTCCTCTCAGTAGAGAAGTAATCTGATCTTGGTCCTATTGTTGGACATTGCTCTGAATGTGATTCAGATGCAATGAGAAGATGAGATTTGCGGTCTTGATTTAATCAAGCATCTATGAGAGGCCCAAGATCTGGATTTGAGATGTGATCTCAATATCCAAGTCACTATACGTGGAACAATACAATCGCCCTGTCCTTATCTCCAAGTATTCGCGGAGAAAGCAAATTATCCTTGAAAGAGTTCATGGATAATTCGATTGTTGATTTATGTATCTAAGCATTGAGAAAATGGATAATTAAATGTGATTTAATTATCATGAATAATATGAATTTGATTCATATTATAAAGAGAGTTATCTTAGATAATTAAATGAGATTTGATTATCAAAGATGTAAATAATGTGAATGTGATTCGTATTATTTGGGAACATGAGAATAGAGATCCAAGATGATTAAATGTGATTTAATTATCATGGATATTGAATAATGTGGATAGCACTATCCATATTAATCATATATATTATAAATGTGATTTATAATGTATTAGAAAGAGCTAATTATAATTTATATTTGTTGATTAATTATTGATGTGTATTGGATACACATTGTGTAATTAATTAAAAATTTAAATTATATTTTGTTTTGGGTTGTGAATGTGATTCACAAATTTCCAATGGCAAGATTGCAATATTCTCAAAATTAATTGTGAATTATTTTTGTAGATTAAAACACAACAAAAGTTGTTGGAAATTATGGGAGAGTTTCATGGAGATATGAAATCTCACAATATTACATGAGATTGCCTCTACTATGAGGACATGGTGGACGGCTACACATTCCCACAAGGAATGTGGTAGCCCTCCCCCCTTTACTTATGAGGAGTAATCTCCATGCTAATTTCTCCTTAATTGCTTGATCTAATTTAGGATTGAATCATATTCGATATGTCAAATATATTTGATTTAAATTAGATTATTAGTTGTTGGTTTTTTACCAACAACAATCTTGACCATTGGATTGAACATAAATCAATCTCATCCATTGATTTTATGTGTCCCATGGATTGAGATCCATGAATCCCAAAACTCTATAAATAGAGAGGCATACCATGCTCTCTAGGGTTATGCTTTTGAAGCACATCTCTCTCTCTCTCTCTTCTCTTCCCACATGCTCTCTCTCTTCTTCTCTCATGGTCATCCACCATGGATACCCTAGAGAGGTTCTCCATCGCCGCAGCATCGTCGTTATGCTGCCCGATCATTCGCTCGTGGATCTCCGTCTCCTTCGATGTGCCTCTCTCGTGAAGAAGACGTCGGATCTCGTGTGTCGAGATCAAGAGATCCGTTGCTTGGATCATCAACATGGATTGCGAGAAGCACGCGATTCATCCCCGCGCTCGCAAGCGTCTCCTCCATCGGATCGGACTTGAGACAGGAGGTCTCTTCGTTTAGAAACTCGATCGCAACCACGCTTCAAGAGGTAATCCTATTACTTGTTTGTGGTTTAGACGAAACGATCTGAGAAGTGTTCTTGGATCATACGGTTTAATCGCATGAAAAAATTTTAAATTCCGCTGCATAGAATAACTAGTGCGACTAGTCATTCTTCGTCGTATTCGATGCGACGCTCACGCTTTCGTGATGCGCTTGAGGATTATACCATATCCTTCATGTGTGCACTATGATTGCTTGTTGTTTGTAATTTTATTTCTCTCTTGTTTGTGGGTGTTGTTCATCTTTATTATTTTTACCAAGGTTTTCATTCTATGCTTTTGCAACATAGTGGGATCACATATTCTTTTTCAACAGAAGTAAGGGGAAACAATTAGACTCCTCCTTGAAGTTACAACTACGTTCGATATCCACAAACTTTTTGGTTTTGAGTCTAGTCAACTCGATCAAATATTACAATAACATGACATTTTTTTGGGAAAAATTGATTTCATGTTGGATAGATTTTAAAATATCCACCACAACTCTTTCAATCACCGTAACGATTTCTTGTGGGTGAACCAAACCTCTACTAGCAAAGGGGTTGGGTTACCCAGTGGACCAACAACATGATGATGATGATGATGTCGCTGAGCATGGCGGTAATACCTATACATTGAATAAATAAACTTTGTGTCTTGATTTAACTAAATTGACCAACCTGATGCCTTATAAGTACTTGAACTTCATGGTTTTGCCCCTTTTTCAAGGGTAAACAAAGGCAACAGTTTTGTCTCAAATCTCCTAGAACTCAAAATGACTCCCAAGTTATTTCTACAAGTCTCAAATTTCCTCAACATGTCCATTTGGGACTTGCCTACTCGATTACCCTGATCTTAAGACAAAAAACATCAGGGTAAATGATCAGGTCCACTATGGGTTCCTTTCCTTTACCATGTAGGGCTACCATGCATGATACTTCAAGACCTTTACATTGTACTAGCTATTAAAAACTCTAAAGTAGCTTCTTTATTCAACCAAAACCATTTGAACCATTCAAATTGTATGGGGGTTACCATCTGTCAAGATACTAGCTCCTCACGTTTAGGCAAAACTGAAGTAGTCTCACGTCCATCCAAAAAGGTTCACCCTTGGATTACCACCGCTGCCTTATGCCCCACTTTTTAAGTAGCATACAAGGAATCTCCTATCAAAAAAATCAAAACCAACATTTCAACTTCGGAGAGCAATACCCACTCATTTTTCATATGAATAGACTCCTAAAATTATCACGGAGGCACCTAATTCGACAGTGAGAGGCATACCATCTCCAAATTTTACCTTGGGCTCTTTAGATCACTCTTGGGGATCAAGATGGACACAATGATTTCTATGTTTATGAGAAGGGCATATCTTACATCACTACATGAGGAGTTAATTTGCTCCCAATGCCATAGTAAGGTCCATATTAATGTTTCTCGCACCAATATAAACGCTAACCTACTTTCCATGAAATCCTCCATTGCTCCATCAAGTCTTCTCTAGAGTTGAGAAATGAGCATCCTATCAAACCTCTCAACCTTTTTCAAAATCTATCTCGCCCCCCAAACCACAGTCATGTCCTATGCAAATATTCATCTTTAATTTCCTATGCACATTAGTTGAACGCAAAGAAGGACCACATCTCATGAATTCTCTATATCAATGCAATTGGATGTCTTATGTATCCCTACTTATATACAATATCAAGTGTCGCTCATGCTATGTGCGTTATTACGAGATTGATGGGAAATCTAGGGAAGGAGAATTGGTAGGTAGTTAAGTAAATTTTTTGGTATCTGAAAGGAACATTTGATGCCTCATTTATAAAAGTGATTTTGAACTAGTTTGATAGATATTCAGATTAAGATTGAGTTATAGGTGTTGATGCAAGGAGATCAACAATAGGGTATGTTGTTACTGTGTGGAATATTGTTATTAGTTGGAAATATACCTTATGGCACTTAGTTACTTTGTTTACTACGAAGGCAAAGTATATAGCTTTGACAGAAGCAACAACGGAAGGCATTTGACTGAAAGTCCAAGTTGGAGATTTCCATCTACAATGGGGTCATGATATAGTCTATTGTGACAATCTCAAAGCAATATACTTAACCAAAGATTAGGTGCATCATGAGAAGACCATTGACACTGATGTCAAGTATTAGTTCATTCGTTCTCAAAAGAGGATCATGGTGAAGAATGTTGGCACAATATCATAAAGGCAATTCTCAAGAGTAAGTTCAAAACATTAGTTCTACTTTCTCAACATCGATAGGTAGTATATCCAAGGAAGGACTGGCGGTGAGGAATCGAAGTGTATCAAAGATTCTAAGAGGATTCTATTCAAGGTGAAGATTGTTGATATGCATTGAATCTTAGCCATCTGTTCTGTTGAGCCTAATTGAATAACTATTTTTTGCACCCTCCATCGAACGGGGGGAAGGGGGTGCGAAGCCCGCCACCTACCAATATTGGGGTCTCGTTGAAATAAATTTTTTATTTGGATTATTGGATACATTTGTCTCTGGGATACATTTATTTGGATACATTTTTTATTTGGTTCGTGGGTTATCTAGGGGTGGATAACCCGGTTTTGTGTTTGTGTGTTTGGTTGGTGGGTTAAGGGTTGGGAGGGTTTGTGTGATGTGATTGTATTGGAATTTGAAAAAGTTGGTAGTTATTATAATATGATCGTATTGAAATTTGAAAAAGTGGGTGGTTGTTGTGATGTGATTGTATTGAAGTTTGAAATAGTGAGTAGAAGTTGAGTATTTTATGATTTTTAGATGATATGATGGTATAATATATAATTTTTTGATGGGAAGGGAGTGGGTCCCACTAGTGGGTTAAGTGGGGGTTTTGGGGGGTAACCCACTCAAAGTGGGGGTAACCCCCCAACCAAACACACCCATAGGGTTACGTATCTATTTATTCGATGTATTTTCTCCTTCTCCACATATAGTGAAATGATTGCTGCCTCACGAGGACATAGTCCACTTACAGGTGACCTCATAAATTTGTGTGCACATTGTGTGCTTGTTCGTATTTGTGTATGTTTACTTCTGCTATTTGCAACATTATAGTAACAAAATTTTTTCACATTGTACAATTTTGAAAATGCACCAATGAAAGTTTTCTTATAATATAACTGTAGAAATTTGAACGTACACATATTTTATCAATTGCATATGTAACCAATAAATAATTAATAACATCTTATTTATTATTTTAATGGAGTATTATTGATTATTCTTTGAGTCTTAGTGATTCAATATATATTAGACTTAATTTTAAAAATAAAAGATCATAAAATATATAACATAATCTATGCAGGTCAAAATTATTCACTTGATGAATTTGCTTCGTCAAGTAGACTTCATCTGCACATACTATTCTTCTACGTATATTATTCTTCCTCTAGGTGTTGAAGCATGATAATGATAAATTATTAATATACGACAACCAATATAACTCAAATAGTTCTTCTGCAAATATGTGCAATTTATGCAAATTTGACATTAATTCAACTGATTTTTTTTGCATATGTACACTCGATGCAGTATTTGCTACCTTAGCCCTATCGAATCAACCTCCTGATATAAAAATATATGTGATGTATGATACGGAATACATATAAATGATTTAAAATATAGTAAAATAAAAATGATGACATCATCTTGGTGGCTTATTTAGTAAAAAGTAATGCATGTTGGCATATCATGGTATTACTACCCATTGTGAAACCTGAACTTCTTCAAATCAGGAGGCCTCGAAATAACACAAGCATCCTTGAATCTTCATGAATAATATCTTCTAATCTTTTTGCTGCAAACATCATTACAACATATGCCACACTTTACATGTTTAGAGGAAAATATAAGCTTACTATAGTCAAGGGAAAATGAAAGAAATTCTCTAGTTAAAAAAAAACAAAGATGACGATGCTACCATTGTTGATGGCATACGCCTGGTGGTCCAAATACCATATCGCCCTTAGTTGGGCCTTATCTTTTTTGCGTTTTGTTATATTTCTTGCTTACCGATCTAAGCTTGTTGGTGGCTTGGTTATATACTAATCTATGAACTTGCTCCTTGCCTTCCTTTTACGATGAATAAATCTTGATCGTTATCTGAAAAACACGAAAGGTATGCGAGAACAAAGAAAAAAATGGGATTAGGATACTTATCAACGAGGCATGCTTGTGTCTTCTTCCTAGGGATAACCAATGACAAATCCGAAATCTGGCCTCTTATTTTAACTGAATTAACGATTAAAATAAATGGGTTCGTTGCAGTCGGGCACACTTGGATTTTATCAAAGACCGCTTAAGAATTTTATAAATTACTTTAAAACAGTATAATTTATTTTACTTGGGCAAGCCCAAGATCGAACTCAGGGATACGAGCTTCTTAAGTATGAATCTAACTCTTATTATTTAGATTAAGTGTTACATTAGTAACTCATAGGTCAATGCACACAGATATGCAAACAATGTAGACACATGAGGATTTTTTTATTTTATTCCTTTTATCATGCAAGGAGAGATGCAATTGAGGACCAATGAAAGTGTACAATTATGCCCTAATCAGATAAAATATTTGAGCTATTACACAGTAGCCAATTTCTGGTTCGAATCATGGAGCAAGTTTTATCGATGAGTTAAGGCAAGGCATGAAGAGCATTACATAAGTGACACTTAGTTATTAAATAAAACATCATATTTTAAAGCTTCAAAACAGATATCAAGACATGTCATTAAAAGATAATTAAACTAGCTTCGAATCGCAACTGAAATCAACTGAAACGGAGTTGGGATGCTCAAGATATTCACAAAAGAATTCAGGAGCATAAACGCAAGAAAAACATGAAAATAAATTATGCAAATACTACAAACAAGTCCCTGAAAGGATCTAAATGTAAATATAAAAAGTCACACGGCCTTCCTTGTAAGTATCCCACACGCGCGGGGGTAGAAATGCAATTATTAAAACTCGAAGGGCTTTGGTTGCAATTTACCCTAGGCGCACATGGTTTCCACATGAATCGGGACCTGACTGTAATTTGAAGAAATCTCCTGGGCCTCCCTGCAATTTACCCAGACCTCACGTGACTGGGCACGTGAGACTAGGTTCGGTGGTCGATGGAGGCTCGGTGGAGGCTCGGATGATGGATCGGGCCACGTATCGCCTGCAGAAGCTCATCTGAGGCTCGGATGCTCCGCACCTGGAGGCGCGGAGTGGAGGTTCGGGTCGACGAAGTAGACTCTTGTGAACCTTCCGATCTCAGAGATCAAATGGTAGTTGTAACGCACGATGGTGGCGATGTGGCTCACTGTGGGCTGTCCAATCTTGCAATCGGATGGTGCTTGTACATCAAGTTCATCTCCGCCGCCCTCCTACGGTGGAGTTGGTTGTGCTCCAATGAAGTCGTGCTGGCTCCGCCTTTAGCTAGCGAGCTCGGTGGAGCTCCAAGAAGGCTTTGGGAGACGAGGCGAGCTTCGTGGAAGCACCTCGAAGGCCCAGGGTTGTCTAAAGGAGGCCCTAGACATCTCTTCATTGGAGGCAGAGCTGGAGAAGTTCCCTCTGATCGATCTCCGGCCATTGAGAGATATGAACCTACATCGGTGAATTCCATAGCCAAAGCATTGTGTGTAGATGATTACGAGCGAGCTAAAGTGGGATGGGAGGCCGTATGGGTGGAGAACTTGGCGACCAAATCGTCTTCTCCGACGAGCTTGGAGAATAGGGGAGGCGGAGCGATCTGGGGTTGCGGAGGAGCGAGAAGGTACGTTGAGGTGAGTGCGAGGATGGTGCAAGTGGGATGAAGCTTGAGGGGTGAACCATGTAGGGTGAACATGTGTGGATCATCCTAATAAATTCAGAGAAATTAGAAGAAAATACAAAGGAAGATCGAAGGAGCTTACCTGGAGAAATGGCGGGTCGAGAGCATGTGCACGGGCTTCTAGAAGATGCCCTAGTCGTCGCTGGACCCCCGCGGTGACTGGGGGCATCTCGTCAATGTCAGAGCACCGAGGGCCTAGCCTACCATAGCCAGGGGTCAACACCAGAGGTGCCTCCATCTTGGTGCCTTCGATCCGACATCCCCCTGTCATAGGGAGGCGGAGAGGTAGTGGGCGGAACCCCTCATAAAGGTGGACAAGGTCGACGGTGGCTACCGAGGGGGAATTTGATGGAGGGGTTTGACAGTTCATGTGGTGGCCGACGTGTTTTACATGGGAGATGTGGAGCGAAGGAGAGGGGATTGTGGCGAGTTAAGGGGCGCGCGAGGGTGAGGGGTGATGGGTCTTAGTCAGGGGGTGGTTTGCGAGATGAGGGGAGTGTCGAGAAGGTGGTGATATTGGGAAGGGAGCGAGGTGGAAGCGAGATGGGGACGTGGGAGAGAGAGGGGACCGGAGGTAGGGGACGATCTCTTGGTTGTTGGATCTCACAATCCAATGGCTGAGAGGTGGGCGCTAACGAGTGGTCTCGATCAGATCGATGGAGGAACGATCGAGGGTCGTGGAGAGTGCCACGTGTTGCCAGGATATGCGGGAGCAAGCTAATGGTGGTGATTCGGTTGGGGGTAGGATCAAATGGTAGAAAAAGGTGCTGGAGTGAACGACATAGATTTGAAGCACATGGAGGAGATCGTGAGGTTGTGGAAAATGACACTTGGTGAGAGGATACCTAGGCGGTGGCAGACGGCCTGATGCGATGTGGGCTTTGATCGGATGGTGAAAATCAAAAGCAGAAATGAACGACTCGGATGGAAGCGCCTGGAGGTGATTAAACGGTTAAAAAATGGGGACTCGTGGCAGACAAAGAAGCGGACCACGTGGCTCAACCAGAAAGAGCCACGTAGCCCAATCAGGTTATTCAGACAAAGATGCATGAAAAAGGAGGAGAAAAAGGCCGAATTTGAAAAAGTCAAAACATGAAAGTTGTAGTTCTCGATGAAATCTACATGTTTTATGTTCATCAAAAATAAAAATGAGGTCAAACAAAGGGAGAAATATTTTTGTGAGCATTTTTAACGGTATAAAAACACTACTATTTTTAGTTTTGTAATTTTTTGTATTTTTAATTTATTCTAAGGATAACATATATACAATGTTTTATCTGATTTTTATTGACATTAATCTAAACTAAGGGGTTAATATCTGTGAATTAATATAATGAAACTGAGTTTCATCACCCTCCTATACTTAAACTATGCTCGTCCTCGAGCATCTCAAAAATGAATGAGTTGGATTAACCCCCGATTGTGCATGTGCGTACAGGACCTGATCTGTTCAAGAACTCTCGATTTCAGAGATCCAAAATTTCAAAGCTCAACCTAGCCTTAATTAAGAGGTACACAATTTCTCTAATTTTCCAGACTCTCTCATGTATACATATAAATTAAGGATAGGACAATAAGTGTTGACCGTGATCACGAGAGTAGAGTCACAACATCACCCAAGGTCCCAGTCTAAGGAATTCTCCTAAGGACCCAATCCTCAGCACTAGGGAATAAATCAAATATTACATCCAATCCACCATCTCTTTAGTTGTCAAACTTAGAAGTGTAGGTGGCACGCCAGCTAATCGAGGGTTTAGGGTTGTGTCATTTCTTCTCTCCCTTTAATCGGAATAAGGATTCTCTCAAGTGACTTATTAACTCAATGCAAATTTTTGGTGTTGATCAGTGTGTCAATCAAGAGAAGTTGGAGTCATCTGCACTTGTTTTCCTGGGAATACATCGGGGTGTGCCTTTTTGAGTATTTATTATACCTTCTACACCCAGATTTGTAGCATTTACGATGCAGAGCCCTATTTTTGGTGCAAGCCCGACTGCTAGTCCTAATAGCGGTGGTCCAAGAGGACACTTTGAAATGGTTGGGAGTGCTCACCTTTGGTGGAAGCTCTTTTGATATTTGACTTGTAGGATGAGAGCTTTTCTTTCAATATTGATATTTCTTTGCTTTGTTTTTGGCTAGCTCCACTGCTTTTACCAAGAGTTGGCGCACACTGATCAACATTTTTTTTATTCACACACTGGCACTTAGGTAAATGTCAAGAGATTAGTACAAAAACCATGTTTTCATACTGGCTAAAATGCTGACACTCAGGTTTCATGAAGCCTTTAATGATTTTATCCCATCCTCTAGCATCATTAAATCGAGTCCATACTTGAATCCCTTATCCCAGTTCCTCAAGTGAAATTTCAACTCCTCTTATCATAACCGCAGTCGTGCGTGTGAAGTGCTGATCATATTCTTGAGGTTTAGAGACTAAGCACGCAATATAGTACACAAATCTCTCAAACTAGGGAAAATGTGGATAATTAAGTCGAAGACCCTGATGACTAAGGCTGGTTAACCTAAAATCTCAAGACCTCTTAAACCAAGTGTTCTCGGGCATCACTGATCATGTGTGAAAGTGAAAGTGTCAGGGATTAAAACCAACTCCTTCATCCATCATTTTTTTTTATTTTTTTTCAAATTTTTATGAAACCTTTGAAAGGCCTAATGACTGCCTAAACTCAAATAAGTAGTTGCATCTACTTTCAACCAATATAGGTGTAAGTACGGGCCGTAGAACGGTACCCATTGCTTGAGATGAAGCCTTACGTGTTGTCCTCTAAACCACCTACTCTGCTAAGGGAGACCCTCACTGAAAGCGGCTACTTATTTTAGTTTAGTAGTCAATTTGTCTTTTAGAGGATTTAAAACTTTTTCTCATTTTTATGGATTTTTGACTAAAGTTTAAACTCATTTTCCTTTATTGAAATCAAGTTGAAAACATTTTCCAAATCATGTCACATATATATATATAGATTTTTACAAACATTTTTCAAACAATTTTTCATAACAAGTAAAACCAATGTTTAAATCATTTTCAAAATATTTTCCTCAAAAATAATGTAACATAGTATAGAAAATTTTCCAAACTTTGAAAACATTTTGTCCAACTTTAGTCATAAGAATATACTCTAGTCAAAAATTACTTTAAAAATCTTTCAAAAATAGAGCTATGGCTAAAGTACATATATACTATATATATGGTATACCTCCCTATACATAAATTTTGTTATGTCCTCATAGCACTAAGTGACACAAAGCCATAGATTATTTTAAGGTATAGGAAAATATACGGGAACTGAGGAGGAAACCCCCTATACTTAGGTTAGGAATAACCTAAGTATTAGGAAGAAGTATAAATGAGTAAGAAATTCACGGGGGCTCGGGTCCCCCTATACTTAGGCTGAGGATAGCCTAAGTAAAGAGATGGATAATTGATGCTCGGGAGATCCAAGTTGAACAAAGGAGTTAGGGTGGATGTACATGTGAGCGAATGAATCTACGGAGTTAAATGGAGTGCCGAGGTTCGCCGGGAGGGTATAAAACAATCAAGGCTCAATCAATCAAACAATACCCTTTGATTCACCAACTCACACGTGAAACCAACAAGCGTTAGTTTAATTATCTTGTAATTTTATTGGTGATAAAAACAATCTAATTTACGTAAGGATTAAGAAAAATGTCAAATCAAGAAATCCTACGTAAACAAGGGTATTGCTCTCCCAAAACAAGATTTTTACTCCATTTTATGGTTAACTTGCATTATCAGTCCCAATTATTAGCTTAAGGTTATCATTATTTTAATGTGAATATAAATCAAACAATCATCGTCTACTGCTCATTCCCAATTTCCATTAATCCTAGGTGATCAGGCCAGGAAGGGGAGTCGAGAAAGAAGCCAAAGCAGTCAATAAATTCATGATCTATACTAAGAGAGAAAACTCGCAGTTCCTTGAGCTAAATTCGTGAAAAATAAGCTGGATTTAAAATAAAAAATCGATTGTATGCAAGTCGATGAAAAATCGCACATAACATGCTTCTATTAGCAGGAAAGAACTGATTTAGTTTTTGGCTACGTGAAGCAATGTTTACGTGCAACTAAATTTAATGTGTGTCCTACCTACGATCAAATACATAGAATAAAAATATTAAAATAGCTCAGAGAGCCACGTACTTGATCCTAGATAGACACTCAAGTGGGGTGATCCCCACACAACCACAGAAACTATCATTCATTTACACTCGCGAGTCTTCGAACGAAGACTGATGTAAGATGATTATTACAATGAATGAAATTATGCAAAAAAAATTCTTTTCTTTCTGTATTT
This sequence comes from Ottelia alismoides, assembly GCA_037367405.1. NCBI lineage: Eukaryota > Viridiplantae > Streptophyta > Magnoliopsida > Alismatales > Hydrocharitaceae > Ottelia > Ottelia alismoides. The sequence goes on from JAZKJV010001482.1 coordinate 303,958, forward strand.
TTTCTCCAATGTTTGCTTCTGCGGCTCCTTACAGCGGAGCTCCTTCTCCTCACCTCCTTGATCACCAAGGGACCTTTCCACAAAAATCATGTATTAGATATAAATCAAAGAATTTTCAGTAATTCGTAAACAACAAGACCTATGAAATAGAAAATCACAGTTAATACAAAAATAAAAATCCAAATAAATCGAAACATGAGATGTCTCCCTGGCAACGATGCCATTTGACGAAATCCGAAATCTACCCTATTATTTTAATCGAATTAAAGATTAAAATAAATGTGTTCATTGCAGTTGGGCAAACTTGGATTTTATCAAAGACTGCTTAAGAATTTTATCAATTAAATTTAAGAGGTCTATTTTATTTTACTTGGGCAAGTCCAAGGTCGAACTCCGGGACACGAGCTTCTTAAGTATGAATCTAGACTCTTATTATTTGGATTAAATGTTACATTAGAAACTCATAGGTCAATGCACACAGATATGCAAACAATATAGACACATGCAGAGTTTTTTCTATTTTATTTATTTTATCATGAAAGGAGATGCAATTGAGGACCAGTGCAAGTGTACAATTATGGCCTAATCAGATAAAATATTTGAGCTATTACGCAGTAGCCAATTTCAAGTTCGAATCATGGAGCAAGTTCTATCGATGAGTTAAGGCAAGGCATGAGAAGAATTACATAAGTGACACTTAATTATTAAATAAAACATCAAATTTTAAAGTGTCAAAACAGAGATCAAGCCATTCCATTAGAAGGATAATTAAACTAGCTTCGAAACGCAACTGAAATCAACTGAAACGGAGCTCGGATGCTCAAGATATTCACAAAAGAACTCGGGGACATAAACGTAAGAAAATATGAAAATAAATAGAGCAAATACTACAAACAAGTCTCTAGAAGAACCTAAATGTAAATATAAAAAGTCACGAGGCCTTCCCTGTAATATCCCACACGCGTGGGGGTAGAAATGCAATTATTAAAACTAGGAGGGCTTTAGTTGCAATTTACCCCAAGGCGCATCGTTTCCATGTGAATCAAGACCTGAATGTAATTTGAAGAAATCTCCGGGGCCTCCCTGCAATTTACCCAGACCTCACATGACCATGCATGTGAGGCTAGGTTCGATGGTCGATGGAGGCTCGGATGATGGCTCGGGCCATGTGTTGCCTACAGAAGCCCGTCTTAGGCTCGGATGCTCCACATCTAGAGGCGTGGAGTGGAGATTCGGGACGACGACGTAGACTCTTGTGAACCATACGATCTCAGAGATCAAACGACATCTGTAACGCGCAATGGTGGCGACGTGGCTCACTGTGGGTCGTCCGATCTTGCCAATTGGATGGTGCTTGTACATCAAGTTCATCGTCTCTACCGCCTTGTGCTGCGGAGTTGGTTGTGCTCTGACGAAGTCGTGCTAGCTTTGCCTCTAGATAGCAAACTCGGTGGAGCTCTAGGAAGGCTTTGGGAGATGAGGTGAGCTTCATGGAAGCACCTAGAAGGCCCTGGGATTTCTGAAGGAGGCCCTCGACATCTCTTCGTCAGAGGCGGAGCAGGAGAAGTTCCCTCCGATCAATCTTCGGCCATTGAGAGATATGAACCTGCATTGGTCAATTCCATTGCCGAAGCATCGTGTGTAGATGAGTGCGAGTGAGCTGAAGTGGGATGGGAGGCAGTATGGGGTGGAGAACTTGGCGGCCAAATCGTCTTCTCCGGTGAGCTTGGAGAAGAGGGGAGGCGGAGCGGTTTAGGGTTGCAGAGGAGCGAGAAGGTACGTGAAGGTGAGCGTGAGGATGGTGGAAGCGGGATGAAGCTTGAGGGATGAACCATGGAGGGTGAACGTGTGTGGATCATCATAATAAATTCAGAGAAATGAGAAGAAAATACAAAGTAAGATCGGAGAAGCTTACCTGGAGAAATGGCAAGTCGAGAGCCTGTACGCGGGCTTCTAGAAGATGCCCTGGTCATCGCTGGACCCCCGCGGTGACTGGGGGCATCTCGTCGGCATCAAAGGACCGAGGTCTTGGCCTACCATGGCCAGGGGTCGATACCAGAGGCATCGCCATCTTGGTGCCTTCAATCCGACCTCCCCCTGTCACGGGGAGGCAGAGAGGTACTGGGAGGAGCCCCTTGTAAAGGTGGACAAGGCCGACGGTGGCTAGAGAGGGAGTATTTTAATGAGGGGTTTGACAGTTCATGTGGTGGCCGACGTGTTTTACATGGGAGATGTGGAGTGAAGGAGAGGGGATTGTGGCGAGTTAAGGGGCACACGAGGGTGAGGGGTGATGGGTCTTGGTCAGGGGGCGGTTAGCAAGACGAGGGGAGTGTCGAGAAGGTGGTGATAATGGGAAGGGAGAGAGGTCGTAGCAAGATGGAAGACATGGGAGAGAGAGGGAAGATCGGAGATAAGGGACGATCTCTTGGTTGTTGGATCTCGTGATCCAACGGCTAAGAGGTGGGCGCTAACGAGTAGTCCCGATCATATCGATGGAGGAACGATCGAGGGCCATGGAGAGCGCCATGTGTCGCCAGGATATGCGAGCGCAAGAGAATCAAGATGATTCAGTTGGGAGTAGGATCAAACAATGGAGAAAGGTGCTGGAATTAACGGCAGGGATTTGAAGCACATGGAGGAGATCGGGCAGTGGTGGAAAACGATTGGGATGTGATGCGATGTGAGCTTTGATCTGATGGTGGAAATCAAAAGCGGGAATGAACGATTGGGATGGAAGCATCTGGAGGTGATCAAATGGTTAAAAAATGGGGACATGTGACGGACAAAGAAGAGGGCCACGTGGCTCAACCAGAAAGAGACATGTGGCCCAATCAGGTTATTCAGACAAAGATGCATGAAAAAGGAGGAGAAAAAGGTCGAATTTGGGAAAACCTAAAACATGAAAATTGTAGATCTCGATGAAATCGACAAGTTTCATGTTGACCAAAAAGAGAAATGAGGGCAAACGAAGGGTGAAGTATTTTTGTGAGCATTTTTAAGGGTATAAAAACACTATGATTTTTAATTTTGTTATTTTTTTAGTATTTTTAATTTATTCTAAGGCTAAGATATATATATATATATATAATGTTTTATCCGATTTTTATTGACATTTATCTAAGCTAGGGGGTTAATATCTGTGAATTAATATAATGAAACTGAGTTTCATCACCCGGTGAACCTAAGTTTCATCTACCTAAAACAAGAAAGTTGAGCTAATAAACTTAACAAACACGTCCATTTGTATGAGAGCTTAAGACTTTCTTACGGAATAGAATATGAGTTTTGTGTTTGGTATCAAGCTCCCGATTGAATCCGACCTCGATAAAGTTCGAGATATGATTTTCGGTGGACTTTCATATGCATGTGCTCTATTCTTTTGAGTTTTAAGATTTGATCGTATATCCAAATGGGGCATATGATTAATTCATTTCATAATAATCATCGATATCCTTCCTATGATATCAAAATGTCAGAATTCTACATCGAACGAGTGACATATGGAATTGTGGATCTGGTACACTAATCCAAATGAAAATCAAATCCGGATTTAACTGGACCCAAGCTTATATGGGGGGTCAAGGGCTTGTTTGCTAAGCAAACCCATTCCCCACCAGCCCCTTGCTAAAGTTTGCCGAAGACCGTCACGGAGGGTCACTACATGAAAATTGACCTAAGAAACGAAAAATTTAGTACTCCTTGTTGTATCTTCCATAGTTAAATATATAACAATGAATATTACTTTTCGCATACTTCTTTATATTTTCAACGAATAATCATATTCATTGTTGTATTTCTCACAACGAATCATATAAAAATGATTATTCATTGACTTTCTCTTCTAATTGTTGCTAAATTTAGAGACGATAAGTATAAATTGTAACAAATAATTCAACAAAAAAATCATCGTTATATGGCTTTTAACGGCAAATAAGACATCCTTTGCTAATTATAAGTACAAAAGATGATTTGGACATGAATAATATTCATTGTTATATTTTTAGCATCGGAAGATATTACAAGAATATGTAAATTATTTGTTGTCTAAGGTCCATATTCTTGTAGTGGGCCATCTGTAGAAAGCTGAGTACGCCATCGTGAAAAAGATGCCACATGGAACTTGTTCCTTTCATTCGTGAAGTATATATCTCCCTTTCTTGTTATCATTTGCCACATTTTTATTCGTGTAGGGGATTGTAATTTGGATGGTTGGATCGTGCTGATTTTGTGATGTTTAGTGCATTTAGGGCGCCTGAGTATGGTACAGACATCATGCAATCATTGTAGATCAAGCGTGCACATAGGTTTGATGTCAGGGTAACTGGCAGACTGTCATGCATTTCAAAAGGAGCCAGTTCAAGTTGGGTGCAAACCTGGAGGCTGGGGGTTGCGGTGGAACACAACTCTGTGGTGAGAGGTGGAGTTGGTGGTGAAAGAGAATGAGAAATGTGAAAAAGAGATAAGACATGGAGGAGTTCGGGAAAGAGAGGGAGAGCAAAAGAATCAAGAGAGCCACGGTGTGTGTGGGGATGGGATCGTCTGTTGTAAGTGGATTGCTGCAGACTCTGTTGTAAAGCGCGGATGTGCGCCACGTGTGTCCCAAAGAATCCAACGGCTGTCGCTCCCTCGACTCCTCTCTCCACTCGAAGCCCCAACACCGACCCCTCTCTCCTTCCCTAACCCCAAACCCTCTCGCCTCCAGAGCTCGTCCCTCCCTTGACTCTGCCTCCTCAGCCCCACCTCTGTCCTTCCTCACACGCCTCTCGCCTCCTCGGCTCGCGCTCCACGATGGTCCTCCCCCGGTGAGACGAGGCCACATCCTGCGTCTCTTCCTCGTCCCCGCCTCTTGTCTCCCCATCCTACGTCTCTCCCTCGACACCTCTCTCCTTCCCTACGTGCCCCTCACCTCGTCGATCCGCACGAACTTGACACCTCCTCTCCATGCCTACCGCCTCCGCCGCGTTGATGAATCCATGATTCATTAACTTGTCTATCGCATTTTATCTTAAAACCCTTAACAAATGCATGTAAATATTCATTAATTTCCATCTTTTAACAAATCCTCAGTCATAAATAAATAGTCAATGTTAACCATCAAAATCATGTAAATAAATAAAGAACAAAGGAAAAGAACAAAAGGCAGATTGGATATATGTATATATGTACAATATGAGTTATAAATATAAATATAACTGCAAAATATATTTATAGCCTAATCCCCGAGACCAAGTCAGCATGGATTGGTCGACAAACCAACAAGTAGGGGAGATCAGGAAAGAAAACCATAAAAATAAATTAAGTCACACTTCATACACCTTTCACTATTTATAAAATAAATACAAAACTTCAAAGAATTTTAATTAATTCATATGTATATATTTTTCACAAAATTCTTTTCCTAATTAATTCTAAAAATGTATATAAAAATATAGAAATAAATTAAAAATATTACCCTGTATATATGCCAAGAAATCCGCCTATAAATGGTAAAAATCTCAACTTTCGAACATCATAACTTCTTCATACGAACACCAATTTCACTCTACTTACCTTTAAACTTTATAAAATAATATTCTCTATTTAATAAAGGTGGTTTCATCAAATTCGGAGTCCGTTTGCAAAAAGTCGGTTTTGGGACCAAATGACAATGGAGTTTCTGGGCTATTTATTTTATGTAGAACACACTATTTATAGTTTTTATAATTTTATAATTTCTAATTATTTTCATGATCTTGTATTTTCACCCTAATTTATTTCATAATTTTTGGAGCTAATTTATTATTTTAATAAAATCAAAACCCCTAAATTATAGGTAAAAATGAACTGGCTAAATAATACTTGTATTTATTGATATATGTAAATTAATTTATTAAAATCCCCAAAAATTCATACAACTTTTATTTATTATTCTAATTATTAAGAAAATATAAAACTAATATTTTTGTTATTTATTTATTAAATTAAATATCTAAAACCTATTTATATATACATATTTACTAATGTAATATTTTTATTTCAAATAATATTTATTATTTATAAAAAGTAACTATTCCATAAATTAGATAATTAATTTATTTACATTTCTTGTATTTATGACTATTTAAACTAAACTTATTGACTATTTAATAATGAATTTATAATGAATTTTGAATATCTAGCCGACCAGGTGCTGACACTAGTTAGCACCTGGATCATCTTCTCCAAGAAGGTCATTCTGCATTCTATTATGGACGACCGTCTTCAACCATTTATTCTACACGCATCTTAACTCCTTACGACGACCTAAGCCATTGGATCTCTTCATCTAACAACCCTCTCCATCGCCCATCATTGGATCAAGCATGGGGTGCACGACACCTGTCTATATAAGCTCCTAAAGATCTCACATTCGAAACTAACCTTCCAACTACCCAGGAACCCCAGTTCCAGTAGCCGACCCCTTCCCTTTCTTGCTTTGTTCCGGCCATCTGTGGTGGTGACAACACCTGCAAGCGACCCCACATGGAAGAGGGACGTCGGAGGAGGAGTTCCAAGGTGAGACGCCGCCTTGAATCGCAGCTCAACGCCGCGTATAGCTCCGAGAAGACTGCTCGTTGATCCATCACCAGGAGGTCATACACCTCCAGTTCCCAGGTCAGTTCATTTCATTTTCATCATATTATTTCTCGATCGTCGTGCCACGATTAACATGACTAATCGCGTAATTAGCTAGCTTAATCCCTTAGCTTAGACGCTCATCAAAATTCCACTTTCCAATCGTTTCAAATCCACTTTGAATCGCGTCTTCATTTCATCGCCATTTTCACGCCTGTTTGTTTTTAATCTGGAAACACCATTTTCGAGCTTGCAAATCTCTAAATCTTTGGTTGATTCTTCGTGAATCGAGCATATATATCTTTTATTTGCAAGTTTATCTTTAACCAGGAGCGACTTCAAGCAATCTAGAATCTTTTATCTTCAAAGAAATCGTGTCCCAAAAGAGCCTCAACAAATTTTCATCAGAACAGAGCAGAGCAATCCGTCATCTTCGTCGTCTTTCCTCTGCCAATCAGAACTACCTCCGCCAGTTACCTACCGCGGGCGAGCTCGAGGGTTAGATCCTCTAACTCTCTGGCCCCGCCTGAGAGCCCAAGCCACTACCTATCGCTGGGAAAAAATCGTTGAAGAAGCCTTCATCGGCAATTGAGCAACAGAACCAAGAACAGCTGAAGAACGCCCAGTGCACTAGCTTGCAACACGTGGCTCTCACAGAAGCGTCAGATTAGCGTCGGTTTATTCTAATCGCAGCCGCTCAATACGAACCGGTAGAAAAATTGCATAAAGAACCCAACCGACTTCCAGATTTTATCTCCGCTCCAACAGTTTCTAGTAATTACATTTAGGTCCCTCTGTAGGGACCTAAATGTAAAACTCTTTATTTTCTTTTCATTTCAGTCCCTGTAAGGACCTAATTGCAGAATATTTTAGTTACTTTTCTTGCGCTTATACCCCTGGGTTGTAGGGGATTTTTGTACCTACTTTTGACCTTATTTTTTGTAGATTTTCTTGGGGTAGTTACACAACTACCTCTCAAGTTTTCATCAATTTTTCGTGTGTTATTATCATGTTTTTATCGTGTTTTAATTCATCGCAATTCGACTCCGTTTTGTTTTGATTTTGTGTGCTTGTTCTAGCCCGTTGCTCGGCTTCTCACCTATTATGTTGTATCATCTATATTTTACCTATATTCCACCTATTACTTAATAAAAAAATCTTTTGAAAAATATCACTTTGAAAATTAAATAAAAATTGGAAAAGATTAAAATCAAATAAAAAATTAAAAATAAAATAAAAATTGTAGCCTTTCTTTGATCGCTTTCAGAAGAGATAAAAATAAATCGCAAAAATATTTTCTCCTAAAAAATCAAAGAATTCTATTCTGCCTCCTTGAGTTCGAGCCAGGCACACTTACCTGGATAAAAAATTAGTGTAGGTTTTTCTAAAAACCGCATTTGTTTGATCGGAGCTAGGATCCGAATTGCGGCTTTCTATATCAACAACTGTATTTTCTAAAAGCTGTAAAGCAACTCTAGCCTCTCGTTATCAAAATGGCGTCGTTACTGGGGAGGCGTTAGAGTATTTTGATTTTTTTCCTATTTTTGTGATTTTATTTTTTTCTCTTCTTTTCCTTTTGTTTTTCGTAGTTTTTCGTATGGTTTTTCGTACGACTTTTCTCGACTCTTTTCTCGATCATTTTCGTACGGCTTTTCGTACGACTAATCAAGTTTTGTAGGGCCTGCAGGATCAACCGACTTCTTAGGAAGCCGAGTCAGTTGAAAGAGCATAGGTCGGCTCCTTCTTTACGAGTCGGCTGGAGAGGGCAGAATTTGAGTAGTGTAATTTTTGTAAAAGAGAGAGAAAGAGAGGGAGAGAAACTGTACTAAACTCTAGTAGAAGGGGTCCACTAAGGACATCCCGTCTTGTATCCCCCCCCCACAAACATTTTTTTAGGGGTCTGGGTCACCGAGTACCGTGTATTCGGGGGACCAGGGCATGCACCACGGTTTTCTCACCTTTTCCATGGATTTTTCCGATAGATGCATGCTTCGGTGTTTTTTTATTCTATTTGATTGTGCCTACATAGTTAGTTCTAGGAATCTCAACCTAGGTGCATGATTTTAGGATTTTTATAAAAAGAAAAAAATCGGTAGACGTTGTTTGAAAAAAATCCAAAAAAATTACAAAACCACATAATAAAATCGGGACTGCTAAAAATATTTGACTTAAAAAACCATAACGATTCATCTGACTTGGGAGAGTAATCCCCGCACATCCTATCAGAGTGTGCGAGCGAGAGCCAACCCATAAGGTTAGAGCCAAAACCCTGTATTTCCCGTGGAATACTACTTAGTCTATATACCTGATCACTGTTCCTCAGTGGGTACGCTCGGGTAGCCGGAAACGGTCCAGGATTACTTAGCAAGGTGGGAGATTTAGAGGACACTACGCAAGGCTCCGCCCTCAAGTAACACGGGTAGCCGAAAACGGTCCGTACTTACTCCCATACTAGCTGAGTGCCAGTGATCTTCTGTAAGGACTCATGCCAGTGTTTCAGAGAAACTATCAGGCATCTATCAGCTCGCTCAGCCTGCAATAACCGTTACTTGTTTGCTAATTACAACCATAAAACTTAGAAGATAAAAGACCGAACTCTTACGGTCTTCATCGGGTTGTGTTTGTGAAAATGGGGTTTGCTTTGTGTTTGCTTGCGGGGCATGCGTTTCCGAGGCTTTCGCATTTATCTCTCTTATTTGAATCGTAAATCGTGCTCTCCTGATTAATTCTCTTGACATCGAGGATGACGTCTCGATAGCTTTTCTACTCAAACTCTGTGAGATTTCAACCGTCCACCGTCGAGCGTACTTCTTCACAAACTCGGGATGACCCTCTTCCCGAGCTGGTCCCATCTGATCTCAAAGAGAGTCAGACCCAACTCCTTCGTCTCCTGGTCAGAATATTGAGGCATACCCTTGCCTCAATACATCTAGATCTCCAGCCGATTTTTCGTAGAGTTCTTACGAGAGCTTCTCTTTCACAGACGATCAGATGGCCCGCGGCAAAGGACCAGTAGCAGACGAGAGGCATCCAGCTGAGAAGAATCATGAAGGAAGACCAGATCCCGTAGATATCAAGATAGGGATTCTCGACACGTTACTACAGATGAATTTACATATTCGAGATCAATTCCGAGTTCAGAACGAGTTGCTGGCTGAAATAGCCACGCTACAAGCAGGGGCCGGGAACCAGTTACCGCCTGTAGTGGTCCCCACTACTTTACGGGATGAGTATGACCTGGGCACCATAACGCTCCATCATTGGATTCGGCTACCGCTGAATCAAGGGTCATATGAGTTGAGACCATCCTTCATTTCTTTGCTTCCCAAGTTTTACGGGAATGCCGTAGAGGAGCCATTTACCTTTTTACAGCAATTCGAGATGATTTGTGGTACGGCTTGTTATCCAGGAGTTACGCAGGTGGTTGTACGCCTAATGGCCTTTCCCTTTGCCTTAACCGATAAGGCTCTTTACTGGCTGAGTCACCTGGGACGGGAAATCTCTACATGGGACGATCTGAAGTCCACTTTCCTGCGTAAATATTTTCCTCTGGGAAGGACGAACATGATGAGGAGCCATATCTCCAACTTCACATAGTTTCCTCATGAATCTTTCCATGAGGCATGGGATAGATTCAAGGACCTTACGGAGAGATGCCTGCATCATGAAATACCGATGAAGGTGCTAGTGTAAAAATATTTCGGAGGACTCCAGCCGGATATCCAGGGGCTCGTGAGTGCCGCATGTGGCGACAGTTATTTGAACAAAGATGCTGAGTCAGTCTGGGCCATCTTCAAAGGGATGGATGAGAACTCGAGAGTCGTTGACTCTACTCGAGCATTTCATAAAGCCCCGCAGCCACCACATCACCGAGATCACCATAAGGTGGCTAACATTTCAGACTCTAAATCAAACACCAACATGGGATACATTAGCGAGAAGTTAACGTTGGTGGACGTGGTTCAGAAGCAAGTTCAAGACTTACAGCCACTGCGAGAGTTGGAGAAACTCTCATCTCTGCCTCAACAGCTGAGTGATCTCTCGAAGAAAGTTTCTGAGCTCCAACTTCAGTACCAGCAGAGCCAGACTTCTTCGACCGCACAACCAGCACGGAGGATCTTACCTGCTCCACCCACCCGTCAGGTTCATTACGTACAGAGCGAGTCAGAGACCCCGCAGATTGATTGGTATGAGGATCAGTCTCATGTTAATCCCATCCAGATCACCAGCACCACAGAAATGGAGGCTGAGTCGCAAGCCACTCTCGAGATTAACGGGATATGGTATACTCCGATTCAGCAACCGAGTATACCGCAGCATCAGCAGCAGCCGTACGGTCATCCGTAGCATGGACGTCCGCATTTCCAGCACCGTCAGAGCTTCACGCAGCAGCAGTCTCACCCGAATGTCTATCATCAGAGACCACAATCATATCAATATCCTGCTCAGCATTCACAGACATATCCTTGTCGGCAGCCGCAGCAATCTTCTTCCACACCACAGAGATACTCCCAGCCCTCCACCTCTCAACAATACATGCCAAGGCAGGGGAGAGGAGCAAGCCAAGGCCACCACACCAAACCAGAGATGTCTTCACAGGACCAGGCACTCAACCAGATCATGGATATGCTGAGTGTGCTCCAGATTGCGCACAAGACTGAGATGGAGCAGGTTAACCGTTGTCTGGACGAGTTAACCGCACCGAAGACCACTCTTCCAGCCAAGCCTCAGATTAACTCGAACAATAAGAGGAGGCATCCAGATCAGATAGACACTACAGGTAAGATCTCGTTTCCTGAATTTTTATCTAACTTCATTCGTCTCAGGAGTGGTAGATCACCACGAGCGCCTGCTGGAGTAGAAGAGCGGGCACTTGACGAGGAGCACGAGCAAATCCATGAGCCGTAAGAATCTGATGCTGAGGAGGAGAACAAGCACGATGATGAGGACCACTTTCCAAGAGACGGGAGCGATGCCAATACAGTAGATATGGACACTGGCGAATCAAACGATGACATCACGCCAGATTAGGCAGATAATCCCGAGAAAAATATATCTTCCACTGTCTTAGAGAGTTTTGTACATAATTTTGAAACTCTCGATGTACAAGCTGATTTAAGTATGAATAAAAATTCTGATTTTCTGACTCCTGACTTTGTTCCTTTTCCCGATGCTTTGTTCGAAAAGGAAAGAAAAATAACAAAAAGAATGTTGTGACTCCAGAGACCGAACGATTACTTAAAGATCACATCTTTTTGAAGATCCCGCTTCACGATGCCTTAGATCATTTTCCTACACTTAAGAATCAATTGAAAAACCGATGCACCACGCGTAGGAAAAAGAGATCCCAAACAGAGAAACATGTCTTGACTAAGGTTACATCTTGTGCGATACAGAATAAGTTACCAAAGAAGAAGAAGGACTCGGGTGCACATTATGTCAGATGCGATATTGCAAAAGCCGAATTCGACCGCACTCTATTAGATAACGGTTCCTCGATCAATCCGATACCCTCTTCTTTATTTGATAAGCTCGAGTTAGGCCCTCTTTACAAATCCCACGCGATCCTTCAGTTTGCTGATAGATCTGTAAAGAGACCTAAGGGTATACTAAGGAACGTTATCGTAACCGTGCAGGGTCTGCAATTCCCAGTGGACTTTACGATCCTGGACATGGATTGCCCTGCACAGTTACACCTTACCCCGATCATTCTCGGGAGGCCTTTCTTAGAGACCGCAAAGGCTCTCTTCGATTATGATACAGGGAAGGTATCTTTTCGCGCCGAGGGTGAGAAGGTACATATAGAGATGGCGAGAGATTCGAACACATATAGTGATGCATCTTCTGATTTTCTGAGTTCTTTAGCCTCCTGCGATTACATGGATGAGGTCCGTCTTGACGACCTCGAAAGATATCAAGTAGAGACCCAAGAGTGCTTAACAGAGGATGGGTCCGAGACTACAGGGGGTGATTCTTCAGAAGGAACTTTATATTTTAGTCTGGATGATGAGAAGCAAAGGGATCAGAATTTTGAGGAGTTTAATGCAGATCTTTCAGATTCAGAAACTTTACACGATTCCTCCGTCTCAGATGATCTAGAGACAGAGTTTCATTTAGCTGAGTTATTTTCCTCTGATCATTCTAACGAGTCGGATGATGTCTTGAGCATCTTCTATAGTTCGACTCTAGAGCACATCGACATGGTGGATAATCAGAATGCCGACAAATCCACAACCGATACAAATCCCATCACTCAAACATATGAGGTTTCAGCAGATACATATACTACCTTACCAGAATTAAAAACTTTGCCACCAAACATGAAATATGCTTTCCTTGTGCGTCCACATCAATGGTTTCCGGTCATTATCAGTTCATCTTTGACCGACGATCAAGGATCTCGTCTGATGGAGATTCTAGAAAGAAACCGCAAGGCTATTGGGTAGACTGTATCCGATCTCTGCAGGATTAATCCTGCTTTGTGTTCACATCATATCTATCTCGTTCATGGTAGAAAACCCTCCAAAGAGTTTCAGCGTAGGCTGAATCCGATTTTACGAGAAGTTGTCAAGAAAGAGATTACGAAATGGTGTGACGCAGGGTTCATTTATCCCATCTCCAACTCTGAATGGGTTAGCCCATTACATGTTGTCCCGAAGAAGTCGAGAATTCAGATGGTTAAGAATGAGAGTGGAGAAATGATTCCAAAGAGAGTAATCACATCGTGGCGGGTATGCGTTGATTATAGAAACTGAACACCGCGATTAAGAAGGACCACTTCCCTTTGCCTTTTATAGACCAGGTCATAGAACGGTTGGTAGGGAAGGAGTACTTCTGTTTCCTTGACGGTTACTCCAGATACAACCAGGTATAAATTGCTCCTGAAGACCAGGAGAATACCACCTTCAAATGTTTGTTCGGCACGTATGCCTTTAGACGAATGCCCTTTGGATTGTGCAACGCTCCTGCTACTTTCCAGAGGTGCATGCTTGCTATTTTTGCGGACATGGTCGGTGATTTTCTAGAGGTTTTTATTGATGATTTTTCGGTCTATGGTGAGTCCTTTGACGATTGTTTAGCGCACCTAGACCAGGTTCTGAAAAAGTGTTGTGAGGTAGATCTCGTTCTGTCTTGGGAAAAGAGCCATTTTATGGTTACTCACGAGATCGTGCTGGGGCACGTCATCTCCCAGCGAGGCATGGAGGTTGACCCTGCCAAGGTGGATGTCATCAAGAAACTCGAACCACCATCCAACATCAAACAACTACGGTCATTTCTGGGGCATGTCGGCTTTTACTGACGGTTTATCCAAGACTTCTCCAAGATTGCCCGACCGTTAACTGAATTATTAGGCAAAGGTATCGACTTCTTGTTATATGATAAATGTCTTAATGCCTTCCTCACTCTGAAAGAAAATATTATCAGTGCTCCTGTCCTACAGCCGCCTGATTGGTCTCTACCCTTTGAGATCATGGCGAATGCTTCAGATTTTGCGGTCGGGGCTGTATTAGGACAACGGAGGAATGGACTTCCCATTGCCATCTACCATGCCAGCAGAACTTTAGACGATGCTCAGAGAAATTACACAGTGACAGAAAAGGAGATGTTGGCATTACTGTTTGCATTAGATAAGTTCCGATCATATCTTCTTGGCTCTAAAATCACAATCTATACTAATCATTCAGCTATCTGGTTTCTGATGAAAAAGAAGGATGCTAAGGCATGCCTTCTTCGATGGGTTCTATTACTTCAGGAATTCGATTTGGACATCAAAGATAAACCTGGGGTAAAGAATGTGGTAGTTGATCACCTCTCCCGATTACAGTCAGATCAGACTTCAGATGAGTACACGCCAGAGATCGCAGAGAGATTTCCTGACGAGAGCATCTTTGCGGTTACCGAACTTCCATGGTATGCAGACATAGTAAATTTTCTAGTTACACAGAAAAGTCCTCAGGGTTGGCCCAAGAATCGAGTTGATAAACTAGTTTCTGAGGCACGATACTACCACTGGGAGGATCCGATTCTTTTTCGTAAAGGACTAGATTGTGTTTACAGACATTGTATTCCTCAGGAGGAATATAAGAGTGTCCTCACTTTATGTCATTCTTTAGAGTTAGGAGGACATCACTTAGGGAAGAGGACAGCGCAGAAGGTACTTCAGAGTGGATTATGGTGGTTGACTCTTACTAGAGATGCCTGCACATTTGGAAGAGTTGCCCAGATTGTCAGAGAGCTGTAGGGACAGTCAGTGCTAGAGATGCAATGCCGATGCGACCCGTCATTATTTCCGAGATCTTTGACGCATGGGGCATAGACTTCATGGGACCGTTTCCTTCCAGCAGCGGCTTTGAGTACATTCTTCTCGCTGTAGATTATGTTAGAAGATGGGTGGAGGCTATACATGCACGAACCACAGATAGTAAGATAGTTTGCAAGTGCCTAAGGGAACACATTATTTTGTGGTTCGGGATTCCACATATTCTTATTTCTGATGGAGGTAGCCATTTCATTAATAAGAAGGTCAAAAAGCTAGTGAAGCAATACGACATTGATTACAGAGTAGCTTCTCCTTACCACCCACAGACGAACAGCATGGCTGAAGTTTCAAATAGGGAGGTGAAATCAATTCTCCAGAAATTAGTACGACCGGAAAGGAAGAACTAATCACTGCTTCTAGATCAGGTTCTTTGGGCATATCGTACTACATACAAAACTCCCTTAGGTACTTCACCATTTAGATTGATTTATGGAAAGCCGTGCCATTTGCCCGTAGAGATCATGCACAAATCTGAATGGGCAATTCGAGAAATATTAATGGATGCACAGAAAGCAGGAGCCAAGAGAAAGATATATTTGAATGAGCTGGTAGAGATTCGAAATCAAGCATATGAGAACACACTCATCTACAAGGACAAAGTGAAGAAATGGCATGACAGACATATTCGGCACAAGATCTTTGTCCCGGGGCAGAAAATCTGTTTGTTCAATGCGAGATTAAGAATTTTTCCTAGCAAATTAAAAAGCAAGTGGGAAGGACCGTACATAGTCAGAACGGTGCATGATAATTGCAGTATAGCAATATCAGATGTGTCACCTGGTGCAGAACCGTTCGTGGTTAACGGGCAGATGTTGAAGCACTTTGTCGAAACTACTGATCATCTGGCCCTTACTGAAGTGATCTATTTTGTACAGGATTCATGATCATCCTTTCATTTCATCTCATCCTGTACAAATGCTTTTGAGCCTTTTGATTCTGGAGATCCACAACACTTGTATATTCTTCGTAGACCACAATCGTCCCCATTTTTGCTCGTCTTCTATGCTTAGGATACCAGATCCTAAGTATAGGGGGGACCGATTGTTCACTGATTAACGTTTTATTTTTTGTTCTGATTCTTTTGTATAGCCTTTCTTTTTCACAAATCACTGGTCTTCGATTTTTGGCTACACTCTTTTCTATACTTAGGATGCCTTATCCTAAGTATAGTGGGGACCGAGTGATTTCGATGATCTCGTATTCTTTATTCCTTTTGAACATTTGATATTTATTCTTTTCACTCAGTCATCCCATTTTTGCTCTTCCATTATACTTACGATGACCTGATCGTAAGTATAGGGGGGGTTGACTGACTTGTACTCTATATTCTTTTTCACCCACTTTTACTTAGCATGAGTTATGCCCTCCTTTTTCTCTTTTGACGCTATGAGGACATATACAAGCTAAGTATAGGGGGGTGTTTATATATTGTATATATACTTTTGTCCATAACTTGTACTTTTATGTATTTTCTATATCTATAAAATCCATAAAAAGTGGGTAAGGGTTAATTTAAAATACACTTATATTTATTTATTATTTATAAAATCCTTGTAAATAAGTAAAATATGTTTAACACTTGTAATTTAAAACTTGTAATTAAAATATGTATTTAAAATTTGTATTTTAAAATTTGTATAATACTTATTTAAAATCCTATTTATTAAAATATGTGTAAAAATCATTTAATCCATGTAACATCCTTTGTAGATAAAATCTGTAAAATACAATAGATATTTAACTCAAGTAAAATATATCTTATAAAATTCATGAATAAAAACTTGTTTATAAAAACCAGAAAATCCATAAAAAAATACAAAGTCCTAAAAATCATAAAAAATTACAAAAACCTTAAAATCCATAAAATGAGTAAAATTCAGAAAATATACTTCACAAAAACATGTTTGCATTTGCATTCGCATTTTTCAGAATAAGTTTAATTTCTGGAACTAAGGACCGAGTCCAGTCTAAAGGATGGAGCTTGATTACGGCTCTTAACTTTCGTTGTAAGGAGCCTAGCTAGGATTTGGAATTTAGATTCTTCAGGTCTTTTGACTTAAAATCGTTGGGTTCCATAAGACCATATTCGGAAAATCAAGTCATATGTGCTTAAGTAGACCATTTGGTGTCATTCGTACAACTCTACACCAGTGAACCAATCTTGAACACATGCACTCTGCACTTAGCTCGACTCGCATGGAGTTACAAAGGGCAGTACATCTTAGTAGTGTGTTTCTATCCTTATCTTTGCGGCATTGACATCTAAAGACGGTAGAGATTGGGGTTGTGATAGTTTCTTCGGATGAGGGAAGGATCTGGTGACACAATTTTTCTAGGACCTCAAAAAAGGGATGGAATAAAAAGATGCTATATCCGTCGAGGCACAAAAAGATGAATGCAGTGCAAGCAAATTACAAAGTCAAAGCAAAGAAGCCACCAAATAAGACCACAATGGTCCAAGCTTCCACCAAAAATGCATGCACATCTTAGTGGAGACTCAGCTACACCGGTTGAGCTTTACAAGGAGATGTGTCTACATTGGTCGCACTCCACTTCTTTTCTCATTCTTCTAATTTCTCTCTATATTTGATTGTGGACATAGCAGAACTGAACTCAGAAGGGAATACCTCCCTCCCGGAGGAAAGAGTAGCGGGATGAGGAAGCCATAGAAGTGTATAGCCGGGATGGACGGTTTCTTTTTTTCTCTAAGCAGGAAGAGCTAAATCAATTCACACACTGTATAAGTTGACTTCAAGGATGATAGAGTTTGCGATATGAATAAGTGTTTCTGAACTAGATGATGAAGTGATCTTGAGTAAGGATTTTTGGAACTTGAGGATTGTTGAGGATAAAATCCTAATCCTAGTTAAGGCTCCGACAAAATACTTGTTTCAGGCCCGATCGAGCTCTGTCCTTTGTCTATTCTCATGAATTAGTTTAGGAAAACAAATTCATTCTAACTTTCTTTCTTTTTCACTTACTTTTCAAATAAGTGTTTGCTAAGGGACTAGCAAAGTTTAAGTATAGGGGGTTGATGAATCCATGATTCATTAACTTGTCTATCGCATTTTGTCTTAAAACCCTTAACAAATGCATGTAAATATTCATTAATTTCCATCTTTTAACAAGTCTTCAGTCATGAATAAATAGTCACTTTTAACCATCAAAATCATGTAAATAAATAAAGAATAAAGAAAAAGAACAAAAGGCAGATTGGATATATGTATATATGTACAATATGACTTATAAATATAAATATAACTGCAATGTATATTTATAGACTAACCCCCGAGACCAAGTCAGCATGGATTGGTCGACAAACCAACAAGTAGGGGGAGATAAGATAAGGAAAGAAAACCATAAAAATAAATTAAGTCACACTTCATACACCTTTCACTATTTATAAAATAAATACAAAACATCAAAGAATTTTAATTAATTCATATTATATATTTTTCACCAAATTCGTTTCCTAATTAATTCTAAAAATGTATACAAAAATATAAAAATAATTAAAAATATTACCCTATATATATGCCAAGAAATTCAGCCTATAAATTGTCAAAATCTCAACTTCCGAACATCATAACTTCTTCATACGGACTCCAATTTCACTGTACTCACCTTTAAAGTTCATAAAATAATATTCTCTATTTAATAAAAATTGTTTCATCAAATTCGGAGTCCGTTTGCAAAAAGTAGGTTTTGGGACCAAATGACAATGGGGTTTCTGGGCTATTTATTTTATGTAGAACACATTATTTATAGTTTTTTTAATTTTATAATTTCTAATTATTTTCATGATCTTGTATTTTCACCTTAATTTATTTCATAATTTTTGGAGCTAATTTATTATTTTAATAAAATCAAAAATCCTAAATTATAGGTAAAAATGAACTGGCTAAATAATACATGTATTTATTAATAAATGTAAATTAATTTATTAAAATACCCAAAAATTCATACAACTTTTATTTATTATTCTAATAATTAAGAAAATATAAAATTAATATTTAGTTATTTATTTATTAAATTAAAAATCTAAAACCTACTTATATATACATATTTATTAATATAATATTTATATTTCAAATAATATTTATTATTTATAAAAAGTAACTAATCCATAAATTAGATAGTTTATTTATTTACATTTCTTGTATTTATGCCTATTTAAAATAAACTTATTTATTATTTAATATTGAATTTATAGTAAATTTCGAATATCTGGCCAACCAGGTGCTGACAGTTGTCTGCACCTGGATCATCTTCTCTAAGAAGGTCGTTCTGCATTCTATTCTGGACGGCTGTCTTCAACCATTTATTCCGCGCTCATCTTAACTCCTTCCGACGACCTAAGCCATTGGATCTCTTCATCTAACAACCCTCTCCATCGCCCATCCTTGGATCAAGCTTGCGGAGCACGACACCTGTCTATATAAGCTCCTAAAGATCCCATATTCATAACTAACCTTACAACTACCCAGGAACCCCAGTTCCAGTAGCCGGTCCCTTCCCTTTCTCGCTTTGTTCCGGCCATCTGTGGTGGTGACAGCACCTGCAAGAGACCCCGCGTGGAAGAGGGACGTCGGAGGAGTTCCAAGGTGCGACGCCACCTTGAATCGCAGCTCAACGTCGCGTATAGCTCCGAGAAGACCGCTCATTGAGCCATCACCAGGAGGTCATACACCTCCAGTTCCCAGGTCAGTTCATTTCATTTTCATCATATTATTTCTCGATCGTTGCACGATGATTAGCATGGCTAATCGCGTAATTAGCTAGCTTAATCCCTTAGCTTAGACTCTCATCCAAATTCCACTTTCCAATCGTTTCAAATCCACTTCGAATCGCGTCTTCATTTCATCGCCATTTTCACTCCTGTTTGTTTTTAATCTAGAAAGACCATTTTCGAGCTTGCAAATCTCTAAATCTTTGGCCGATTCTTCATGAATCAAGCATATATATCTTTCATTTGCAGGTTTATCTTTAACCAGAAGCGACTTCAAGCAATCTGGAAGCTTTTATCTTCAAAGAAATCGTGTCCCAAAAGAGCCTCAACAAATTTTCATCAGAACAGAGCAGAGCAATCCGTCATCTTCATCGTCTTTCCTCCGCTGATTGGAACTACCTCCGCCAACCACCTACCACGGGCGAGCTCGAGGGTTAGATCCTCTAACTCTCTGGCCCTGCCGGAGAGCCCAAGCCACTGCCTATCGCTGGGAAGAAATCGTTGAAGAAGCCTTCATCGGCAGTTGAGCAACAGAACCAAGAACAACTGAAGAACGCCTAGTGCACAGGCTTGCAACACGTGGCTCTCACAGAAGTGTCAGATCAGCGCTAGTTTATTCTAATCGCAGCCGCTCAATACGAATCGGGAGAAAAATTGCATAAAGAACCCAACCGACTTCCAGAATTTATCTCCGCTCCAGCAGCTTCCAGTAATTACATTTAGGTCCCTCTACAGGGACGTAAATGTAAAACTCTTTATTTTCTTTTCATTTCAGTCCCTGTAAGGACCTAATTGCAGAATATTTTAGTTATTTTTCTTACGCTTATAGCCCTGGGCTATAGGGAATTTTCGTACCTACTTTTGACCTTATTTTTCGTAGATTTTCATGGGGTAGTTACACAACTACCTCCGTGAGTTTACATAAATTTTTTGTGTGTTATTATCGTGTTTTTATTGTGTTTTAGTTCATTGCAATTCGACTCTGTTTTGTTTTGATTTCGTGTGCTTGTTCGAGCCCGTTGCTCGGCTTTTTACCTATTATGTTGTATCATCTATATTTTACCTATATTCCACCTATTACTTAATAAATAAATCTTTTGAAAATTATCACTTTGAAAATTAAACAAAAAATTGGAAAAGATTAAAATCAAATAAAAAATTAAAAATAAAAATAAAATAAAAATTGTAGCCTTTCTAGATCGCTTTCAGAAGAGATAAAAATAAATCGCAAAAATATTTTCTCCTAAAAAAATCAAAGCATTCTATTCTGCCTCCTTGAGTTCGACCCAGACACACTTACCTGGATAAAAAATTAGTGTAGGTTTTTCTAAAAACCGCATTAGTTTGATCGGAGCTAGGATCCGGATTGTGGCTTTCTACATCGACAACTATATTTTCTAAAAGCCATAAAACGACTCTAACGACCGTTATCACACATCCACCTAACTATACCCCCCCACCCACCCTCTGAGGTGCATCTTCCTTGGCGCAAATTGACCTCGATGCTGGCAAATACAAACTCTTTGGAATGAGCTTGAAAGCTCTATGACCAACCGTTAAATGACATGCCTTCTTCTTCTAGCGTTGCTGAGAATTTTGTATGTGGAAAATGTTTGTATATTGAGCTAAAATCTAGCAGGATGTCCTCTTTTGTATATCTGAGAGAAATTTTGTATGGAGTTTTTTTTCTTTCTTATGCAATGTGGAGGATATTTTTGTATGAAAAAGAAAGTTTTTGTATATTGAACTGAGTTCTAGTATGTATCCCTTCTCTGTTGTATAACAAATTTGAATTGTGTATGGAGCTTTCTTTTTTCGTATGTAGTGTAGAGAAGAGAATCTTTGTCTGAAAATGAAAGTTTTTGTATATTGGACTGAGTTCTTGTAGGCATTCCATCTCGGTTATATATCTAAGTGAAATTTTGCATGAACCTCTCTTATTTGGCTTGCAATTGTATTATAAAGTTTATTTTTGTATATATATACACCTTCTTCTGCATATCTAAGTGCAAATAGGTATGAATCTTTTCCCTTATGTATACACGGTAGAGAAGGGGATTTTTGTATGGAAATGAACATTGTTGTATATTAGAGTAAGTTCTTGTATGGATTCAACCTTAGTTGTTGATTTGAGGTACTTTTTGTATCAAATGACCTTCCTATGTTTTAGATGTATTATTGTCTGCTAGTGAATGATTTTGTATTATAAGGTTGAATTTTGTATGGTCTCCTTTTCTGGTTCACAAAAAATAGCATATTCGTCGTTACTCTAATTTTAATGTGCAATTTAGTTGTTGACGATTACTACTGTTCTTGAGTATAGAAAAATATTTGTTTCCCTACAAAAGGACCCTGAGGAATAAAAATACAAGAATTATCTCTATTACACAATAGAGTGAATGATCATACAAACACGATTTTCCATTATGCAGCATAGCGAACGACCATACCAAATTCACCTTTAATATACAAAAATCCCCCATTTTCCTACAAAGGGGTTGTAAGAAAAAAAGATACAAGAATTATTCTCATTATACAAAAGAGTAAAGTCTCATACAAAAAGATTCTTGATTATACAAAAGTCACCGTTATCCTACAAAAGGGATGTAAGATATTGATCATACAAAATGTGTCTACATTATGAAACAAAGTGAACAACCATACCAAAAGGTCTTTTAGTATACAAAACCTCTCGTTTTTCCTATAAAGGGGTCCTTTGGAATAATCATACAAGTTGTATCACCATTATGCAACAGAGAGAAAGATGATACCAAAAGTTCCTTTAATATACAAAAACCCCCTTTTTCCAACAAAAGAGCCCTTTGGAATAATCATACAAGGTCTATCTCCATTATTCAACAGAGCAGACTTCCATACCAAAACTTACATTATTATACAAAAACCTCCATTTTCATACAAAAAGATCCTTTGGAATAAGCATACAAGGTATATCTCCATTATACAATAGAGTAGACTTTTATATAAAAACTTGTGTTGTTATACAAAAGCTCCATTTCCTACAAAAGGGCCCTTTGGAATAAACATATAAGATGTATCTCTCAGACACCTCATGGATGCGTCGAGCAAGAATGTACACGGGTTTGACCTGCACCATCCTCTCTACTACAACGGTCGGCTTTGATGATATCGATGGACATTTCGCCACGTGATCTCATCGAGTTCGAGAAGAAAGCTATGGAGCTCCTGATCCGTCATGACTAATCAAGATGATGTTTGTATAATAAAGAGAGTTTTTGTAGGATTTCCTTGTATAAAAAGGGACATGTGCGCATTCATGAAAAGGAACATACAAAAACCTCTCGTTTTCCTAAAAGGGGCCCTTTGGAATAATCATACAAGGTGTATCTCCATTATGCAACAGAGTGAATGACCATACCAGAAGTTCCTTTAATATACAAAAACCCCTCGTTTTCCCACAAAGGAGCCCTTTGAAATAATCATACAAGGTGTATCTCCATTATACAACATAGTAAATGACCATACTAAAAGTTTCTTTAATAAATAGAAATCTCATGTTTTCCTACAAAGGGACTCTTGTATGTTCCATCTTTGTATGCGTACGAGTAGCTTTATGGAATGCATTTTGTATGATTTCATTCTCTGTTGCATATTCGAGAGAAGCTTTGTATGTTCCATCTTATACATGTGCGTGAGAAGCGTTTTGTAGGAATATGATGAATTCGGTATAATAGAGTGAGTTTTTGTAGGATTTCATTCTCTCTTCCCTATTGAGAGAACTCTTATATGTTCCACCTTATGTATGCGCTTGAGGATTTTTTGTAGGAATGTGATGTTTTTTGTATAATAAAGTGAGTTCTGGTTTGATTTTGTTCTTTGCTGCATATCTGAGAGAAGTTTTGTATTTCCTTCATATGTATGCTGCATATCTAGTGTCCCGCTTCAATTGAAGAACAAGGAAGAGCTTGTTTAACCTATCGCGACTAATTTTTCCACAATGAAATGGGCATCAATTTTCTCTCGACAACTCTTGAGCGCATTCATGAGACGGAACATATAATTCATTTCATTATACAAAAATCTTCATTTAACTACAAAATTATTCATTTCATATAAACATCTCCTTCTCTATTATGTATACACAAGAAGTTATCTCAAGTATGCAACAAAGGATGAATCCGTACAAGGACTTACTCCAATATACAAAAATGTTCATTCTCTATACAAACATCCCCTTTACTACCATGTATACACAAGAAGAAAGATTCGTACTAGCTTACACTCATATTTGCAAAATAATGTGCATCAATACAAATTTGACCTTATAATATAAAATTGTTCGCTTGTAGACAATAATACATCTAATACAAAATAATATCAATTTGTTACAAAACTTATCTCAAATCTATACAAGAATTTACTACAATTTCAAAAACAATCATGAGCAATCTGTACAAGACGATCCCCATCCACACAAAGCATCCCTACAATAATCAGTCTATCCTTGGTAATCAATGGAGCACTCCAACATGACTCCCCTCTTCCTCACTTTCTCAATCATCTTCATCTCTTCTGTACTATTGCGCTTGATCCTCTTCAAGAAGAAGGGCAATAGTACATCCAGGTTGACACCAAGCTGAAGGCTCTCCAAAATTATCGAAGGCTCTCCACAAGTCGAACCTGTGGGCATTCGCTAGAAGAAGAAGAAGAAGGCATGTCATTTAGCGGTTGGTCACAGAGATTCAAGCTCAGCCCAAAGAGTTTGTATTTGCCAGCATCGAGGTGGATTCACTCCGAGAAGGATGCACCTCAGGGGGGGAGGGGTAGCCAGGTTGATGTGCTGTAGAGGCGGTAGGCATGGAGAGGAGGCACCAAGTTTGTACGGATCGAGGAGGTGAGGGGCACGTAGGGAAGGAGAGAGGAGTCGAGGGAGAGATGTAGGATGTGGCGGTGAGAGGCGGGGACGGGGGAGGGACGCAGGTCGTGGCCTCATCTCACCGGGGGAGGATCGTCATGGAGCGCGAGCCGAGGAGGCAAGAGGTATGTGAGGAAGGAGAGAGGCAGGGCTGAGGAGGCAGAGTCAAGGGAGGAACGGACTCTGGAGGCGAGAGGGTTTGGGGTTAGGGAAGGTTAGAGGGGTCAGGTGAGAGGTTTGGGGCTTCGAGTGGAGAGAAGAGTTGGGGGAGCGGCAACCGTCAGATTCTTTGGGGCACACATGGCACACATCCGCACTTTACAACAGAGTCTGATGCAAATCCACTTACAGCAGACGATCCACTCCCCGATGGTGGCATGTCATACGTATTCATGACCCATGGTGGAGGGGCTACTGCGTGCGTAGGAGAAATGATTTGACATAATGGTAGTAGCATTTATTAACTCAGAAAACACTCATATATTTACCCTGAAATTTTCCTGAAAATCCGTATTCCCGCGTCGTTTTTCTTTCCACGATAACCGACAAAACTATGTGCATGTATGCCATTCTACTGAGGATGAAAGGAATGCTGAATATTTTGTTAGTGCCGCAACATGATCTGGCATCTTTCAATCCTTCATATCCAATCTGCAAGGTTTGGTAGGTTATTTGGTCAACCGTAAACTTGCAATCGGATATCAAATTGAGAAGGTAATTGATATAGAATGATGCCATCTCCAAGTTGTTAGAATCAAACAATCAAAACATGCTTAAAAGTGGAGGCAAGGTTTTACGTGGAAAACTTACAAACAGGGAAAAATCTTAGAGTTGTGCAATCATTAATCTCCCTCGCTAGTGATTAGAGCTCTCTTCACCAAAACTTAATTCAAATGAAGGTGATGAGTACAATATATGGAGGGTTAATAAGTAGTCCCTCATCCTAAGATCCATTTACCCATATAAGCACAATAACTTAGGAATTCCACTCATGTTGGGCATACACATTTATCATGCCCACCTTGCCTACGTTCAACTCAAATTGCGTTGTAGGTAGTCTCTTTGTGAAGAGATCATCAACCTGATCTGTAGACTTCATGCAAGGAAGACACAACAATCTAGCATCAACCTTCTTATCAATCTTCAAATTCTTCGTTCTATCATGCACTACAAGGTTGTTGATCTGGTTTATTGCATCATTGTTGTCACAAAGCATCTTTATTGACATACTGACTTCGTTGCCTAACTCATGGAGCATAAATTTTAGCCATAGAATTTCTATAACGTCATTCGCAAGAGTACGGTATTCATCCAACACTTAATCTTGAAACCACATATTGCTTCTTACTTCTCCAAATAACCAAATTTCTGCATAGATAAACTGCATAACCAGAGGTTGATCTTCTGTCATCAATGGAGCCAACTCAATCAGCATCAGTGTATCCTTCAATTGTGACATCAATATTTTTCTTAAACATAAGATCTTTTGTTGGTGATATTTTTATGTAGCATAGAATTCTATTTATCGCCTTAGCATTAGAGGTGGTGGGAGCATGCATGAATTAACTTAAAACATTTGTAGCATATGTTATATCAAGTCTAGTAAGGATAAGATGGATGAATTTTCTCACCAATCGTTGATACCTTCCCTTTGATGCATCATCAAGAAGGTCGTTGCCCTCTTTATTCAATTTATGGTTTGCCTCAATGGGATTTGTAGTAGGCTTGCATCTTAACATTCAACAATCCTTCAATAAGTTTGGAGCATATTTCCGTTGCTTAGACACATACCTCCTGGAGATCGAGTCATATCAATACCTAAGAAGTTTTTTAACTTTCTTAAATCCTTTAGTTCAAATTGCGAGTAATTTCTTTATGTTGGAAAGCTCCCCTTCATCACTTCCTGCAAGGATCGTGTCATCCACATATATTCAAATAATAGCTCTTTTTTTGTCATTCATCCTTATAAATAGAGTGTGCTCTCCATTCATGACCACACAAATACGTTTAAACCAAGCTCTTGGTGATGTTTTCATCCATGCAAAGATCTTTTTAGGTTACACACTTGTCACTCTTCTCGAACCCGAGCGACATTTTTGTATACACTTCTTCTTTAAGATCACCATTTAAGGGAGCATTTTCACATTTGATTGATATTTTTTCTGAAAAAAATGAGTTGCTAGGTAAATAACATTAGAAAAGGTCTCAATGTAGTCAATCCCATAGGTGTGATTGTATCCTTTAGCCACAAGGAGATCTTTGAATCTATCATCAGTCCCATCAGCATTATATTTCATCGCGTAGATCCATTTAGAGCTAAGAAGGTGAGTGTCATTAAGAGTACCAACAATATCACAATTTTTTTTACCAAGGCATCCATTTCTTCCTGCATAACATTGACATATTTCGAGTCCTTTTTGGCTTCATCAATACTTTTGGGAAAATGATGAGCATCGAGAGAGGTAGTAAAATATTTATGTCTATAACTCATTTTGGCGTAAGCAATAAAGTATTCCAACGGATACCGAGTAGAAGCCAGAAAAGTTCTAATAGCCTTTCACATAGCAACGGGATGATCATCCAATAAGTTGTTGTTATTATCAATATGATTAGAAGGAAGAGGAGTAATTGCAAAGTTTCCATTGCCTAGATCACATGATGAAAACCTAACATTATGGTATGATGAAAGGTTGACATTATAATCTTTTTCATATCTTCTCTAGTCTCCACCACATTATGCGATTCTTTCTATCTATAATATGGCCAAATCAACCTCTGTCTCCACTATCTTTTTCTCTACTTGGTCACTGCTCTCCCCTACATAGATAATCTCTTTTATGCCACCAAGAAAGTAAATCCCATTTTCATTTTTCTCAACATCTATACTCACACGCTCCCCCTGAAGAGAACTCATACGGAAGTAGGACTCACTTTCAAATAAAATGACTTTCTTGCTCACATGAAGAAAATTTTCCACTGAGTCATAACATTTGTATCTTTTTTGTGTTCCGGAATAGCCAAGAAAGATGAACTCTGTGGCCCTTGGATCCAACTTTTGCCAACAGGGTCCAGAGTTATGAAGAAAGTAGGCACATCCAAAAACACATGGGTCTAAATTGAAAGGAGATGCATTCGGATGGATGTAAGAGAAAGGAGTTCTCTTCCTAATCACAGCTGAAGGTGTTCTATTGATCAGATAAGCAGCAGTCAAGACAACTTCTCCCCAAAAATTCTTTAGCACATTCTGTTTGAGTAGGAGTGTTATGGTGACATTCAACAAGTGAAGTTTCTTCCTTTCAGCAATCATGTTCTATTGTGATATGCAACTACATGAGGTTTCATGAATATACCCTTCTCATCAAGAAAAGCACATATGGATTTTTTTCTAGGTATTCCTTGGCATTATAAGTCCTAAGAATTCTTACTCCTGTTGCAACCAAAGTGTTAATCATATTTACAAAGTTCTTTACAGCAGCATGAACTTCACTTCTATGTTTTAAAAGGTACATATAAGTACTCCATGAAAATTCATCAATGAAAGTGATATACTACATGTGACCACCCATGCTTTTCATACTTGATGGACCCCAAACATCAAAATGCACTAAATCGAATGCATGAGTACATTTACTAGTAGATGCAGGAAATGTAGTGTGTGTCTGCTTTGCAAATTGGCAAATCTCACATTTCAAATCATCCTCTAACAATCTAGAGAAAATATTAGGCATCAACATCTGTAAAGAAAAAAGTGATATGACTAAAATGTTCTTGCCACTTTTGTACTAAAGAATAGTTGTCCTTTTGTAAGATGAGCTTTCGTCACAAAGTTATGGGCTTGGCCAAGTCAAGCTGGAAGATGATATAAGCCATCCTCAACTAATCCAATTCCAATCTTCTTGCATGTCTGCAATCTTTTAGAACACATGAGTTGTGATAAAAAATCAACATACATTGCGTCTCTTTACCTAATCTTACTGACTAATAAAATATTTATTGGGAAATCATGGACGTGAGGTGCATTAGTGAGGATGAAACCATCGACAAGATAAATTGTTCCTTTTCCAGCAATAGTAACAGGAGACCCATCTGATACGATGACTTTCTCTCTTCTGAATAATAACTTATAATTATGAAACATTCTCAGATCACCTGCCATGTGATCGGACGCATCACTATCTATAATCTACTTAGTTCATATAGAGTAAGCATTGCAGTTCTCCTCATATTAAGATTTGAATTACTGTTTGTTGATTGTAAAGAACCAAGTCCTTTCGTAAGTGATTCCTTCAAGAAGGGTTGTAACTCCATGATGGTGTTGATGAATATGCATTTGATCATCTTTATTCATTTATTTTAGCTTAAAATCCTCTATAAAACACCTGTAAATATCAATAAATCTATTCTTTTACTAATCTTAGTTCTTGTAGATATTATTTATTTATCACTATTTTATCCTAAAATAAATAAGTAATGAAACAAAGGAAAAATAGAGAAAATAAAAGACTGTATATATGTAATAGATACAGGCTGAATCTGACCCCAAGATTAGGTCAAGACTTGACTTGATCGACAAGGAATAAAGTAGGGGGGAGATAAGGCCTAAATACCAAAAGTATAGAAAATCAAACATCCATTTGTGTACATTCATCATTTGCATATTACTATATATAATAGACTTTCTTTTCATTAATTTATTTACGCTTAAGTTAACATCAAATAAAATTGCTTTCTTCTTTAAAATTGTACATAAAAATATTTTATAAATAATAAAAATAATTGCAAAAATAATAACTATACATTGTGTAAATAACAACACTTTGAAAAAGCTGTAAAGTTCAACTTGTCAGATCAATACCCTCTCCACCAATACTAAAAATAATCAAGCTCAGATTCATTGTACTCTAAAATAAATAATCTTTAAAATAGAAGTGGATTCATAAAAATTAGAATTAAGATGTGAAATGTTTCTATTTCGGGTGTTATTGTATATTTACCTGTGTATATTATGTATAGTATTTACATATTTATTTTTACTGTACATAGTTGTACATATTGTATTTTTAGTTAATTGTAAATATTGTATTTGACATATATAAAATAGAAATAAAAATCACAAAATAAAAAATTAACAAAATAAAATCATGCAAATATTGTATATAAATCACTATGTATATGTTGTAAATACCTCTATTTATTTATCCTAATAAATCACCTCTTAAAAACAAAATAAAAATATAACTAAAATCCTTATAAAATATTGCATATTAATAAATTATTAATTTATATGTATATTTGAAAAAAATAATTAAAAATCACAGTTTTGTATACATAGGTATGTTTACCTGTGTATACCAAACTTTAATTATTTTTACACATGTATATACCTTATTTATTTAAATAAAAATCAACTAAATTAATTATTAAGTCCTTAATATTTTGTATTTTTATTATTTAATTATTTAAAATCATTTTTGATTTTTTATCTAGTTTATTAAACTTTTTCATTGATTTTATCATGTAGCCTATTTGGCTCATCCCAGTTGCCTCTTGATTGGCTGGACTCGGGTCTGTTGACCCAGGCCATCTTTCCATTCCATGACCTCTGCTGCAATTTTCATGCCTAGTACATCCTTCTCCCAATTTTCCTATGTACCATGATTATTAACTTCATCCTCCTTCTTCTCTTAATTTTCAGTCCACTCAACTAACTCCCTTTCTAACACATTAGATCCACTGATTTCACCTTGATCTGCTCGCTATTCAAATTCAAACTTTGCCAGATTTCACTTCTGTATATATCCTCCATTCGCCACCCTTCACTATTTTGATTTGTTTTGAAGAGGATTTTTCGCCCAAGACTGAGCTTGGAGAATTGAGAGGTGATAGATTTTTTGATCTCCACAAACGGGAGTGTGAGGAACCTTTGAAGAGACGAGATCCAACCACTCGTTGGACCTTTGTCAGCACAGGTTTCGTATGTACATTCTTCGCCGCATATCGAGGCTGATTTACTTCCGTCATCCACCTTAGGCATCTATAGATTTAACTCCTTTAATTTCACTTTTCATTTTTGTGTTTTGATTCATTATTTAGTCACATTAGGTCCTTCATCTTCTTCCTCCGACCTGCAAGATAGGAGGTGTTCTGATAACTTACACGTACACCCGACCCTAACAACACATTCGCATGACGCTTGCCTGCCTTATTCCACAACCTAAAACCCCATGTCCACCTCGATCAGTATCTGAATCCACTCCGACCACCTACACGAAAGTCCACATCCATTCACCATTTCCCTTATTTTCTTCTTCAATAAGCTCACTGGAGCTTTACCTCCGAGCGTGGAGCTCATTGCAAGTCTTAAGAGCGCACAAGGGAGCCAAGAGAGCAAGTTGGAGGTCTGTCTGCAGCTGAACAGCTCTAAACCTCCAGATCTCATTTGAATATTCGTCATGCATCTTGGAACTCATATTCCAATAGAGGGGCACCGCAAGAAGCCACAGCATCCATCTGAATTTGAACCAGATGGTTGAGAGATCCTTGCTCGATTGAACTTCACCAGAACTTGCATTCAAACTAGATCTTCCAGAGGCCTCCTCGTCCGCACGATCAAGAACAAAAGCTCCATATCACATTGCAGTCGTCCAGTTATGCCCAATGTCACACCGTTAGATAGCATCCAGATGACGATCAACCCTCCAAGCTTTCACTTGTAATAAGGGTAATTTTGTGCTCCAACCCCTACCCGTGATTTATTTCTTAAATAAGTCGCTCAAGGGGCACGTGTCAGACTGTGCATTTTTTAACATTTTTCATTTTGTTCCCTGTCATTTAATTTATTTGAATTATAGTCCTACACTACAAAAAAAGGCGGGATTGGCGTGCACATAAAAGCTCGTTATGTGCACGCCTAGTGCACGCCATGTGCACGCCCGAGGGGTGGGCGAGCACATGTGCTCGTTAAGGGCGTGCTCGCTTCTATGAGAGTCGCCACGGCTGGTGGGCGAGCACATCGGGACGCTATGTGCTCGCCCGCTCCCTGGCGGGCACATATGTGCGCGTCGATGTGATCGCCTCCTCTATAATTTGTGATTACCCACGGAGCACCTGGCGAGCACATGTGCTCACCCAAAGTGATTTCCAGGAAAAAAATATACAGGTTCGACAGGGTTTTGACGCCCCGTCGAACCTGTATACCCTACCAATAAACCACTGCAGGTAGCTCCCTAAGGGTATATATATTATAGCAGTTTGTAGAGTAAGATAACTAGCACTGAGAATTTAAAGGAACGCAATATACATGAATTCAGAAATAAACAATCTAATTTAATATCTAAATATTACAAACAAGTCAAAGCCAACAAAGTTCATATAAATTAAAAGATGTGCTAAAAGTTTAAAAAAAATACAGGTCCAAACCCCCAAAAATTTACTTCTTCTTTGATCTAAAAAATTTGGACACTAAACCCTGCTTTGATTTCTTTTTTCTTTCTCCTTTTCTTTGAACCTCGCATACATGCGTGCCTCTTCTTCAGGGTCATTCTCCTCCTCCTCTTCGTTATCAGATTCAATCTCTTCAGGTTGAGATGCACGCCCTTGCGACCTATATTATATATGGAAGATATATATCTATTACATGCATTTTGTAGATATAGAAATTTAAAAGTATTACTCATTCTATAAGAAGAATACTTACATGTATGCCGTGAACTCCTCTCGGAGCTTCGTCACCTGCTCCACCATCATCGCCATCTGCGACTCCATTGGAACTGTTGATTGGGACGGATGTGGTTGCGTGTACGATGACTGAGAGTATGCAGAATAGGAGTGACGATGTTCCTCCACATAATATGGAGGAAGACCACCAAGCGTCTGCTTCCTATTCGCCACAACGTCCCTCTCCTCCAACACCTTATAAGTTTTTCAATTTTTAATATAAAATTATATATTAGAAATGAATATAGTAAGATAATATTTATCCATATATACCTGCTTCCAGATCGTTTTATCAAATGGTGGTTGCTCTCCAGTTGGATCGACACCCCATTTTTCTGCAGATAGTGCCAGATAACGATCCTGAAATACAAAGTTTATAATATATATAAATAAGTTATAATATATCATTTAATTGTAAATAAATTGATAGACTTACCAACAATTGTCCTGCTTCAGGAGTGGACCATTGCGACTCTCCTTCTCTCCCACTTACTCATGTGGGACCTCAACCACCACTCCTGAAAAGAGGGTTCCCTTTCTAACCTAGCTGCCTGAAATTTTTTTTAAGATCTATTACAACATTGCATTATATTAAAGTAGATCTCCAAAAAATAATTTTAAATCGTAATACCATCTCCGCTCTAATCTGATTGTGGCTTTTAGAGCCACTGGTCGACTTAATCCTTTGTTTTGGGCGGTTTGTCTTTCCCGCCGTAGATCTTCTTCCAAACTCATCATCCGTAACGAATGCATCACAGAAATCCACCCATCTGGAAGGATTATGTTATGATAATTGATTATTTTAAAATGTGTAATATAAATTATTTGACAAGTATAATACCTATCCTCCGTACACCATGACGGCGGGAATCTCTTCATCTCCTCAAAATTCATCTCCTCGCATCCCGTCTTTGCATGCGAGTCTCTCCTTGCCTTGAAAAATGTATCGCTCATTCTCTTTTCTGCCAAACGAATGAAGGCTCTACGATAAACCTCCTTCCCCAGACCAGAGCCAAGGCGAAACCTACTCTGAAAAATTATAACAATTTATAAGATAAAAAAACTTGACCAAAAAATTCTGTATCACTTCTTAGAAACCTTTCTTACCAGAAACATGTCAAACAGTCTCTCCTGCTCTGCAGCAGGGATGCGACACCATCTAAATTGCATGGAAGTCAAGTGTGTCTTTATTATGTTTGTTATCTCCTTTGCCACCCTGTTGCTGTTCAAAAAATCCCTACATTTATTAGAAAATTTAACTTTCATACAATTTATAAAAATTTGGAAAATATTTAAAGATAAAATCTATAAATTTTTTACCTCCCATCAGCCGTAACCTCCAACAAAGGGTGGGACGCCGACGTCTGTCCAACTACAGTGGGTAAAGGCACGGATGTGCTCGGCCGTCCAGAAGAAGGAGAGTCAGAACCCATCGATGTCCGTGCTGGTATGGGGACCTGGACTGCGAATCCTGTAGGGGCTGCTGAGGTAGATGGCTCTCCATAGCCTCCTACGTAAAAGGGTGGCAGAGGATAACCAAGAGACTCGTAGTAAGCTATCATCCGGCGAAACTCGTCGGACTATGAATCAGGAACAACATCTGGGGTGGGCTGTCTACTGGAAGAAGGTGTGTCTGAGGAAGATGGACGATTGGATCTATGTGATCCATGCACCCCGCCACGTCCAAAACCTGCCATGACTGTAATAATGATGCATTACATATTTATTATTTAAGATTTTAGTTAATTCAATTATAATTGTATAATAAAACTTACAACTAATCTTCATCACTTATTTCGGTGGGATTAAAGGATATTTCTTCATTTTCTGAGTTTTCCGAGTAATCATTTCTGGAGTCAGTATCATCTTGTAAGTCAACATACAAAACTTCATTATCAGGCAATCGAATCGATTCGATAACTGGGACTTCTTCTGTTAAGTCTATTCTTTCATTTGTCGGTGTAAATGCTTCATCTATGTCATCTTCCTGATTATTGGAATCATTGGAGATATAATCTCGAGAATTTATCTTCACAACAGTTATTGTTTCAATGCTCTTTCTCTTCTTTGATATTTGTGGGAGATAACATACTTGATCCGCTTGAGATGCTAAGACAAATGGTTCTAATTCTGCATCTTCTGGTAACATCTTCTTAATAATACTCAGCATTGCATCAAAATTACGATCGGTCATATTATATTCCATCTTCATCGATAGAAGATCCGAGACCGCAGAAAGTTTTGAATATGTCTTGCAACCCAACCAAAATGGCTCTTCCGCTTTTTTCAACAGCGCGTAAAATTCTGCAGACTCTCCATATGGTTCCTCATCATCTAACAAAGTATCATTAAATTCTGGACCCGCAACATCCATAACCATATCTGCAAAGGGATTAATATTGTCAGCTTCTTCCACATCATTCATTCTGTCCTCGAAATTCTCACCATGCCTCCACCAAATCTGATATCCTTCCATGAAACCTATTCTATAAAGATGTAACTGAGTTTCATCTTTTGATCTCTTCCTCATTAGACGACATTTCTTACACGGACACAAGATAGTTCCATCTGAATCCACAATACGGGAACCTTGTGCGTAAGCAAATTGTATAAGTTCCTGAACACCTCTTTGAAAGGCATCTGCTATACGTCCATCTACTACATGGTTGTACATCCATTCTCTATTGGTCATATTGATGAACCTGAATTAAATAATCTAAAATATCAAATCTAGGAAATTGAGGATATCTAAACGTATCACATTATTGAGATAAAAGATGAGAAGAGAAGTGTATTAATTATGTTATCACTTTAGCCCGTCCATAAGGATTCAAATTTACTAAAAGATGATCGTTGTCACAAGTATCTTTATTTCTAACGAAAATTCGGCAGCATAACCCTGCACCTCTCCCGTATACCCCATAAATCAATCGTAATCAATTATCAAAATAATCATATTAGTGATTATTTCAATAATAACTTTGATTGATTTGGTATACAGAAGAGGAAGGGGTTATGAACCGAATTTCCGTAAGAAATAAAGACATTGTGACACAGATCACCTTTTAGTAAATTTGAATCCTTACGAACCCCCTTAGTCCGGGACCTTCGAACTAAGGAAAGCTAATATAAATATAATACTTTAAGATCATTTTACGTCATACATTTGTATGTGCTACAAGTGAGACTATAAATTAATCTTAAAATATTTATTCATTTATATTAACCGGGCAATTACGTATATTTGGTTGGTTAACGACGGGGATAGGTGTAAGTGTGATCCTTATTTAGTGCCTAATACAGTGCTTGGGTCACTAAGAGTTAATAGGCACCTGCAAAAAAAAATCGAACCTGCAAACATCAAAATCCACGACCATTGGTCTGGGATAAACATCCAAAGTGAGTCCAATAGTGTTGTGAAAAAATAAAAAAATATAACACAGTTAGAGGTGATCAAATCCTCCAATGTGTTGCACACGCCACCCGTTGTGCAGGGCCACACACCACCCGGTGTGGAAGGACGCACTGTGTGTGATGGATTTTGTGCGATTTTCTAATAATTACTAAATCATATTTTGGACTTATTATAAACCTATCTATAAGTTAATGTGATATAATTGGTCACATTAACTAGAATTTAATGTGATAATAAATTATCACAAAGGAAACATTGGTGTATATCATATCTCATATCAAAATGATATGAAATTTTAAAACTGTTATTAATGATGTTCATAATATCTAATGTCTACATTATTGAAGTTGAGTAACTAAAGTTATTCACAAATTTCATAACTAATCTTTTTTGAACATAATGTTGGTTGAGGGATTTTATCTACATTATTCCGAGGCATTATAAAAGTTGAGTAACTAATCTTTTTTGAACATAATTAATCTTAACTAATCATACAAGCATTTTGTCATTTAAAATTTACAAAATTTAAACATAATGTTGGTTGAGGCATTTTATCAAACACCTACAGGGCATACAATTATACATATTATTTAGACAATCAAATTCGAAATGACAATACTATAGTGATCTACTATTATCCTTAACATGTAAAACACATATAAACAATCAAAATAATACACTACATTCAACAAAAAATTTAAACCCTAATCTATCCAAACAATACAAATAGATAGTGAAATCGAATAAAAATAGAAAGGATTAAGGATTATACTGAGTGGTAGATGAAGATCTACTCAAAACACGAAAACGACGGGCGTCGGGGTCGGGGCGGAGGGCTGGGGGGTCGCCGGAGGGGAGAAAATGGGAGAGACTTGCGTGAGAAATGAGGAAGAAGAGCCGCGCGAGGTTCTGTTTACGGGCCTGGGCGAGCACACTTAAGTGCTCGCCAGGACATCGCCAGGTGCTCGCCCAAAATTTCCAGACGCTAAAATTTTCCGCGCAAGGAAATTCAAGTGGGCGAGCACAATTGAGCGAGCACATGGGCGAGCACATGTGCTCTTCAAAACTGGAAACCGCGCCTCTCCGCAAAATTCAAACCACCGACCCTCATGGGCGAGCACATGTGCTCTTAGTGTGCTCGCCCATTAAGGGGCGAGCACATGTGCTCGCCAGGTACACGTAGAGCCGTGCACGCTAATCCCACCTTTTTTTGTAGTGCTACTTGAACTATGCATGTGCCTTGCATGTGATATTTTGTGAAATTTGCAATAAAAGTATGTATTTTATTGGTTATTATTTGGACCCTAGAACTAAATTATTTACAATTAGGTCCAATCCAGCATGACTCACATGTGCCTGCATGCATATTATGGACGTTTTGCTTGTTTAACTCTGTAATTTAATTTTTATATTATCATTCAGTCCATAAACTATTATTCTTTGCATATATACTCTGTGTGGCTGCATATTAATTTACATGTTAAAATCAAATAAAAAATAATAAAACCTCTTTGAAAAATCCACAAAAATCATGTTACCTTTCTGTTAAGTAGTTCTCACTATATTAATTTTTATTTTACATTTTCATCATTATTCCTATTTCTAAAAATTCAAAAACAACACAAAAAGTCCTTGTTTGTATTTAAAAATTGATAAATAAATAAATATATATATATATATAATATTTTCAAAAAATCCTAAAAAATTATATGTATTTTTATTGATTTTAATTTCAGTACCCTTTTTGTGTTAATATTCCTCATAAAAGCAAAAAAATAGGAAAACATTCAAAAGCATAAAAAATTCATTTTAAATCATTGAAAATTCTGAAAAAATCATAATATATCTTTTAGAAAAAAGAAAAATTTACCTTTCTATTTTTGCATACTTCATTAATTTTTATATCCATTTTTTGTTTTAAAAATTCAAAAATACTCCTATTTTTTTTACATTATTTTCTATTTTTTATTTATTTGGAATCTTTAAAAAATCGAAAAATCCTGTAAAATTTATAAAAACATTAGAAAAAGAGATTTTTACCCGGTAGACCTTTAAACTTTGTCAATTACCTTCACGACCTTTGAAATAACCTAATTCCTCCCTCAACCTTGTAAACTTGCCAACTCTTACCCCCATGAACCTTATGGTTAATCTGTTTGAAGATCGTGGAGGTTCTTGAGGTAATTTATAGGGTCGACGGGGTAATTACGTTGTGCAAAAGGCCGTAGAGGTAATTAAAAAGTTTAAAGGTGTGCTGGGTAAAAATCCCTTAGAAAAAAGTCAGAGACCCAAAATAATTTTATTTGAATTTTCTATTTATTTTTGCTATATTCTAAAAATAAAAAAAATGCCTCTTTCTTCCTTTTGTATTTATGTATTTCATTTATTTTTTATATTTTCAAAATTAAAATATTTTGAAAAAATTAAAAATAAAAGATCAAAAATCAAAAAATCAAATAAAAATATAAAATTAAAAAAATCAATAAAAAATAAAAGATAAAAATTCCAAAAAAACCAAGAGTAGTATGCATGGAATTCTTCTTTCTTTTCTGTGATTTTTCATTGATTTGAATAACCCTCGGGATTTTTGTAGCCTCCTTGAGTTTGACTATGTATGCTATACAAGTAAATTAAATAGAAAATTTCTCTTGCTACATTTTTTCATTTTATTGAAGTAAATAAATTTTGTTGAGGCATTTTTAGGGTCGCAATGATACTACACAATAATTCACATAACTTAAAACCTGAATTTCCCTGATCAATAGGTATCCTTTTCGAAATCAGGTTCTCTGGATGCTCCAAGCATCATAATGGCATTTACCAACAAATTTGTACCCTTTAGACTTTGACTATCTCTCACAAATGTTCCTTCATATACCTTGAATTCAATACCAACAACAGAACACTCTTGCATATCATAAAGCACATGGTATGCACAACTCAAGGGGTCCAAAGCATGCCCCAACAAGATCCACGAGTTTCTTAGACTCCCAAATGTAGAAAAAAAAGCAATCACACTCTAGAGGCCACAATATCTAGTCTGAAATAGTCCTCGTCATCTGGAGTTCTGTGATATGGACACAAACATGAGGCGATCTGCCACCTGGAGAACAAATATGGGCACACTCTGCAGTAGGGAACGCAAATGAGATCTTAATACAGAGATTTAACTTGCACAAAACTGATCTGAGAACAACGAGGGCACAGTTTGAGCACAGGTCATATGGCATTTTGATTTGTGTGAGTTGGGCCTTATTTGGATCATGATTTTCACGATTTGATTCCAGATCTGCGATCTGAATAGGTGCAGAAATATCTGGCCTTATCTGGGCGAGCACGAACGGACGTGTTGTGGAAGGCTTATGTGTGACAATCTGAACGATTCATGGCTCTGATACCATGTTAGAATCAAACAATCAAAACACGCACA
Source organism: Ottelia alismoides (assembly GCA_037367405.1). Taxonomy (NCBI): domain Eukaryota; kingdom Viridiplantae; phylum Streptophyta; class Magnoliopsida; order Alismatales; family Hydrocharitaceae; genus Ottelia; species Ottelia alismoides. The sequence continues at coordinate 343,056 of JAZKJV010001482.1, forward strand.
AAAAAGGAGGCAAGGATTTACGTGGAAAATCCTATGGAGAGGGAAGAACCACGAGGCGTGCAATCCCTAGTCTCCCTCACTAAAGATTAAGGCTCTCTTCACTAAAACTTATTTCCAATGAAGGGGATATGGACAACATATAGAGGATGGGTAAACGGTCCCTCATCGTAAGATCCATTTACCTATATAAGCACAATAACTTAACACAAGGCAACTTCGATTGCCCAAAGTTATGCTTCTGAGACCGATGGATTCATACTACGCGAGGCATTTGCTTCGAATTTGTTGTTAAAACAAACAACGCTGCAATAAGTATGTTAATCGACACAAGTCACATCTACTTCACTTCAACCCTGGTGGGTATGGAGCAGTGACCGAAGAGGGATCAATTTTCAGAGCTTCTCTTGAAATTGACGATATTTTAATAATCCTTTCCGGGTTGAAAGATTGATTTCTAACTTCATGTTGCATCTTGCCCACTAGAGTTGATGCAAAACGGAGCAGGCCAAATGGAAATCAATTGGGTGGTTATTATTAATGTTTCGGAGGGATAGTATGAAGCCATATGTACCACTATTCAGTTGGTCTGCTCGAAGGCCCAGTCCGAACCATACTGGGCAATCTGCAAACAAGTGTTAAAAGATTTTCTGACTAAGAAAAGCAAAGCAGACAACAATCGTCATAGTTTTCTAGCATTGATTAACCTCTACGTGAATAACTTGATTCAAGGACATGGTTCCTTTGAATGCCAGATGTATTTGCAAAGAGAGACGATGGGAATCCAAAATTTTTCCTTCTGTGACTAGAAGCCGATAAGCGGACTTCGTCGTTTCCTATGCCTTTAGGATGGGGTTTCCATATTATTTCATTGGTATCCAACACATTAGTCTTTACCTTTAGAATCCGATCTATGGTGCTCAAGGAGAAACATGTGTAATTGTGGCAGTACTATAAAATCAAAATTTGAGACCATAGGCAAAATCCGATTCCTTGATGAATCTCCAAATCAGCCTCAATATAATAGCGCGATTTGTTTGCAAATTGCATGGCCCATTCGAATTCCAACCCCCCAATATGTTTTAGGGTCGTTATGTCCTTCCACGATGTAAGATGGCAGCGCTTATTCGATTGAAATCCCCACCAAAGGTCTCTCTCTATAGCCTCCAATGCCTTGGACGTTTTCTCTCGGAATAGAGTTATCACCATAAGGTGGAGGATAGGTGCAAGTACAACTATTAATGCATAAGAGAGCACATATCTGTCTGCCTATGAGAGTCGGTTACATTTATTTTGTTGCAGATTTTCCAATTGCCAAGTGGTGAACTCGGCTTCCTTTTTGTGTTTCTCTCATACAGTGTCGCTTTGCCGAAGAGAATAATGTCATCCACGAACACGAGGTAAGTAATTGGTTTCATTGTGCTGGCCACCTTATAACCTGAAACTCTGTTAGAATGGAAAGAACTTGCAAGTTGCTTGGAAAAGATCTCAGTGGCCAAATGAATAGGAAGGATGATAGTGGACATCCTTGACGAATGCCTCTCCTTGGGTGGAAGGAGGGGGTACGAAAACCATTTATAAGAGAGGAAATGGAAGGAGTAGAGATGCAAGAGGAAATGAAACTGTTGAGATGACGGGGGATATTGAGTTGAGATAAAATATTGAGCACAAATGACCATTCTAGTCGATCAAAGCCTTTTCTTCATATCTATTTTGATCGTCATATAAGAGCTCTTCAAGCTCGTAATAGACATGGTGTAACGTCTCGGACTTAGGTCCTTGTACCGTTATTGAGGAGAACCGACCTTGACAACTTATTGGGTTCATGATCAATTAGACTCATGACAACCACCAAAATTTTTAACCTCAAATTGTCAAGTAGTATTCATCACCACTTATAACTCACACATACACTTTGTGAGTTTTAAATGTGGGACTATGTTTAGGGGTTAGGGTTCTACAACCTCTCCACTTATATTCGCAATGTCCTTATTACGACATGGCCCATCACTTATTCCCAGTGACAGTGACGATTGCACGATCCTTGTAGCCTTTTCCTCCTATATCTTTTTAAGGGTGGATTCACCTCTCGAGTAGCTCTTTCCACTATCAGAGAGAAATTATCTCTGATACCATTTGTAACGTCTGAGGTCCGTTATTAAATATAACTAGCCTTGACAACTTGTTGGGTTCGTGCCCATTTTGACCCATTGTCAATCACTCAAAATGCTTAAGCCCAAGTTATCAATAGTAATCCTCACCACTTATAACCCACACCTACACTTCATGAGTTGTAGATGTGAGACTATGTTTGAAGGTTGATATCTTACAACATTTCCCACTTATATTCACAAAGTCCTCGTTACAACATGACTAATCACTTATTCCCCGTGATAGTTGTAGTTGCACGCTCCCATTAGCCTTTTCCTCCTATCTCTTTGTAGGAGTCGCTCTGCTAGAATTAGGGTCATATTAGGTTTAGGAGTCCTAGTGGATGTAACTCCTAATCCTACTAGTGAGTTGTATTTTATTTGTAGTCCTTAAGGGAATAGGACTAAGGTGTTGTAATTGGGCAATATATAGAGGGATTTGGAGGCAATGCCTTTGAATGAAGTAAATAAAAATTTATTAATTTTGCATCAAAGAAATGTGGAATATTTATTAAACTATTAACTTAAAACATAGGATGTTCATCGTATGGACAACAAAATTCAGCACAACGATTTGTACTTTGCGGAACCATTAAATCAGCGAAATTATTTTCCTAATATGTTTCTAATATTCTAATGAATATTGATATTAAATCAGAGTTACCTCTTGGAGTGTGAATCTCTAAAGCAAGAGACCTCTCGAATCAAGTTTGATTCGCACTTATCTCTCTCGTGGGCATGATGATGAGTGATGAATCTACGATTCTTCACTTTGAAAGTTGAAAATAGAGCTTCGTTCCCAAGTTATTAGCTGCATTTCTCTATCTATTTTTTATTTTTATCATTCATGCACTTGTACATAATATTTACATTCTAGCATTCATAATTGCATTAAATAAGAAGCTCAAATTCTCTTGAAAATATCACTTGTATATTACCATTTTTCTCCTATTTTTATATTTTTCACTAATTCAGAATTATATAAAATGAACTCTCTAGTGAATATATTAGTAACACTAATAAAGGAAAAATACCAGAAAATACTAACTTATAAATTTGCCCAAAAGAACCCAAGCCCTAGTTTGAGACAAGCTGTAAAACGTAAATATCTCTCTCATACAGTCTCCTATGAATCCTTACTCATTTTTGAATTAATGTGCATTTAAATATCTACAAAACAAGACCAAATTCAAAATAAGCGGAGTTCATATATGAAACTTGGGTTTTAGGCCTTCATTGTTTATTTTATATATTGTCTATTTTGACCTTATTTTTTTACGTACAAAAATAATCCTTTTTTATTTATCTCTTTTGAATTTATTTTCTTTGATTTGTGTTTTAAGAAAATATGTAAAATTACAAATAAAAATTGAAGAAAAAAATCAAAAGAAAATAAATCAACCTGAATCTGTATATATAGCATGTATATAAGTCCACATTATTTTATTTATCTATTTTCATAACTATTAAAAATACAAAAAAATTAGATTAACATGTAAATATTTATTTTATATTTTCTCTAATTTTATTTTTATGTTATTTAAAAATGATAAAAAAATTGCAAAATACAAAAAGCATATTTTATATCTATAGAGTACCACCAAAAATACTTTTTATACAGTTTATTTATTTTTGATTTTGGGTCCTTCACAAAAGTTGTAGATCTTTTCTAGACGATCAACTTTCATGTTGATCACGTTTTGATTTGTCTTCTTTTGCTATTTCTTTTTTTTATTTTTCTTTGAATTTAATTTTTTATTTTACTTTTAGCGACATGTGGCGGCTCCCGGAGACGCCACGTGTAACCCCTATTTTTTAATTCATTTTCTTCTTATTTATTTCCTTTTTATTTTAATTATTATTAGTTATATCATTTATTTATATTTTTATTATTTATTTATTTATTAGTTATTTATTTCATTCATTTATATATATTACTTTATTTTTTTATTATTTTGATTATTATCGTTATTTATTTTATTTATTATTATTATTTACTTTATTAGTATTTATAGTTTTAAATTTATTTTTAATTTAAATTTTTTTCTCTCCCCACCACATGGATGCCTTCCCGCGTGCCACGTGGCGCATTTTCCTCCCACCTTCTCCCTCCCCTCTCTCGTCTATCTTCTATCTCGCTCAACCGTCATTCCACACTTGTCCCTCTGCCTCACAAGACGGTGACCCACCGTCCAACTTCCCGCATGTTTGTGCCTCACCATCTCCCCTAAGCATCGGGCAACCCATCTGTGGTTCCCACCTCCTACGCAACTACCTGTCTCGACCATCGGCTGGCCACCCTCGGTAAATGTGCTCCGCAACCCACTCACACCTCCCATTTCTTGCATCATGCTCAACCACTCCTACCAATTTTGTCCTGCTTCCAACCTCCCATAAAGACCTCAGCTCCGCCCCCATCCATCGCTAACCACGAGGGAGGGTGGGCTCCCAAAACACTCGATGACAGCGGAGCTACGCTACAATTGAGCGAAGACCTTCTCTTCTCCGATGAGATCCATGAATCTCTGCTCCATGTTGCAGCACTACAAGTCGTTGCCTGATCTCTGGAGAGCCAAGCTATCGAGCGACAATAAGAAGCTCTCCCTACGAGCTTCCTCTGTTGGAACCTCGTACACCAAACCTTGTAGGTAAACTCCTTTACCCTCCTCCTCCTTCCCCTATATGTTCTTCTTCTTCTCCTCTTCCACCCCTCTTCTCTTATTCATCCTCTTTACTCGATCAATTCCACCACCTCCCACCGACGATCGCACCCTCATCCACCTACCCTCGCCAACCATCACCGGTGACCGCTCCCATCTCTGCCTCTTCTTCCACGTTCACTGCCACCGTTCAGTCGCCCTCCAGTGGCTTCACCATCGTCAATGATATCAGCACCATGTCGAGCGTTCTCATCCTACATGTCCATCGCCATCGAGCTTCCGCAAGCGTGCCCACCTCACTAGCAGCACATCCCTACTCCACCGATCCTCTGGACGTGTTGTGAATCCACTGACCACTCACTCGTTGATCTCCTCCAACAGAGCTGCTTTGGCCTTGATCCGTCCAGCACTACCTCGAACACAGAGGTGACATTCCACCGCTGCCTCCGATCCTCCGTCCACGGTTGAGGCTTGGGCGAGACAAGCCTTAAGGCGTCTCCATGTGTAGGCTCACCTGTCTCGAGCCTTACCTAGACTACAAGCCTCCAACCGAACATGTGAGGCATGTGAGAGGAACGTGTTATGGGGAAAATTTGCATTGCACCCCCCGAGTTCCAACCATTCACGCCATGGTCCTCGCTCCAGTAGGATATGTGAAATGCACCCCCTAGGGAAAATTGCAGCATGGGCCCTTGTGAGCTTTTGTAATTGCATCTTAGTCCATGTCGGTATGTTTTAGTTCATTTATTTCATTCTGTATATTGCATTCATAACCCTGCATTTGCATGTTTATTTCAGCACTCAATGCATCAATTTTAAATTCCAAAAATAGCACTGTGTAGAACATTTATTCTCTAACATGTGGATATTTTATGATATATTTTGTGAAATGTGATTGATTTATTATAATTAATTTAAGGAAAATTGCATATTTTGCCCACTACATGACTAAACATTGATATTAAATGCTCTAAAAATTCACAGTAGGTAGATTTAAGTGTGTTTTACATTGTCCAAAAATTGTCTCATTTATACGCATATCGAGGTCGTAATAAATAAAATAGTAATTTAAGAAATTGATTTTTAGTAGGTTGTATACCATTATTTTTTGGATTTAACATTTTTCTTGAATACCTCTCACATAGACATGTCTAGAATAAATTTATTTCTGACAAATAATTAGGTTTACTATTTATTGTAATTAATTTACGAAACATCACCCTACATGCATCATTAATTCATACTAATTACATTTTGCATCCGAAAATTCAAACAAAATTACGATGCATTAGTTTCATCATTTTTTACCTTCTAGCCAAGTTTGAGTATTTTTAGATATTGTTTGTCAAAAAATGAAATTTGGCACCTAAACTTTCCTGAAATTGAACTTCATTATTATTTGCATAATTAATTATAAAAAATACCTCTCTGGAAACCTAGCTTCTAAATCAACTAGTAACCGACCTAAGGAGATAGTAGCCTCCCTAAGTTTTACCTTGTGCTTGCCAAAGTAAGCTAAAAAAATCTGACTGATTACTTTAATTTCAAGACTAATTAAGTGGTTTTTTGGATGAATCTGAAATGATTTCCAACAATAAACAAATTAATCGTTAATTTCACCAAATTAGCACCTAAGGAGATAGTAGCCTCCCTAAGTTTGACCTTGTGCTTGCCAAAGTAAACTACAAAAATCTGACCGATTACTTTAATTGCGAGACTATATAAGTGATCTTTTTGATGAATCCGAATTGATCCAACAATGAACAAATTAAACGTTAATTTCACCAAATTAGGGAGGGTATTTTAGAATCTATCAATGAGTCATGTAGCTTCCCACGATCATCGATGTCTTCTTCTTCTTGAAGTAGTCTACCCAAGGGTGAGACAAAGATGATCTCAAGCTTCTAATTTTGTCTCACAAAATCGAGTCCTCTTACATGTAAGCGAAATACGACGAAGAGGACAATCCTCTCTCTCACAAGGACATGCCTATGAAGAAAAGATGGAGGCTTGAAGGTGATGAATATCCATTTTATCACAATTATTCTTTCATTTTGATCTTTAAACCCTAGCTAAATGCATGTAAATATTATTATTTTGCATAAACTAATATCACTATTTATTGCATAAATAATGTACAAAAAACATTGTTTAAAGCAAAAATAAAAGAATATAGAAAAGAAAAGAAAAAGAAATAAAATGTCAAAGGTATTTTATGACCCTAAACCCCGAGACCTATGCATAATGATGAATGTGTCGACAAAGAATAAATTAGGGGGAGATAAGGGTCAAAAACAAAATAAAACCCCTAATTTTTACACTCAAATAATCCATTTTTGGGACCCATTTTATTTTCTTATTTATACATCAAATAAAGAACTTTTTTTATTGAAATTTGTAAATAAAATAAAAGGAAATATACAAATTTTACTTTACACAAAGTGTACAGCTTATACTCAAAATAAAATTCCAAAACAAAACTTTCCATACCCATATCTTCTCCATATGAACTCAAAATGCATCCAAATCACTTTTAATTGTATATAACTATTAATAAGCCATTTAATGAAGGTAGTTTCACTAAATTTGAAGTTACAATGCAAAAGTTAGGCTTTGGACCCCTATGGTACTATATTCCTGAATAAAATTTTCATTTTATTTACTCTTTATACTTTTTATAATTTTATATTTTTTTAATTATGTAAATATTATTTATAATATGTGTACATATTTAAAATAGAATAAAATCATAAATAAAATACTAAAATAAAATAGTATATAAAAATACATAAGTAAATATATTATACTCATACCTATATAATAAGTATACATATTTATTTAAGTGTACAAATATACCAGAAAAATATAATAAAAATATATTTATGTACAATTAAATAATTTATCAAAATTATTGAAAATAAAATATAAAATATAAAATATAAAATACCAACTAAAAATAAATACCCATAATATAGGTAAAATACCTATGAATGGACCTCCAACCAGTAACTTCTAATAAATAAACTTGTAAAAATAAAGAAAAATTGGATTAAAATACTAAACAAAATAATAAATATTTTTCATGTTTTAACCAAAAATTAATAAAATCATTTAGTATTTTATTTGAAGTAATAAATTTTTTCTAGTCTGATTTGTCTTTTTGCGGATGACGTGGTCCAAACAAGGCCCGCCATCCATTGACCTGGGACAACTCTCTGACCCAAGGTCATAGGGATGTCAGACTGGTCATCCCCTCTCCTTCTAGATATTTTACCCCATGATTCGCTTTTGAGGACCTTTAACTTCTCAATGAAAAATCGTGTAGAGATATCGACCCTTCACGCGGGATGATCCACATCCTCATATCATCCTTGATTTGCGTAACAAATCTCATCAAAGTCTCCTCGTCGCTCATTGTACATAAGCTGACCTTACTCATTCCTTGATTCCTTGAATCCCTCCTCCGCTTCAGCCCCTCTTCTTGTGCTCTTCATCTCTAGCATGGTGACAATAAGATCGCCTAGCCTTTTTGAGGCGAGGCAACGACATATGGGGTCGGTTTCACCATCCCCGGCAATCTACCGCTATGAGGTACTCATCTCGGAGCCAACAACTGCTTGAGGTATTTTCTATCCCTTTTACATAGTTTTTTAATTCTAGTTTTCATTACATGTAGTTAGTTTAGCTTTTAATTAATCGTTTTAGTGCAAAATTCCACCCTTCGTAGTTCGTCAGAGCTCTACTACGACGAACATAACCACTATGATTTGTTGTTATTCTGACTCCACCAGACTCCTCATTAGCTTGCCCCCTTGCTTCTTCATCTTTCACCCCATCTTGACCACCCAGATCCCCCTTTGATTTGGTCTGACGATCTCCTTCAACCACCCTCACCGGAGATACACCATCCATCACCATTCCACCTTTGATTTCCACTAATAAAAGCCCAGCCCTCTTCGCCTTTGTTTTTCTAAGTCTTCTAGCAAAAATAGCGGTTGGAAGGGGGCATCTGAGCCCTAGACGAAGTGCAGGAACACCTCTAGGGAGATCAAGGCTCTAGGCCCCCTCTTATGGGGCCAAACAATTTTGAAGCATCGATTTTGTGGATGACCATGGAGCATCTATTGAGCACCCCAGCTGTGGATTTAATGGTCGGAGGAGGAAGCTAGAGCTGATCGAGCGAGCCCAGCACGCACATTCATCCCTGTTCTTCTAGGGGACTACTCAGCCGTTCGATCAAGGGTCGTCTCTAGATCGTACAAGAGTCATCGGATCGACACGAGCCATGACCATTTATCTTCGCCAGGAGATCTAATCCTAGTCATTGAAGCGGAAGCGTCATCGGGCGTTCAAAAGTTGACATGTGGATTAGTGAAGCACCCTCAACCGCTCGATCATGCACTTAGTGGATGTAGTTTACACCTTCATCCCCCTATTTTTTGTTATTTATATTTAATCCTGTAAAATATTGTGTATATTTTTGTAAAAATTGCAAGTGAACCCCTATACTTATTGCATATTGTGATTTGACCCTTGCCATGTCACCTCACGTGTCGTCCCACGTGAGGTGATAATTTTTCGCAGAAGACCTTGTGGGTTTTTGTATTTACATTCACTGCTTAAACTTTAAATACTGGTTATAATGTTTTGGGTATTTTGCATAAACAACCTTGCATTTATTTTTAGTTCCAAATATATCCATGCAAGTTCAATATTTTTTGTGTTTGTTCTTTAATTTTTATAAATATCATCCATGCTCCAAAATTTATAAAAAATAGGGATAGGTGTTTGTTTACATACACTTTAATGCCATCTTTTTAGTTTTGCATTTTAGGCACTTACCTATTTATTAAAAATCAGAAATAGTATGGAAAGTCCTTGTTTGTAGTAGAAACCCCATAAATATATAAAACCTTTTTGAAAAACTCCAAAAAAATTCTATTTTGTTTATTTTAGTATTCTGTAGCTTCAGACAAAAAACCACTAAAAATAGAAAAAGAAAAAGACTAAAAATTAAAAAGCTCTAAAATCCTTTATAAAAATATGAAAAATCACCAAAAATTCCAAAAATATTTATTTCCATATCAAATTTTATGTATATTATTTATTTTATATTAAATTTATTTTTAGAAATTTTGATGCTTTTGCTATTTTTAAATCTCAAACAATTCTGCCTGTTTTGGGATATTATTGACTTTAAAAAAATATTAAAACTAGAAAAAATATATAAAAAATCATAAAAATAGTAAAAACATAAAAATACAAACACATTTTATTTTATGAATTTTGTTTATTTTTAGTTGTATTTATAATTATATTACCTTGTATTATATATACACCTATATTAACTATTATATAGAAAAAGAAAATTTAAAAATCAAAAATATAAAAGTAAATAAAAATTATTAAATTAAAAACAATTAAAAATATAAAAATTAAAATCCATAAAAATATAAAATTAAAAATCCATATAAAAAAGACAAGAAAAAAGGATAATTTTGTGTATCATTACCCAATCTATCGTGTTTGCTCTCTATGTTCGACATTGTACACATACTTACACCTATACACGCATTTGTAGAGTTATAATAAATTTTAACTCTACATTTATTTTGTTTTTCATTTCTATATCTATTGTGGGTTAATTGTTGAATTATTCGAGATTCATGAGCGGTCGCTTCAGCGACAATGTAGTTCTCGCCTTGTGTAGACTACATTAGACCCTCCAAAACTCGAGTTTTCAAATGACATCGTTGCCGGGGAGGAACGTCACATAGATTGTATATCTTTGTTTGCTCATTTTTGTCTCTTATGTACATTTATTTCTTTATTTATTTGTCATTTTCATTTTGATATTATTTGCGACCTGTCTAATCATCTTTCTTGTTTGAATTTGTTGCGAGGTACTGCAGAATGAGTGAGGCTCTCCTAGGAGACCTATGCACCCACGTAAAGCAGAGTCGACTTTTCTAACCTAGCCTCAGGAGAGAGCGACAAAGGAGGAATTGGAAGATTTTTTTAAGAGAGTGCATTTTACTCTTTATTTTGTTTTTTTCATTTTTTATTTAAGTGAGAGAAATATTTAATTGTAATAATTAGAACTCTAGGACTTTGACACTTCACGAGTCATCGCTTTTCTTTTTCATTGTTTTTCGCTTTTATTTTTATTTTCTTTGTGTGATTGAGCCCTAGTTCTAGGATTTGCTTGCTCGATAGATTGAGGTCCAAAGCCCTAACTAAAATTCCAAGTACCTATAGTTCTCTTTTGGACTTAGTCAAATCTAATTGTTGATTATTTGGACTTGAGATTGTGCGCTGCGAGAAACCTCATATAATGCTTGCAGGATCCACTGTGGTGGGCACCGAGAGGTTTCCATGATCGGACCCTTGGTCTCTTTTCTAGATATTCATCTCTTGTTCTTCACGATAATAGAAATTACTATTCTAGGGTGATTTCAGCGGTTGCATTGCATATAGTATAGGTCTCAATTATGTTTAGCATCCTTGCATGAAGAGAGTACATGACCCAATTAGTGGAGCAATTGAATTAGAGGATAGATGAACTCACTAACCTAAATAAGAGCCATAATACCGCTTCACCATCTGATCTCATGGATTCATTTGAGGACACCCATGAGAGCTTGCAATCGCACAAAATACAAAAAATGAGAGAAGCCTAAAAATACAAAAAAATTGGGAGACACACAATCGAGCCAGTTTGTGAGGAGAGAGCAATCTTGCTAGACCATTTGACCATACACACATGTACCACAGTTCCCACCTTTGACCCAAAAGATGACACTGTATAGACTGCTCTTAGTCATCCTTATGTAGATGATGATTTTGATCTCCTCCCTTGTATGGAAGAGATCTAAAATCAAAAAAAATGTTGATTGAACCTAAAGTGGTGGAAGCTATTCACGAGATTATTTGGGCCCCACTTCGCCAGGCCATGAACCAATTATTTGTGCCTTAACCCAAAAATAGGAAGTGATGACACAGATCTGAGCAACACACTTTGACCATAGACACTTCCCATGCCATCAACCACCATCCACACACTAGAAAAGAGGACACTAGCGCACTTCTTGTTAGGTGTGGCATTTCTGACCATTCTTGTGATCGCAATCTCCTTGACTGCGGTGCATCGATTAATATAATACCCTTCTTGCTGGTACAACCTCTCTACTTAGGGCCTCTCAAGAAAACCATCATGATTTGTCAATTTGTTGATGGAGCAATGCTATGGGGTGCACTCCAATCATCCTGGGACGGCCTTTCCTTACCTCTGCGAGAGCCGTTGTTGATTATGGATGGGGAGAGATATTCTTTCGTTCAGACAATGAGAGTGTTTTGATTGAAAAGATCACAACACCCACCACTAACCAAAACCCACATCTGATGAGAGTATGCATGTGTTAGCAAACACCAAGGACTATGACCTTGATGTTGATGTCAGAGGAGTTTTTTTAATGAATGATTCTAAGACCCGAGTATTCCTCTTTGGTGAGCAAGACTCAGAATGCATAGACCTTGGAGTTCCCCCTTCTGGTGAGTGGTGGTGTATTGATGACATCTGAGGTATTTACACTATAGACTCTTTAGAGTTGACGATAGGTGTAGTAGAGACTGCACATGCCGAATTTGACCATACTTCTTTCATCAAGGAATTCAGGACTTTCGATTGTGACTTAGCGGTGACTTCCCAGGCCAACCATGACCATACTATTTCCATTGACCAGTTCATGCCTTTCCGCTTTGAGATTTTTGAGGATCGTCATCAGGTTGATCATGATTGGTTTATGTCTACTGATGACCCTGATATCGACCTACACCTTGTCAGATCCATTCCTCATCGATCATGCAAGAAGGCTCATTTTCTACCTTCTTGATCTTTGTATATCCATCTCTTTGTATACCCGCTTTCGTTTTATTTCCTTCCATCTATCATTTTTGCTCATCCACCTCATTCTATGTGTTTGAATTGCTTAGGATGTATTTTGTCATAAGTATAGGGGATGTGGACGAGTTGAGTGTTCTTTCATCATTCGATTCATCACTTTTGTTGTTGCCTATACTTAGGGCTCTTTTACCCTATGTATAGAGGGAGTGATGCATATATTCCCTTCACATATTTCCTTTTCTTTGTAATTGGTTTCTTTTTATTGATCCCCTCCACTGTTCATATCCTTATGATTGATGTATATACATAGGGATATCTTACCGTAAGTGTAGGGGGAGACAAACTAAGTCATGATATGTTCATTCCCAACCTCGACCCTCCCTGCATGTAGAATACAATCTGTTATACTTAGGATTATTTCATACAAAGTACAGGGGGAGCAGTTGACTTCTCATTCATTGATTCATTCTTTATTCTTTCATTATTATTGTATAGGCTTTTCTATACTCAGTACGAGTTATGTCTTCACTTTTTCTCTCTGATCTATGAGGACATACCTCAAGCTAAGTATAGGTGGTCGTATATACTCTGTATATACTTTAGCCATAACTCGTACTTTTGTATTTTTAACAAATATAGCTAAAATACAATTAGTTACATAGGCATTAAAATTATTTTCATACGTTGATTAATAAATCAGGTTAAATTTTTTTTGCAAAATATTTTAAAAATAGTTTGAAAATCCTTTTGAAAAATCTTTTGAAAACTATTTGGAATATATTTGTTAAATAACTTCAACCTTTGTATTTTTTTTTAAAAAAAATTCTTTCTTTGTTTGAAATAAAATATTTCGAAAATATATTTTCAAAGGGTTTGGAAAATAGTTGCAAGAATACTTTGGAAAAAATCAATACATACTATTTGAAAAATCTTTGCAAAATAGTTTTCAAATTTTATAAAATATTGTAAAAATTATTTATCAAATTAGTTTGCAAAATAAGTTTTCAAAATATTTGCAAAATCTTTTCAAATTATTTTGAGAACTATCTACACAATTAAAACAAATAAAGATCCTTTACAAACCCTATAAATACCTATAAATTCCAAAATACCTAATTCTTGTAAATACTAAGAAGCACTCCCATGTAAATATCTGTACTTATTTCTTTTCCAAAATTATTTTGAAATTCCTTAAAATTTTGCAAAATTAAAAATCTCAAAAACATTTTCAATTTTTTTTCAAAAATTGCATAAAAATTTGCAAAACCTTTTCAAAAATCCATAAAAAGTTCAAAATCAGAAAATTTGCATCTCAAAAATATTTTCTACATTGTACATAGCATTTGCATTTTTTTAATTGAAATTGATAATTGAACTAGTCTAAGTAAAATCCGAAGATTGGAGCTTGGTTGGACCTTAAACCTACTTAATCAAAGGAACTTTATAGGAACTGTAATTGAGATGCTTCTATGCTAGACTTAATTCTTTGAGACCACGAGACTTGGTTCAATGTCATCTTGACTGTCTAAGTAGAGTATTTCGGAACATACACACAATTGTTGTTAATAATGACCTAGCTTGCACAACTGCACTTACACTTTGCTCACCTCAGTTGAAGTGGTTAAGGGCTGGATTTACCGGCATGAGACACAAGCCAATGGAAACATCGAAAGTCAAACATGTGTGGCCATTGTACCCCAGCCCGATCTAGTAGCGAAGAGGTCTAAAGACAGAAGTTGTGAATTGCAATAATACTTCAAAAGAGGAATAGTCTATTGGCTCAAGTGGAAAAAGTCCATATGTAAATGTTGATGTATATAGTATTCAAAAAATGAAAAAATCAAGAACTCCAAAAAAGTGAGAAGACCTGATTGAAAATAAAATGCATGTCATAGTATATAAATTTGTATAGTCAATAATCAAGCTTGAGCTTCAAAGTCAGATATTTGTGAGTCTATAGCCGGATGACTTGGCAACACTGGTCAAGCATCCTAGGATAGGTAGTTGCACTGGATACCGTCCATTCTTCTCTCCACCTCCTTTTCTTGAGCTCCTTGTACTTGAACTTAGAAGGGAACGCCTTGCTTCTCGAGGAAAGAGTTGTTGTATTGGGGAATTAGGGTCACCATGTTGGAGAAGACTGACTAGTCATAAGTGTCTGCATATAAGTTGACTTGTTCCGACCTGACTATTAAGGAGACCTGAGCAGAGTTTTGTGGATCTCAGAGGCTATCGTTTTTCAAGTCTGATTCCCAATAAGGTTCCAATTGCATTTAAAATCCAAAGGTCCGACTTAAGCTCCAAACTTTGATTTTATGAGGACAAGTTTGAAAATTAAATTCACTCCAAGTTCTTTCTTTTTCTTTTCTTTATTTTTATTTTTATTTTTATTTTCTGCACTTATTGCATAAGTGTTTGCTAGGGACTAGCAAAGGCAAGTACAGGGGGTGATGAATCTCCATTTCATCACCTTTATTCTTTCATTTTGGCCTTTAAACCCTAGCTAAATGCATGTATGTATCATTATTTTGCGTAAATTAACACTCACTATTTATTGTATAAATAGTGTATAGAATACATTATTAAAGATAAAATAAAAGAACAAGGAAAATAAAAGAAAAGGAAATAAAATGTCAAAGGTATTTTGCGATCCTAAACCCGAGACCTAGGCATCATGATGACTGGGCCGACAAGGAATAAAATAGGGGGAGATAAGGGCCAAAACACAATAAAACCCCTAACTTTTACCACCCAATAATCCACTTTTGGTATCCATTTTATTTTCTATATACCTCAAATAAGAAAATTTGTACATGAAATTTGTAAATAAAAATACATATAAAAATACAAATTTTACTTTACATAAAAATAATACAACTTGTACATTTTGTACTCAAAATAGAATTCCAAAAGCAAAACTTCCTAGATCCATATCTTCTCCATATAAACTCAAAGTGCATGAAAATTACCTTTAATTTTATATTACTTTTAATAAGGTATTTAATGAAGATGGTTTCACTTAATTTGGAGTTAAGATGCAAAAGTAAGTTTTGGGACCCTATGGTACTATATACCTAAATAAAATATTCATTTTATTTATTCTTTATCCTTTTTATAATTTTATATTTTTATAATTATGTTAATATTATTTATAATATATGTATATATTTAGAATAGAATAAAACCATAAATAAAAAACTAAAATAAAATAGTATATAAAAATAAATAGATAAATATATTATAGGTGTACCTATATAATAAGTATACATATTTATTTAGGGAGCTGGGAGCCTGCACCCGAGGGTGTAGGTAACTCCCTGCACCCGACCCTTTTTCTCATTATTTTTTGGTTTTTTTCGAAAAAAATCTTTGGGGGATTTACTTAATATATTAAGGAGAATATGTGTGTTCAAATTTCATGCAAAATAAACATTCCTAACATGTTCATCTAGAATGGGTAATTTTCAGCAATTCCAGACCGTTAAAATTTGATGATCTTGATGGAGATGATAGAAGTCTCAAATTAAGTTGAAGTTGGAATGACACCTTGGTGGTATAATGATCTAATTATCCCAAAGTTTCATTTCAAAAAAAAACAAAAAATCATGAAAAAAATGACCCGGGTGTAGGTAGTTACCTACACCCACGGGTGTAAGATCCCTTTTCTCATTTATTAAAGTGTACAAAATATATCAAGAAAATATAATTAAAATATATTTATTTATATTTGAAAAAGTAATAAATATATAAATTGTAAAAATAAAATAATAAAATACAGAATACAAAATGAAAATAAAATACCCATAATATAGGTAAAAATACCTATGAGTGGACCTCCGAAAGTAACTATAATAAATAAACATATAAAAAAATAAAAATTGGATTAAAATACTACATAAAATATTTTTCCATGTTTTAACAAAAAAAATAATAAAATGATTTACTATTTTATTTTGAATTAATAAAGTTTTTTAGTCTGTTTTGTATTTTTGCGGATGATGTGGCCTAATCAAGGCCCGTAATCCGTTGACTTGGGTCAACTCTCTGAACCAAGGTCGTAGGGCTATTATACTGATCATCTCCTCACCTTCTCGATATTTTACCTTATGATTCGCTTCCCGAGGAATTTTACTTCTCAATGAAAAATCGTATTGAGACATCAACCCTTTATGTGGGATGATCAACATCCTCGTATAATCCTTAATCCACGTGAAACCCCTCATCAAAGTCTTGTCATCGCTCACTGTACATAAGCTGACCTCCCTCCATCCTTGATTCCTTGAATCCCTCTTGCTCTGCTCCAACCCTCTTCTTGCGCTCTTCAGCTCGAGCATGGTGACAGCAAGCTCTACTAGCCTTTTTGAGGTGAGGCAGGCGACGTAAGGGGTCGGTTCCACCATCCTCGGTAATCCGCTGCTGTGAGGTACTCATCTCACAACCCACAACTACTTGAGGTATTTTCTGTCCTTTTTAGATATTTTTTAATTCTATTTTTCATTCCATGCAGTTAGTTTAGTTTTAATTAATTGCTTTAGTGTAAAATTCCAGCCTTCGTAGTTCATTGGAGCTCCACTCCGAAGAACATAACCACTGTGATTCGCACCTGTTATGACTCCACCAGACATCTCATTAGCTTGCACCCTCACTTCTCCATATTTTGCCCCGTCTTGACCACCCAGATCCCCCTTGGATCTAGCTTGATGATCTCCTTCAGTCACCCTCGCTGGTGGTACATCGTCCATCACCATTCCACCTTCGACTGCCACCAATAAAAGCCTGGCCCGCTTTGCCTTTGTTATGCTATGTATTCTTATAAGAATAATGGTTGTAAGGGGGCATCTGAGCTCTAGACGAAGTGCAGGAACACTTCCAGGAAGATCAAGTCTACAGGCCCCCTCCGATGGGGCTCGGACAAGTTTGAAGCCTCGATTCGTTGTGGAAGACCTTGGAGCATCTACTGAGCACCCAGTTGTGGATTTGAAGGATAGAGGAGGAAGGTAGAGCCAATCGAGCAAGTCCAGTATGCACATTCATCCCCATTCTTCCAAGGAACTTCTCAACCATTCGATCAAGGGTCATCTCCTAATCATACAGACGTCGTCGGATCAGCACGAGCCACGACCGTTGATCTTTGCAAGGAGATCTACTTTTAGCCACTGAAGCTGAAGTGTCATCAATCATTCAGAAGTTGACATGTGAATTAGTGAAGCACCCTCAACCACTCGATCAGGAGCTTAGTGGGGGTATTTCACACCTCCCCCCCCCACACTTTTTGTTATTTATACTTTGTCATGTAAAATATTTGTCGCTTTAAAATTTTTTTAAAAAAATGCAAGTGAACCCTGGTACTTCTTGAAAATTGCCATTCGGTGCTAGCTACATCACCTTACGTGTCGTACCACATGAGGTGGCAATTTTGCGTAAAAGCCCTTGTGGGTTTTGCATTTATGTTTAGTCCTTAAACTTTAGGTATTTTGCAAAAACAACCTTGAATTTATTTTTAATTGCAAATATATCAATGCTTGTTCAATAATTTTTATGCTTGTTCTATAATTTTTATAAATATCTTCCGTGCTCCAAAAATTATAAAAAAGGTATGGTGCCTGCTTGCATACACTTTAATGCCATATTTTTAGTTTCACATTTTAGGCATTTACCTATTTATTAAAAATAAAAAATAGCACAGAAAGTTCTTGTTTTGCAGTAAAAACCATAAAAATATAAAACCTTTTCGAAAAATTCCAAAAAATTATATTTTTTATTTCAGTATTTTGTAGCTCCAGACAAAATCCATTAAAAATATAAAAAGAAAAAGACTAAAAATTAAAAGGCTCCAAAATCCTTTATAAAAATATAAAAAATCATGACAATTTTCAAAATATTTATTTCTATCTCAAAATTTTCTTTCTATTATTTATATACACATGTATATATGTAATTGATTTTAAGAAAACTTGAGGTTTTTTTACTATTTTAAAGCTAAAATAAGTTTTGTTATTTATTTAATCCTTGTTATGGAATATTTTTGACTTTAAAAATATATACAAATTAGCAAAAATATCTAAAAAGTCACAAAAATACTAGGAAAAAGATAAAAATACAAAAAAAATATTTTGTAATTTCTGTTTAATTTTAGTTGTATTTATAATTATATTACCTTGTATTATATATGAAGATGGGGAGCTTGCACCATGGTGCATGTAACTGTATATGCACCGGTGCCAAAAGGCCCATTATATAATTTTTTTAAAATGAAACCTTAGGAGATTTACTTATTATTATTAGTGGAATATGTGTGTCAAATTTCGTGTAAAATGGACATTCTTGACATGTCCATCTAGACAGCTCAATTTTGGCAGTTCTGAGACTGTTAAAATTTGATAGTCGTGATTGAGGGGATTGAAGTCTCAAATTAAGTTGAATTTTGCATGACATAATGGTGATATATGGTGATCTAAATCCCACATGAATTCGTTTCAAAAAATAATATATAATGGATGTTTTTGGTACTGGTGCATATACAATTACATACACCATGGTGCAAGCTCCCCATCCTCATTATATATATAGTTATATATACATATTAACTATTAAATAGAAAAAGGAAATTTCAAATAAGAAAAAATAAAAAAATTAATATTATAAAATTAATATAATTAAAAATATATAAAAATTAAAATCCATAAAAATATAAAATTTAAAACTCACAAAAAAAGACAAGAGAAAAGGATAATTTTTTGCATCATTGCCAAATCTATCGCATTTTCTCCCTGTGTTCGACACTCTACACATACACCTATACACATATTTGTAGAGTTATAATAAATTTTAACACCACATTTATTTCACTTTTCATTGCTATATCTATTGTAGGTTAATTTGAATTATTCGGGTTTCGTGAGCAGTTGCTTCAGCGACAGTGTAGTTCTCGCCTTGTGTAGACTACTACATTAGACCCTTGCAAAACTAAAGTTTTCATACGGTGAACATGTGGGGCTCTAGATAGAGAGGGGAGGACGTGAATAGAGAGTTTTCTACTCTCTAAACTTCTCTCTTAATGATCAAGGCAATAGAGTTATCAGAAGGAACAAACATACTTTGAATGAGAGGCATTACCATCTCTTTTATAGCTATGGAGGGCGTCCATGGTGTCCCTTGAATAATGGATCAAGGTCAATGATCAAGTCTGTATTCAACAAAAATAGAACTTTATTTATCTCCTTTTAATCACCTATTAAAATAATTAATAAAATAGGAAACAACTTAATTTAAATTACAATCCATGTACTCTACAATTGTGGTACCATGTGTCAATACACATCCCCCCTCTTTCCATATATGGATAGAGGTTGTTGCTTATTTATTAATTTTATAATTAATATGCAACAATTCAACTAACAAACTTAAAATTGTTGCTTAATTGTCATTATGATAATCATATTATTATAATTGGTGATTTTATGAGAAAGATCCTTAAAGTTTATGAATAATATTCATAAATCCAAATCAAAATGTAAATTCAATTGACATTTAAATTCAAATATCAATCATATTCACATTTAGGCCTTGAAATAATAATATGAATCATATTCATATTAATATTAATACTAATTATTATGAATCGTTATTTATATAATTATATTTATGAATTATATTCAGTAAGATGCCTTTACAAAATATGATAAAAAACAATTCTTGTCACAATATATGTATCAAATAGTATGAGTCCTAATCCAATTAGGACTCATGATATAGAAATGCACATACATGAAGATAATACCGAGGAGATCATATTATCCGTGTATAGCATGAAATGTGGATAACTATCAAATTTTAGGGTTTATACCATTTTTACAAAAAGTCTGTCGCCTATGAATATTGAGCATGAGTTGTCCACACTCTAAATGAGTTCAATGAAATGCATCACACTCTCCATGAGCTGGAGGAAGTGTCGATGAGTTGAATCCAGCATCCTTGACCATTTGTAATCAAAGTCTAAACCATATGGAGCTTAGAAATGAGCTAAAGGAGTGTCATTATTTCAATTTCCATTACCATTTTTATTTCTAAAATTTGGACATTGAAAATGGAATTAGAACTGGATATTTGATTCCAATGAAGTGAGACTTAATCCAATTAATTCTCAAATAATTAAGCAAATAAATGGAGCCATTATAATCCAATTGGTTTCATCATTCCCTCAAAATGGATATGTCATGGTAGATGATCTATTATGATATATTTAAGAGCTCAAATTAAGTAAAAATATGAACTTTTAACTTAAATAATTTTAATTAATTACCCAAAACTCACAAAAATCCAAATAAATATTCAAATGATAAAAAAATAGTTGCTCAGCCCAATAGCATTTTTTATTAAAATAAATGATGCAAAATGGTTGTCCAAATTACCATGCAAGCATAAGGGTATCCGTGCAATTTTCAAATTTAATTTGAGCAAAAAAACGTGTACAAGGGCACTTTTGGAAATAACGAAACATGCTGGATAAAATTAGCATTTTTTACAAAAAAAAACATCCTTCTTGTTTTTGCAATTAGGGCTCGATGAAAGGGAGAAGGGCAAGGGGCACCGTTGCTTGGGGCTGGACACATGACGAGGAGGAGCCACGGGTGCGTGGGCGGTGTGGCGAGCTCGCGGCAGCGCGATGGTGGGGTGACGCAAAGGGGTCGTAGGGCTTGTGGAGGGCAGCATGCGGCTAAGGGCAGGATGGAAAGCTCGTGGCGGTGCAATGAAGGCGACAGGCTGTAGATGGCGTGGCCGCAGGTGGCGGGATGCAGCAGGAGGGCGAGGCGACTAGAGCTAGAGGGCACGACGACGCGCTGTCACTTGGGTTGGTTGTTGGCGAAGGGCATGACGACATGTGGGAATGCACAGCGGGCATAGGAAGGGCAACCTGGACAACGGTTGCACACTGGAGGCGACTGCGGGTGGTGGCTGGACACGATGGTGCACGTGGAGGAGGGGCTGCCACCAACGGCAGTGAGCGACGGCGCACAGTGGCAGGGAGCAGGGGTGTGCGAACCTGCGCTTTGTTTGTGATTTGATTTTTATTTTTTTTAAGAATGGAATACGAATACACAAAGAAGAGGAAGGTAAAGTTGTGGTGTTTTGGTGTGATGATGATGTGATGATTGTGTTGGTGTTGTAAAAGATTGTGAAGGGGAATGATGTTTATGAAGATGATGTGGTGTGGTGTTTAAAAACAAAGAAATAAATCAAAAACAAATTAAACAAAGAAGATGAAAAATCAATGGATGATCGAGGTGATGATGTGGTGGTAAAATAAACAAGGAAACAAATTGTTAGATAAAACAAAATAACAAAGGAAATGAGAGGGAATACTTACCCGAGGTTCGTCGTATTTGTGGAGTAGCTATGCTAGACTCCTATCGCGACCTCAATCTGGTTAGGGAAAAAATTGGAGAAGTTATGCTAGCTTGACAGAAAGCTCATGACACGGTAATGATGATCGTCGAGGATCTCGCTTGAAGGAGGTCGTCACATGAGGATGATGCCCAACCATTGCCACCGACAAAACACTCCAAGCTCTCTCCTCTTTCTCTAATATTGGTGAATGAAGGAAAATGTAGAAGAAGAGATGAATAAAAAGAACAAGAATGGGAGTTAGAAAAATGGTGGAAAGGTGGAATTGAATGGTTGGTTAGAAAAATGGTGGAGTTGAATGGAGGTTTAAAAAGAAAATGGAGTTGAATGGGAGCTATTATAGAGAATGAGAGGTTAGAATAGAGAAAGTAAAAATAAAAAGAAATTAAAAGTTGTACCAAAAAAATAAAATAAAAACAAAAGAGAATGGAGAATTTACAAAATAAGACAAATAATATGTACATTTTTTACTTTTCAGATTTTATTTTTTTAAAAAAAAATTAACATAAAAATAAAATAAAATACTAGAAAGAAAATAAAACATAAAAAATCATTTTTTGAAATTTTTAGTAATTAAGAAAAAATAAATAAAAAGGGACGAAAGAAAGAATATTTACCATATCTACAATGTACACCTAGGTCTCAAAACTCGTATTTTGCAAACGAGCTCCGATTTTAATGAAACCACTTTCATGGATAGATAATTTTATAACTTAAATTTAAAAGTGAGTTTGGTGAATTTGAAATTCATATGGAGCATAAATTTGGCTAAGAAGTTGGACTTTACGTTTTTTTCTCTTGGGATCTAGGAGTATTTATTGAGGTGAAATTTATTTTGTTTTTTGATTTTTTATATACGTTTTTATAAACAAGTTAGAGAAAGAATTAGCCAAAAAAGAGTTAAAATGAATTTATAAAAAACTGAAATTTTGGGCTATTTATAGGTGGAAAACTCCTTTATTGCGACTTTTTATGGTTAATTATTTTGTACAATATAATATACAATAATTAGTGTATTTTATTTACAAGAGTCATTTTATTAATTTATTGATTTTATGGATATTTATTAGAGATTTTACTCAGGGATTTTGCTAAGATCAATATATTGAGATGATGAATCGTGGATTCATCACCCCCCTATACTTAAACTTTGCTAGTTCTCGAGCAAATTAAGAATGAATAAGTTGGATTAACCCCTGACTGTGCATGTGAATACAAGAATTGATCTGTTGAAGAACTCTCGATTTTAGTTATCCTAAAATTCTAAGCTGAACCAAGCTCTAGTCAAAAGATATCCAATTTTCCTAATCATCAGACTCTCTCTGTATTTATATTAATAGGGATATGACATTAAGTATGGACTGTAGCTACAAGAGTAGAGGTGCAATTTCACCCTAGGTTCCAGTCCAAGAGACTCTCCTAAGAACCTGATCCTCAACACTAGGTAATAAACCATTTCTTGCATCAACCCACCATCTCTTTAGTTGTCAGACTTAAAAGTGTAGATGGAAGGCCAGTTGATGGAGGGCATAGGATTGTGTCATTTTTTCTCTCCCTCTCATTAGAACAAGGATCCTCTCGAGTGCTTTTTTAACTCAACACATGTATTTTTTTGGTTGTTGATCAGTGTGTCTGTTAAGAGAATTCGGAGTCACCTGCACTTGTTTTCCTTGGAGTACACTGGGGTGTGTCTCTTTTGAGTATCTAAAATACCTTGACACCCATACTTGTATCACTATACGATGCAGAGCCTTTTTTGGGTGCTAGCCCGACTCCTGGTCCTAATAGCGGTGGTCCAAGTGGACACTTTTAAGTTGGGAGCACTCGCCTTTGGTGGAAGCTCTTTGATATTTGACTTGTATGGTGAGAGCTTTTCTTTCAACATTTCTTTCTTTATTTTTTTTTAAATATTGTCTAGCTCCACTACTTTTATCAAAAGTTGGTGCATACTGATCAACATTTTTTTTAGATTTTATCACACCCTGTCATATAGGTAAATGTCAACAGACAGTACAAGAACCATGTTCTCATACTGGCTAAAGGTGCTGACACTCAGGTTTCATGAAGCCTTCTTTGATTTTATCCCATCCTCAAGCATCATTAAATCATATCTGAACTCATATCCCTCATCCCAGTGCTTCAAGTGAAATTTCAACTCATCTCATCACAATTACAACCATGTATGTTAGTTATTGATCATATTCTTAAGGTAGATACTAAGCATGCAATATAGCACACAAATATTTCAAACTAGGGAAATGTGAATAATTAAGTCAAAGACCCTAATGACTAAGGTCGGTTAACTCAAAATCTCAAGACCTCATAAATCAAGTGTTCTTGAACTTCACTAGTATTGTGTGAATGTGTAAGTGTCAGGGACTAAACCAACTCATTAGTTTTTTGTGATTTTTATAATTTTTGATTGATTTTTTTGAGAAAGAAAGGAAAGAAGAAATAAGATTTTTTGAAAAAGTTTTTTTTGTTTATTGATTTTTTTGAAAAGAAATGTAAATAAGAAAGTATATTTTTTTTAAAATGATTTTTTTGTGGTTTTTTTAAAAACATATAAGGAAAGAAAAGAGAAAATGTTTTTTAAAAAAATTAAAAGTTTTTTTTGAATTTTTTACCCACCCTTTAATTATTGTATAATATATACAAAAATATGCGATAGTAGGATCTATAGGTAAAGTATATATGTAATATATAGAAACTCCCCTATACTTAACATGTATTATGTCCTCATAGCACTAGGTGACAAAAAGTCATAGCTCGTACTAAGCATAAGTGGGTGAAATGAATATATAAGAGAAAAAGAATATAAGGGAGTTGGAGAATACACAACGGGCATCGGCCCCCCTATACTTAGGGGAAAGAATATACAAAAAGAAAATAAAAGGAAGAGACAGAGCAACTCGGGTCACTCACCCCCTATACTTAGGATCTAGTCATCCTAAGTATATACACAAAATAAAAATGATATGGAACTCGGCGAGTGATGCGAATAATAGGGGAGGGAGAGAAATAAAAGAAAAAAAACTATGCAAGGAGGATTAAGAATGTATAAGGATCAAGAAAGTTTGTGACGGACCTTCTTGTAGGAGCGAGGGGTGAGTAGTATACATATGTGTCGCTGTCATAGTCGTCCTCAAGTGAATAATAGTTAGGGGTAGAGAACGTCCAACGAGGGTCGACACACGGCTGCTTGCTCAAATATGGCTTAAGAACAGCCGAACTGAGCTCACTCATACAGATCACCTAATCCATACCTGGAGGACTCCTCAAAAAAATCCTTCTCTGGTAAGTCGAAGGCAACTTTCTTAGTCGGTTTTCTATAACCTGAAGCATCAAGATGAAGAGGAGAGTGATATGTCTTAAAGAATTCGAGGGAACACCTCGAGGAATCAATACACTTCTTCTTCTTACCAGATGACCGACTAGAGGATGGAGCAACTGATTTATCGAGATTGGTCCATTTGGTTCTAGTTGTCTCTTTTGATGTAGGTCCTGGATGTGGTGTGTGTGAGGTGCTGACCAGAGGTTCATTATCAGATGAGCCACCATATGCATTGTAATACTCTACAGGGTTAGCACACATCTCTGTTATGGCATAGTGTCCTCAGTTGGCTTGGCATTGGTCGGCTCATGCGTCAGATCATCTAAATAGTAAAGGAAATCAGAAATGATCGTGTTCGACTCAGGGGCAGCTTCTGGTTGTGAGTCCTCTCTAGAAGCAAATACGGTGGTGGTGATGCAAGCAGTGGGTGATGTGGAGTCGTAGGGAGTCTCTGAACTATTGGTCATTTGGATAGTCGGTAGCTCAGATGTAGTAGAGACACGGGACTCAACTATCTCTCGAAGGTCACAGTTATCTGTGAATTTAAGGGTTACCTTAGAATATCGTGTGTCCTCAAAGATTGGGTGAGGTTGGAGTGCTACCAGTGCAATGAAATCGATCTCTCGAGTCTCACAATCTATAGTTGCCTTAGCCAAGACTAAGAACGTCTTCCCGAGAATGATCGAAGACTGGGTGAACTCTCTTTGGTGCTCAATGTTAATGATCATGAAGTCTATCTACAATAGAGCACCTTGGAAAGTAATGATGACTAAAATGGTTCCTCTCGATCGTTTAATGGATCGATCAGCCAACTAAACAATCTCTCATGACTTTTTTGCAGATCCGAGTTTGAGCTTGTCAAACACGGAAGTCAGAAGGATATTTACCGATGAGTCATCATCGATTCTTTCATGGGTGAAGGTAGTGTCTTTGATTTCACAATCAAACCAAGGCAAGCGCTTCACTCTGCCACTCTTGGTCTTTCTCCCTATCACTAAAGAAGTGGGCATAGACACTATGTGTCTCTCAGTCATTGTCCTCTTATTGCCCGATATTTTAGGCATCAATTTACTTCTCACAAATCTTTTAAGGGCAAGAACGTGTTCAATGGTCACTACTAAGGGAAGCTCAAAAATCAACTTTCTATCAAGTGCTTCCCTAAGTGCAGGATCCGATTTTTTTCCATATTCAATTTTTATGGTATTTTCAGATTTTTCAATTTTTTTGGTCTTTTTGATAGGTGAAGGAGGAATAGGAGAATGTGCGGACTCTAGTTTGGAGGGAAAGTGGTTAGTAGAAGAGGGAGGTATAAGGCACTCCAAATGTACATGACGTTTGGTCAATCTGGTGTCTTCTAGGTTTTTAAAATTCATCCATGAAATCCATGATCCAATTTCATACATGGACTCTTGATTGTTCTAGAAATATCATCCTCCAATAAGTTCTCATGACACATCATGAGAGAAGTCTGCTCAGTTGGAGGAAACTGCTGAGAACTCAGGATCTTATACTCAACACACCTTGACTCAGGCGTGTAATGCTGGGTTGAGTATGGTCCATAAGTATGGAAGATATTTTTCAGAGCCTCATAAGGTGAAGTCAGTAGATAAGGGGTCTGTAAATTGGTCGCATAAATCCAATCCCCCATATATGTCGGCTCTCCGAATGGGTGATATGAATGCTGGTCAATGTGGGATTTATCACTCAGGTCAATCAAGTCAGGAAGATCATGCAATGCGGGTCTCTCCATTCGGTCTGTTTGGTCGACCATGTTGTACCCTAAGGTCAAGTCAGGATGTATATAGGTTAATTGATGTTCGGTCCCAACTCGAGGTGAGAATGAGGTCTATGGGGGCAACTGATTCTACCAATCATTCATCTCAGCAGTGGCTTGCTCTTCGATTTGTTCCGTGATTCCAGAAAAAGGACGAGAATATGATGAGTCAATCCAGCGTTGATGGGGGTCAGGGGTGTAATAATGTGGGGTAGGTGAGAAGCACGAAGAAGTGGGGAAGTTAGTCGGAGTTCTGATTTCACGGTCGAGGTGGGGGTATGAGGAGGAATAAGAGGGTAGAGATGGTCGGAATATGGTTGAAGAAGAGTGACCTGGATATGATGACCAATATTCTGACATCTTGGAAGGGATATAGGAGAATGAAGCGGATCAAAGGAGAAAGCGTGCAAGTGCACCGAATAACACACAAACAAACAAACACAAGTGTAAACCCTGAGTTCACCTACTCAACACAGTGATAGTCGCAAGAGTCTGACCGTTTATCTTTTCAATTTTACTTAGGTGATAAATCAAAATATACTTCCAATTACGCAATGCTTATAAGTAGGTGATGAATCCCGTATTCATCATGCTAAAAAGTCCTTATTAAAATCCCTGCTTAAACAAACCAATAAAAATCACCTCTAATTCTTTGATTTTATCATGTACTATATTGTGTATAATTAGCCTTTAATTATTTGTATGTAATTGCCCTTATTTTTCTGTAAATATTTTATAACTCAAAAACCCCTAAAAACTAGGTAGATAAGTTGTCCATAATTCACTGACCTGTAAAACCACTAAAAAATACAAAAACAACTCAAAACCACAAATCAGTGTTTTTATCTCCTTAAAAATACCCCCAAAAATAGCTTTTGTATAAATGACTTCTTTTGGCTTTTTGTCCAACATGAAAGTTGTAGATCTCGTCGAGACGAGCAACTTTCATGTTTTGACTTTTTCCTAATTTTATCTCTAACTATTTATTTTGTATTTATCTTTGTTTTAATATTTTCTGAATTTTTTGATGCAGCCACGTGGCGCTCTCTGGAGCCGCCACGCGGCCGCTCCTCATTCCTCCACCCGACCCCTCTTCCTGACCGTCAGATCCACTCCAACCCGCCTCCATCTCATCCATCCACTCCTGCGTCATTTCCAGCCGTTTGATCTGATCTCAGATCAGATCCTCACCGCTCCCTAGCGCCTTCCTCTCAACCGCTGGATCTCCACCCTCATCCAATGCCTGTCAATCGTCCACGTCATCCCCTCAGTTCGCACCGTAGGATGAAACGCCATGTTGCATCCTAGCCATTCGCTACTTCCCATTCCTCCACCGCTTGATCAGATCCTAAGGATCTGATCTCCACCCTCTGCTCTCGCGCCATCCTAGTCGTTGGATCATGAGATCCAACGGCTCGATCATCGTCCCCTACCTCCAACGCCTCCCTCTCCAGCCGTTTCACCTCGCGCATCCTCCGCCCCCTTCCATTTCTAGCCGTCGCTCCGACCACTCCCTTAAGCTCGTAACGCCTCCCCCGCATAGCCCGCTCCTCCATCATCCTCGCGCCATCTCCAGAGATCCCGGACATTAACCCCATCGCCATAAAACCCCCCTCGAAAACGTCCCTCCATCACCGTTACCTCCGACCTCCTCCACCTATAAAACCCCTCCCCAGCCACCGGAGCCCCTCATCCACCATTTGGGAGCTTCGGCCCGAGCCCCTGGTTCTCCGGTGACAGCGGAGGAGCCCTTGCAAGGGGGCGTCGACGGCCGAAGCCCCGGTGTGATCCATGGCACCTCCGCCATGAAAGCTCCACCTCTCCGGTGGTAGCTAAGCTCCCTGGACCGGTCGTCCAGGTCGAGCCATGACCCGAGCACCCCCGGTGCTCAGCCTAGACCACCTCCTCCGCCAGGATTCCCCTCTCCGCCGAGGTCCTCCCTCTTTCTTGTTTTTCTTGCATTTCCGCCTATTTATCCTTCCGCCTGCAAACACCCTCACTTCCATCCGACCAGCTAATCAGCTTCGCCCAATCACCCCGACCCTCGCCGACTCCCTTCTCCTTCTCCAGACTCCTAACCGCTCCGACTCACCTCCTCCTCCATCTCGCCGGAGGAGGAGCTTTGGCCTCCACCTCCGACCACCCTCAGGCCACCACTCACCTCACCCACTCACGCACCTTTTGCTCTGTGCTTCGGCTATACTAATAATAACAGGGACATTCAATGGATGGATGGATGAAGCACAGATGTCGTCCGATCTTCACGATCAGGCGGGTACGATGAAGCCACGTGGACGACCCGAGCCTCGTCTCCGAACTATAGGCTCGGGTCATACGAGCCTAACGCCGAACCACCAGAAGATTCCACGTGGACCCGAGCCTCAGCCAGCCTCCCGAGCCTGGGCCTTCACGTGCCTCGCACGTGAGGCCTGGGCAAATTGCAAGATAGACCCGAAAAGATACGCTAATTACATTCAGGTCCCCAGGCACGTGCCCCCACGTGCGTGCTTGGGTAAATTACAGGGAGGCGCTCCATGTTTTGAAGATTTTCAATAAGGCCCCTGCGCGCATTGGGAAAATTACAGACAGGCCCAGGCGGTTTTTACTATTTGCAATTAGGTCCCTCCAGGGACCTAAATGCAATATTTATCCTTTATTTTTCTTGCATGTTTATTACATTTATGCCCTTGCACTGTTTTTAGCATAACTTGAGCATCATAGGTCCAAATTGCATGATTTTAGTGTCGTTTTGATCCTTGTTCTGTCCTCTACAATCTAGCATGTTTAATTGTCTTATTTGCTCTTGTTTAATTAAAGTGAATTTTTATGTGGCAAATGGACCCTGCCATCCTTGCCTTGCTTGAATTTGATGACACTCTTTATTGTTGCGATTAAATTGCCACTAGTTTCAGTTTTCTCATGCTGCTCATAATTTTTAAGGGTATAATTGTAGTATTTAATCTGTGTACAATTTCTCTTGCATATTCGCACATGCATCTCTCAACTTGCATAAAAACCAACAAAAATACATGCATCAGAACATTCCTTTGCATTACCTTGAAAATATTATAGTGCATCATAATTTGCATATGGACCTGAAATTGAGATTAATTGACATTGAACTTTACGAATCAATATTCAAAAGCCCTAATTAAGCAGCTGTGTCCCTGTGTTCGACCTTGGTACACTTGCCAAGTATAAATACTCCACAACATTCAAAGACTGTGGTTTTTGCTGAACAAAATTCGCCTCCTATGCTACGACTTAATTTATACTTATTAAAGAGGCGAATTTTGCGTTCATCAAATGGCGCCGTTGCCGGGGATACGGCTTTGCTTAATTTTTGAATTTTGATTTTTTTTAATTAATTCAATAATTTCTTGGTCCTAATTTCATGCATCATTTCTTTGCATTATTTTGCTGATTTAATTTCTCGGAGTTCTAACTTTTCTCTTTTGTGGCAGGGCCCATGAAAATCGGGGACGCCTGATCGTCATGGAGGCGCGAAGTCGGGAGCTTCAGCTGAAGAGGCCGCAAAAGAAGCCGTGAAGATTTCTAAGATTTTTATCAGTCAAATTTTGCATTGCATGTTGTAAAAAAAAAAAACTTGCATCTGCATATTTATTTTCAGAATTGCATTTTGTAAAAAAAAAAAAAAATTCCCCCCCCACACACACTCACACCTACACTGCACATACTCACCCCACCCACCCCCTGTATATTTCTATCTCTCTCTCTCTCTCTCTGTGTGTGTATATATATTCTTCATAACCCCCCCCCCCTAACACAGACCTTACTTAGGCTATTTGTAGCCTAAGTATAGGGGGGACCTGCCTGCTCTTCCTTCCCTCGTCCCGTCTTCTTGTACTTAGGCCAATTTTGGCCTAAGTATAGGGGGACTCTCCTCCTCAGTTCCGCTATATCTCCCTGTACTTGAACCGAGCCTTGGCTTCATGGCACTTGTGCTATGAGTACATAGCAAATTTTAAGTATAGGGTGGTATACCGTATATTATTGTATATTACTTTAGCCTTAGCTCGCGTTTTTAAAACTTTTTAATTTTCGGGCTGGGTTTTGGTAAACTAGTGAACTGAGTAAAATCCTGTAAAAATTAAAATTTTGAGGGATTAATCTTTGTAAATAACCCTTTTTCAAAAAAAAATGAAAAATTAAAAATGTTTTTCGGAATTTGGCTCTGACTACTAGGCTTAGTAAACATTTTCAGTGAGGGAACCTCGGTCTCCCTTAGCAGAGTGGGTGGTTTAAAGGACACCGCATATGGCACCGTCCTTAAGGATCACGGGTCTCGACCCGCACTTACACCCATACTGGCTGAGAGTGGATACTTTTATTTATTTGAGCCTGGGTCAGTCATTGTCTCTCCGACAAAAAAAAACTATAAAACCCATAAAAATTTGCAAAAGATAAAAATCACACAAAAATTCACTAACCCGTGGAGTTGGTGTATTCCTGACACAATCACACTCACGCAAGGCTTGAGGATTTTGAGGACACTGGATCTCTGGGATCTTGAGAGTCTGAGTTAACATGCCTTAGTCATTAGGGTTTTCCTGACTTAAATATCCACACTCCTCTGGTTTGAAAGATTTGAGTGCTATATTGCACTCTTAATCTCTACCTTCAAGAAAATATGATCAGCACAGTCACTTCCACAACTGCATGATTGATGAGCTGAGATGAGATATCACTTGAGGAACTAGGACCATGGATTTAAGTTTAGACCTGATCTGATGATATTCGAGGATGGGATAAAGTTAATGAAGGCTTCAGAAGACCTGCGTGTCAGCAAAAACCCTAGCCAGTATGTGAACAAGATTCATATGCTATCTCTTGATATTTGCCTAAAAGTGCCAGGGTGTGATGAAACTTAAAAGAACTTGTTGATCAGTGTGCGCCAATCTCTTGGTAAAAGCAGTGGAGCTAGCCAACAAAAGAAATGAAATGTCAAAGAAAAGCTCTAATCCAAAGTCAAAAATTCCAAATGAGATTCCACCAAAGGCGAGCGCTCCCAAATATTTTCAAGTGTCCACTTGGACCAAGCGCTAATTAGGACTAAGGAGTCGGGCTGACACCACAAAAAGGGCCCTGCATCGTAAGCGATACAAGTCTGGGTGTCGAAGGTATCTTAGATACTCAGAAAAGACACACCCCGGTGTATTCCCAGAAAAACAAGTGCAGACGACTCCAAATTCTCTTGACGGACACATTGATCAACAAAATAAAATATATTTGTGTTGAGTAAAAGGCACTCGAGAGGCCCCTTGTTCCAATGTGAGGGTGAGAAAATTAGACACAATCCCATGTCCCTCCATCATCTGGCCGTCCATCTACATTTCAAAGTCTGACAAACTAAAGAGATGGTTGACGGAAGCAAGAGTAGACTTCTTCCCTAGTATTGAGGATTAGGTCTAGAGGAGAGTCTTTGGGACTGGAACCTTGGGTGATGCTTCAACTTGGCTCTCATGAAATGCAGTACACTAAATGTCATATCCTTATATTATATGTACAAAAAGAGAGTCTGATAATCAGAGAAGTTGGATTCCTTCTGACTAAGGTGTGGATAAACCCAGAATTTTAGGATCACTTAGGTCAAGGGTCTTCGAAAGATCAAGCCTTGAATTTTTCACACGCACTGTCAAGAATTAATCCGACTCCTTCATTCTTTAGATGCTCGAGGACGAGCATGGTTTAAGTATAGGGGTATGATGAATCCCGTATTCATCATGCTAAAAAGTCCTTATTAAAATCCCTGCTTAAACAAACCAATAAAAATCACCTCTAATTCTTTGATTTTATCATGTACTATATTGTGTATAATTAGCCTTTAATTATTTGTATGTAATTGCCCTTATTTTTCTGTAAATATTTTATAACTCAAAAACCCCTAAAAACTAGGTAGATAAGTTGTCCATAATTCACTGACCTGTAAAACCACTAAAAAATACAAAAACAACTCAAAACCACAAATCGGTGTTTTTATCTCCTTAAAAATACCCCCAAAAATAGCTTTTGTATAAATGACTTCTTTTGGCTTTTTGTCCAACATGAAAGTTGTAGATCTCGTCGAGACGAGCAACTTTCATGTTTTGACTTTTTCCTAATTTTATCTCTAACTATTTATTTTGTATTTATCTTTGTTTTAATATTTTCTGAATTTTTTGATGCAGCCACGTGGCGCTCTCTGGAGCCGCCACGCGGCCGCTCCTCATTCCTCCACCCGACCCCTCTTCCTGACCGTCAGATCCACTCCAACCCGCCTCCATCTCATCCATCCACTCCTGCGTCATTTCCAGCCGTTTGATCTGATCTCAGATCAGATCCTCACCGCTCCCTAGCGCCTTCCTCTCAACCGCTGGATCTCCACCCTCATCCAATGCCTGTCAATCGTCCACGTCATCCCCTCAGTTCGCACCGTAGGATGAAACGCCATGTTGCATCCTAGCCATTCGCTACTTCCCATTCCTCCACCGCTTGATCAGATCCTAAGGATCTGATCTCCACCCTCTGCTCTCGCGCCATCCCAGCCGTTGGATCATGAGATCCAACGGCTCGATCATCGTCCCCTACCTCCAACGCCTCCCTCTCCAGCCGTTTCACCTCGCGCATCCTCCGCCCCCTTCCATTTCTAGCCGTCGCTCCGACCACTCCCTTAAGCTCGTAACGCCTCCCCCGCATAGCCCGCTCCTCCATCATCCTCGCGCCATCTCCAGAGATCCCGGACATTAACCCCATCGCCATAAAACCCCCCTCGAAAACGTCCCTCCATCACCGTTACCTCCGACCTCCTCCACCTATAAAACCCCTCCCCAGCCACCGGAGCCCCTCATCCACCATTTGGGAGCTTCGGCCCGAGCCCCTGGTTCTCCGGTGACAGCGGAGGAGCCCTTGCAAGGGGGCGTCGACGGCCGAAGCCCCGGTGTGATCCATGGCACCTCCGCCATGAAAGCTCCACCTCTCCGGTGGTAGCTAAGCTCCCTGGACCGGTCGTCCAGGTCGAGCCATGACCCGAGCACCCCCGGTGCTCAGCCTAGACCACCTCCTCCGCCAGGATTCCCCTCTCCGTCGAGGTCCTCCCTCTTTCTTGTTTTTCTTGCATTTCCGCCTATTTATCCTTCCGCCTGCAAACACCCTCACTTCCATCCGACCAGCTAATCAGCTTCGCCCAATCACCCCGACCCTCGCCGACTCCCTTCTCCTTCTCCAGACCTCTAACCGCTCCGACTCACCTCCTCCTCCATCTCGCCGGAGGAGGAGCTTTGGCCTCCACCTCCGACCACCCTCAGGCCACCACTCACCTCACCCACTCACGCACCTTTTGCTCTGTGCTTCGGCTATACTAATAATAACAGGGACATTCAATGGCCGGACCTCATATCGGAGCTTCTTCCAGCTCCCCTCCGCCGACGACCAAGCCTCGCCGAGCAGCTCCAGACGCCTGTGGAGCTCCGCACCTGCTCCGGGACCACCGCCAGACCTCCTGCTACCTTCGCCGACCCTCAGACCTGTCTTTGGAGCTCGGCGGAGCTCTTCACGTGTCGCCGGAGCCCCAGCTCCTCCGGTGGCTCGCGGCGGATGGATGAAGCACAGATGCCGTCCGATCTTCACGATCGGGCGGGTACGATGAAGCCACGTGGACGACCCGAGCCTCGTCTCCGAACTATAGGCTCGGGTCATACGAGCCTAACGCCGAACCACCAGAAGATTCCACGTGGACCCGAGCCTCAGCCAGCCTCCCGAGCCTGGGCCTTCACGTGCCTCGCACGTGAGGCCTGGGCAAATTGCAAGATAGACCCGAAAAGATACGCTAATTACATTCAGGTCCCCAGGCACGTGCCCCCACGTGCGTGCTTGGGTAAATTACAGGGAGGCGCTCCAAGTTTTGAAGATTTTCAATAAGGCCCCTGCGCGCATTGGGAAAATTACAGACAGGCCCAGGCGGTTTTTACTATTTGCAATTAGGTCCCTCCAGGGACCTAAATGCAATATTTATCCTTTATTTTTCTTGCATGTTTATTACATTTATGCCCTTGCACTGTTTTTAGCATAACTTGAGCATCATAGGTCCAAATTGCATGATTTTAGTGTCGTTTTGATCCTTGTTCTGTCCTCTACAATCTAGCATGTTTAATTGTCTTATTTGCTCTTGTTTAATTAAAGTGAATTTTTATGTGGCAAATGGACCCTGCCATCCTTGCCTTGCTTGAATTTGATGACACTCTTTATTGTTGTGATTAAATTGCCACTAGTTTCAGTTTTCTCATGCTGCTCATAATTTTTAAGGGTATAATTGTAGTATTTAATCTGTGTACAATTTCTCTTGCATATTCGCACATGCATCTCTCAACTTGCATAAAAACCAACAAAAATACATGCATCAGAACATTCCTTTGCATTACCTTGAAAATATTATAGTGCATCATAATTTGCATATGGACCTGAAATTGAGATTAATTGACATTGAACTTTACGAATCAATATTCAAAAGCCCTAATTAAGCAGTTGTGTCCCTGTGTTCGACCTTGGTACACTTGCCAAGTATAAATACTCCACAGCATTCAAAGACTGTGGTTTTTGCTGAACAAAATTCGCCTCCTATGCTACGACTTAATTCATCATTATTACCGAGGCGAATTTTACGTTCATCAGTAGGTTTTGGGCACTATCCTAGGGACGCATCCTCACCTCTCAACGATCACAATAGCATAAGCATAATGAGGATTTTGCTCTCCCAAAAACAAGTGTTAATTTTAATCAATTTTTTGGTCAACTATGATTAGCAGTCTCGATTTTAGGTTCGGTTATCACTTGATTAATCCACCAAATAAGGCATGC
Organism: Ottelia alismoides; assembly: GCA_037367405.1. Lineage (NCBI taxonomy): Eukaryota > Viridiplantae > Streptophyta > Magnoliopsida > Alismatales > Hydrocharitaceae > Ottelia > Ottelia alismoides. Next base: position 379,132 of record JAZKJV010001482.1, read on the forward strand.
CTAATGATCAGTCATGATTTCCTTTTAACCTTAGTTTCAAAAACCAAGGGGAAGGGAGTCAAGAATAACCGAAGCAAATAGTGAAATCAATGATGCACGTTGATGAGTGGCCGATCAATCATGGTTAAGTATAAAATGAAATACAAGGTCATTGTGACCCCAATCAATCAGTTGGGCTCAATCGAGAAAAATAACCGCTCAAAAGGAATATCAAGCAATCAACACATTTAAGTGGTTCGCTATTTTATTTACCCGGTATAGCCACTAGGGTCGAACACAAGGAGCATGAAAGAGATACGAAGTAGTCAGATTTCTCAAAATAAAACAATTTTTAGTTGTTTTTAAATTTGCAAATTTTTAATTTTTATAAGATAACTAAATCAACAAAAACAAGAGAAAACAAGACAACAATCTTTTTGGATTTTTCTTTTTAGGTTAAAAATAATCAGAAAATTAAGATAAAAATATTTTTGGGTTTTAAAATATCTTTGGTATTTTTCTGGAATTTTCAGATGTTTTTATAATTTTATAAAAATCAAATAAAGATAAAAAAGGCAAGCAGTACACAGCTAGGACTAAATTGCAAACTAAAAATACTTAAAGTGCCCTAAAATCCAGGATAGAAATTTTATAATAAAATATGAATCAAAACCTACAAACAGGACCTGAAAATAGAATTTTTGGACTTTTCTATAATTTTATAAGATTTTTATAAGGTGTTTTGTAATTTTTTAGGGTTTTTAGAGTTAATTTTCAAACAAATTTAATATTGGAGATAAAACACACAAAAAAGGCACACACAAGAATTTTTATGGGATTTTTAAAACATTTTTCGAATTTTTATGATTTTTATAAGCCTGACAAGGATGTTTTTGAAGTTTTATGCATTTTTAAAAAGTATAAAATGCAAAGAAATTAATCTAATAAAGTCACAATAAGTATTACACACTAATAGTAATTAATGGTAATTTTTAGGTATTTCTCAATCTAATTTACTATATATCAAGTCCAAAATGCAATGTGTAATTAGGTATTGTTCCTAGGGACCTATTCGTAAATATATTAAGTTCACAGACTAAATTGGTAGCACAGTGAAAAAGCCTAGGGCCTTATCTGCAGAATTCTTAAACAAATCACGTACATGCTCAATTCTGAACGCATAGGGTATAAATGCAATTTTCAAAAGTTAACATCCATTCATTAACAACATAACAGTTCCTAGCAAAAGTGCAAATAACCCAAAACTCACGTGGGACTGCACATGCTTCACATTCAGAGGGACTAAAATGCAAATAACATAAGCTCCAAGGTCCAAACTGTAAATATTCTCAACTACAACATTTATTTACAGGGCTAAACAAGAAAACATAAATATACATGGGTAAAAAGGCAATATACCCTGTGGCACGTGAGGTGTGCGTGGTGGATCTGACAATTCAGATCTCCCTCTACAAAGTGATCTAACGGTCCAGGGAATGTCGGGGATGTGCGGTGGAATCTAATGTGTCAGGTCTAATCCAACGGTCTGGAAAGCTGCTCTAACGATCGACTTAGATATGAATCGGTGATCCGCTCCTCATCCAATGGCGGAGGGTGATGGTGCAAGAACAGGTGGCTGGCGAACTTTGATCGGGGACTAGTGTTGCTCTGTTGAGCTGATCGAGCCTCCAGAAGGTCCAGCACCTCTAGAAGGTTGCTCCCGTCGAATGCAGGAGGCTGACGTGAGGGATGACGATCGGATGGCTGGAACGAAGGTGCTTCACCTGGAGCTATTCTACCAAGCAACTGGAGGTCCAAATGAGCCTCCTCTTGTGCGAGGGTTCCTACAAATGTAAGGGAGACTTGGGGGATACGCTCTTGTCGTTTTATTGTAGCTGAAAAGGAAATAAGCGACGAGGGATGGGGTTTGGGTCTCCGACAAACATGGGGGAAGGAGACCCTTCCTAATATCGACCCGATGGTCGAGCCTTAAGGGGGATAGGTTCCGTGAGAAGGTGAGGGGTACGGTGAGGCATTGATCAGAGCGAATAGATGTGGATGACAGGCTCCAGACCTCGTGATCGGAGCCAGCGGACGATGACAGCGATGAAATGGGAAGATGGAATCGAAATGATAAATGTGCGGGATACAAGTGTTACCTGAAGCTGCCAATAAGCTGAGAAGATCAAAGTGAAGGTGGGCAAACAGGTCTTCACCTCAACCAATCTACGGCAGGCTGGGAGGCTACACGCGGCAGAGCTCCAGCCATGAAGCGAGCTACAAGTCTCCAAGCACCTCTAGGTGATCCTAAATGGCTCCTCGAGCAGCAGTCACTCCACTGAAGGTGTCTAGGGAAGAAAGGGTATGCGAGGGACGAGCTGAAGGGCTGACGGAACTAGACGAGAGATTTTATAGGGTTCCCCAGGGTCCAGAAAAATCGGAAGAAAGCGCTAAAAAGATCCGACCCTTCCTAGGGATCTGCGAGGGTCACGGATCCTCGGAGGAGAATCGGGCGAAGAATCGAGGGGAACGGAGGTCGTAGTTGGGCACAAAAATTCGAAGAAGTGGCTCCAGCGAAAGGGAGGACCATTCGACGCAGCTGGAAGAGACCGTTGAGTGAGGTCAATGGTCTCACCTGGACCAATGAGAAAATCAAGATTTACAAAATAAAGGGAAATTCAATAAAAAATAGCTATAAAACAAAAATGTATAAAATAAAAAAAGCTTATTATTTTCTGAAGCATTTTTCTATGATTTTTAATTTTTTTTGAAAAATAAATTAATGTATATACAATATATATTAGTATATATAGGTATATTATACCTTTGTATTATGTACAAGTATTTTTATTTTACTATTTTTACATAAATACCCATATTTTCTATTTTATTTAGTTACAATCATAATTTTAGGAGTATAAAATATTTTTTATTTTATTTTTACAAATTATTAAGGGTATATAATAAATAGTGGATGTGATATGTACATGTGTCTTTTATACAAAGGTTTGATGATTTTCTTTTCATTTTTCTTTTATTTTTCTGATTTTTATTTTATTTTTATAATATTACTAGAACTATATACGAGGGTGTAAAATAATAAAATAATTTTGGTTTGTCAAAGATAAATGAATAAATAACGTGTATAAGTATAGGTGATATATACAATACATAGTAGACCCTATCTCTCTCTACTTATTTTGTTTTGCGGTCAAGTCAAGTCTTGACCTTTTCTTGGGGTTTGGATCACTCTGTATTTATTCTCTTTTTTTCTTTATTCTTGTATTTTTGCCAAAAATACATGGTAAATATACAATATTAATAATGTCATGTAGAAAGCTAAGTTATTAAATTTACAGATATTTACAGGGCACTTTGCTAAGAAGAAGAGCTAAAATAAAAGAATAAAGAGTGAGAACCATGGATTCAACACCCCCCTATACTTTACCTTTGCTAGTCCCTTAGCAAATACTTATTTGAAAAAGAAGTGAAAATCAAAAAGATGTGAAAAAAAAAGAATCAAGGTTGATTATTAAACTTATCTTCATTAAATTAGAGTATGAATATTAGTCAGACTTTTGGACTATTAGTTTGTCAGAACCTTATTGGGAAATAGGTTTAAGACTCAACAACCTCTAAGTTCCACTATTCTATGGTCAAGACTCCTCGATAAACTAGGTCAAAACAAGTCTATATATGCAAACTCTAATGACTTTACATCTTTCCTTGTACTGTGTAAGTGATATGTAGCTCCCCACCTCAAAAATAAAAAAGAAACAACCTCCCTCAACAAGGTAACTCTAATTCCCCAGCCTAGCAGCTCTTTCTCGAGGAGCGAGGTATTCCCTTCAAAGTTCAAGTTCAACTAGCTTGAGAAGAGGGGAAAGAAGAGAATGGGTCGTGACTAGTGTAGCCATGTATCCCTTGGAGCAAAGCCAGTGTAGCTAAGTCTCCAGCTGCAAGCTTCCATGAGATGAGAAGGTGGAATACAAAAGCTTTGCTTATTTACTATATACACTCTGGCAGGCATTTTATTTTCAATCAAGCATGTCCCCTTTTTTGGTGTTTTTTTCATATTTTTGCACATTTTTAATGTGCATATATACAACATATTTACATGGTGCCGCATGTACATAGGGAGTTTTTTCTTCTTGAGCTAGTAGGCTATCCTTCTTTTAAAGCGTTATTGCAACCCACAAACTCATGTCTTTAGACCTCAATGCTACTAAACCGGGTTGAGGTGCACATCCCTCCCTAGAGGAAGACGAGAGGTTCTGCCTAGAAGTAGTACCCTCGTTGCTACTCCAAGCCAAAGAATTCTGCCTCCTCACCACCTTATCCGTATTGAGCTACGTGTAAGGTGTGTGTCCAAGTCAAGCCGTTGTCTCTGAGAGTCATGCGTCTCATCAAGATGACATGTGAACATAGCCTAGTGGACTCAAAGAATTAAGTCACTATGGACATGAAACGTCTTAACCCCAAATCCTATAAGGTTCCTCCAAGTTAGGTAGATTAAGGCCTTAATCAAGCTCCATTTTTCAATTTAATTATGGACTAGTTTAAATGTCAACTATGATTTAGAAGAATATACAAGCAAATATGTACAAAACTCTTTTTGTGCAATTTTTCAAAATATGCAAATTTTTATGAAAATATTTGAATGCAAGGAAGAAGGGAGAGTTTTGCAAAATATTTAGTAACATTTACAAGTAAATTTTTGCAAACTTTTATTTTCCAAATATTTTTCAAAAAATTTGTACTCTATAGATAATTTGGATACAAAAATATTTACAAACCGTTTACAATCAAAACATTTTTACAAACATTTGTACAAAAATAGTTTTTACAAAAAGCTATTTACACACATTTACAAACATGTATGTACAATAAAAAAATTTAATTTTTTTGATTTAATTGTATGATTTTTAGCCATTTTATTTTATTAACAAACTCACACAAAGTACGAGTTATGGCTGAAGTATATATACAATATATACGATACCCCCATGTACTTAGATCGGACGATGTCCTCAAAGTGATCAAAGAGAGATGAAAGGAAGACATAACTCATACAGAGTATTGGGAAGTGAAAAGAAAGCCTATACTACAATGACGTATACAAGAATATAATGAATAAAGGTCGGTGATTCCCCTATACTTAGGATCAAATAACCGTAAGTGTAGAAGTCTGTACACAAGGGGAAAATCGATGGTTAGGATCATCCCTCCCACTCCACAAGCACAAATCATGGGAGGATCCTCGAGGGTATAGATCTTTTTCCATTGCCCTTTCACTCTAGGTCCCGGACTCGGCCTTTTAATGACGTCTACTTGACTTTTTTTTTTACTTGAATTTCTCTTCTGACTCTCAGCCTCTTCTATTCCCAAGCATTCGATGCCTCTCGACTCAACTAGACTTTCGAATATAATTACCTCAACTTTTTGAAATATATAGACTCATCACCAGTTACACAATTAATCTATGATTTCGAATCCAATAATGACAATTTTCGGTCAGTGTCCTAGTGGATAAATCTATTTGTGCCTTTTTCTGACCTCAAACCCGAATGTTTGTGATTTTCCCTGGGGAAGTCTGATCATGCATTCATTCCTATTTTACATCCCCTATACTTAGGGTAAAATATCCCTAAGTATAGGCAACAAAACAACGGTAAAAAGAATCAAAAAAATAATCACAAGTCTGATACCCCCTATACATAAGGGTAAAGCACACCCTAAATATAGCATAATCATGGGATGAAAATGGGATATTAGATAAAAAGAATGAATGATATGGACAACCAGATCTATACAGCTATAGAGGAGAAGTGATAATCAGGCATGAGATGTGAATGATGTGAGCCAAAGACCACATCTCATGTAAAATGAATAGGGGAAACATCAACGATCAACGGATCATGATCAAGATATAGTTTCAGGCATTGACCGTTAACTCAAAGGGTGGATTCAGATGACAATTTAAATATATCAATGCTTCCGTTGTCATGCACCTTTCGGACCATGTATGGTCCCTTCCATTTGCTTTGTAACTTCCTTGGAAATAATCTCAACCTAGCATCAAATAACCATATTCTCTGGTTCAGCTCAAATTGTTTATGGCTGATATGTGAATCATGCCATATCTACACTCTCTCTCTTGTATTGTAGGCTACTCGAAAATGTTGTGTCTCTCAACTCCTCTAAGGATGACAACTATGTTTTTTCTGGTTTCCTATACTCTTAGGATACAATAATAACTTCGTGACTGCCCATAGTGACTTGTGCTTGATCTCCACAAGTAAATGGCATGGCTTGCCATAAACGAGATGAAAGGGAGATGTACCGAAAGGAGTCTTGAAGGAAGTCCTATAGGCCTACAAGACTGAGTCCAAAAGATATGACCAATCCTTTCGGTCTGGGCAGACAACCTTCTGCAATATAGTCTTGATCTTCCTATTCAAAACTTTAGCAAGACCATTGGTCTGAGGGTGATATGGAGTGGCAACACGATGGTCAATGTTGAACTCGTTAGCAAGGGTCTTTACCTTATCGTTGATAAAGTGCGTCTGCCTGTTAGATACCAAAACTCTAGGTACCCCAAACCATGAAATGATATTTTTCCTCAAGAATCTACAAATGGTCTTAGCATTTGCGGTTCAGGCGGGGATGGCCTCAACCCAACGACTCACGTAATCCACAACAAGCATAATGTACTCAAATCCCTGACTCTTAGGGAACAAACTCATGAAATTTATGCCCCATGCATCTAAAACCTCATATAAGTGATGGGTTGCATCAGCATCATATCACGTTGTCCACAGGTGCCCATTCTCTAACAGTCAGTACACCTCTTCACAAATTCGTCAGAATCCTTGAAGAGGGTAAGCCACCATAGGTCTGATTGGAGCACGTTCTGTGTTGTCCTCCTCCTAGAATGATGTCCTCCTGCCTCAGGCTTGTGCCAGTATTTGAGGACGCTATGGTGATCCTCCTGAGGAATGCACCGATGCCAGACGCTATCCCCTCACTCATGATAAAGGATGGAATCCTCCCAATGGTACGACTTGGCCTTCGTAAGGAAAGTCTCAAGTCATTGCCTGGGTCAACCTTGTGCAAATTTCTTGGCGACAAGATAGTTAATGTCAGCATACCATGGGAGCAAGGCGATATCAAGGATGGCCTCGTCTGGGAAGGTCTCTGTAATAGGTGCGATATGATCGGAATCCTCAAGGCTCTCTAAATAGGAGAGGTGATCTGCGACCACATTCTTACCTTCAAGCTTATCCTTAATCTCAATATCAAACTCCTAGATTAGAAGGATCCATCTGGTCAATCTAGCTTTGTCATCCTTCTTTGCCATGAGTTATTGGATTGCGGTGTGATCTGTAGATATCGTCACTCGGGATCCAAGAATATAAGATCTGAACTTGTCCAAAGAAAAGACTACAGCTAGCATATCCTTTCCAGTCACGGTATAATTCTGCTGAACGACATCCAAATTCCAGCTAGGGTAGTGTATGGCATAAGGTAATCCATCCCTCCTCTGTCGTAGCACAGCCCCTACGGCAAAATCAGAAGCATCCATCATGATCTCGAATGGGAGAGACCAATTGAGTGGCTAAAGGACATGAGCCTCAACAACTAATCCTTTGAGCATCTCGAATGACGCTAGACACTTATCATCTACAATGAACTCTGTGTCCTTCGTCAGCATATCAATAAGTGGTCGGCCAGTACGACTGAAATCCTGAATGAATCGTCGGTAGAAACCGACATGACCTAGAAAAGACTGCAACTACCTCAAGTTGAATGGTGGATTGAGTTTCTTGATGATATCCACCTTGGTTGTATCGACTTCCATGCCCCTGTTGGAGATGATATGGCCAAGCACCATCCCCTGAGTCACCATGAAGTGACTCTTCTCCAAAGATAATATAAGATGTACCTATATACAGCATTGAAGTATGCGGCAGTCAAAACAAGCATCAAACCCATCGTCATGGAAAAGTCATCCATGAAGACCTTCAAACAGTTACCCAACATGTCTAAAAAGATGGACAACAAGCACCTTTGGAATGTCGTCGGAGCATTACATCAACCAAAGGGAATCCGTTTGAAAGCATATGTCCCAAACGAACAGGTGAATGTCGTTTTCTCCTAGTCTTCGGGCGCTATGGCCACCAGATTTTATCCAGAGTACCCATCAAGGAAACAGTAATGACTCTTCCCAGCTAGCCTCTTGATAATCTGATCAATAAATGGTAGCGAGAAATGATCCTTCTTGGTGGCCTGGTTCAATCGTCTGTTGTCCACACAACCCTCCATGAAGTGGGTACCCAGGTAGCTATCTCCTCTCCCAACTCACTCACAACTGTAGTGACACACATCTTATTAGGTACCACATGTAATGGATTAACCCACTTGGAGTCAGAGATGGGATATATAAAATCGATGCTCCACCATCTACATCTCAAAGATTCGGGTTCAGCCGTCGTTGGAACTGACATGATGGCTTGGCATCCTCTTTGACATAGATATGATGGGAGAACATCGCCGAACTTATCCCCTGGAGATTAGCTACGCTCCATCCAATATCCTTATGGTTTCTTTCAAGAACCTCCACCAAACAAGATGCTTGATCTCCAGTCAAATCTGCTGAGATAATGATTTAGAACATCTGTGGCTGACCCGTAAGGAATCTTTACTTCATCGACTACAGCAAGGGCTTCAGTTCTGGACAACTAAAAGCTGGAAAATCTGGCTTCTAGAATGTCTGAGTGAAGGCTACCAAATCTGCATGGGAGAACTCTCGTTGGATATGAAAATCTGGCGAAGATGGCCCTGTTGGTGTATCTGTCCTCTACACTGGCTCACTCTCTACCCTAGATGCCGGCTCTGTGGGAATTAGACAAGGTAAATAATCATCAAACTCATCCCAATCAATGCCTAAATCTGAGGGATCTGAATCAGAAGAACATGATATATAGTTTGTTTCGTTATCTTGACCACAGTCATCAGCCTCAAATGTGTCTGGTGGCAAGAGTTTGCTCTTCGAACTCTCATCAGTCACAATCTGTAAATCCATGCTATCTGATGGCATGACAAAAGCATGTGATATGGGGTCCGACCAAATTGCCTCATCATCTATGATCACAAATTTGCACTCCCAGTGGACGTCTCGCTCTGTATCTGCCATCTGCTTTGTATCACTCGACTGCTCAGAGCAGGTTGAATCTCTCACTCTGGTCTCACCCTCAACACGAAAATATACCTTCCCACTATCATGGTCAGACACCGCCTTGGTTGTGGCCAAGAATGGGCATCCTAGTATGATGGGGGTATCTGTCACAGACTCAGGGATCTCCATGTCCAATACAACAAAGTCCACGGGGAATTTCAAGCCCTGAATTGTGATGACCACATCCTTCAATAACCCCTTTGGCCTCTTACAGATCTATCAGCAAACTAAAGGATTGTCCTACTCTGTCGAAGAGGGCCAAACTCAAATCGGCTGAGTAAGACTGTCGGAAGGAGATTAATAGAAGAGCCGCTATATAATAGGGTACGATCGAATCGTTGCTCATGGATATGGCATCTGACATATGGAGCTCCTGCATCAAGTCTCTTGGCTAGCAATCGGTTCTGAATGGTGAAGCAAGTGGCACGAGTAAGCACATGGATCTCTGCATTGTGGTTCCTTCTCTTCCTGCAGATGGTGGTCTTCTCTCTCAAATTCTTCTAGAAGAGAGGGATGTGCTCTAGTGCCTCCTGTAGAGTCATCTATATCTGAAATCGATCTATCATTTGTTGCTTGAACTCTAGCTGGTGTGTCTTTTTTGGATTTTCTGGTTTATTCCCATTCGCTAAGCAGAGTGCTTGAGGGAAGGGGATGGCTGGACTATCTCTAGAGAGATGAGGGTTAGGAACAGGCTCATGTGCATGTGAAGGAATAGAATCCATACCAATATCATCATGCAACATATATGGACTCGAAGGAGATACAAGATTCTTTCCTTTATTCATATTTTTTCTTCTTTTCTATTTTCCCATTTTTTGTATTTTTCTGTAATTGTCTCGAGATACAAAAAATGTAACACAACTATAGGAAAATTGGTGGCATCAGTACCACCCACAGCATCTGATCTAGCGGCATCAGCACCACTCTCTAGCCGAGCATATCTCAACAAGGTGGCATCGGCACCACCTCGTCTACTGGAATCACGATGGCATCAGTATTGTCGGCTGTATCAACATCCTTGGTGGCTTCAGTGCCACCGTCATCATCATCATGTACGGTATTGATAACCAAGGTTTTGGAGAAGTTAATTGGTCAAAGAAAGTTGTCGGTGTAGAGGAAACCGCTCAGGGCCCAAAACCTCGATTAATCAAACAAAAATCAATGAAATAGGATAGAGAGAGAGAATGATAAGAAGCGGCTTCTTTTCTCTCCTATTTCATCTACACTATATTATTTATCCAGGTAAGTGTGCCTGGGTCGAACTCGAGAAGGCAGAATATTGAAATGTTGGTTTTTGATGAAAGAAATCAATCTGAAAAACTTCACTTTTTCTTAGTTTTACAACAAATGTCAAGAAAGACTCAAAATTCACTCAATCTTACAAAAATCAAATCGAGAAAATTATGCGATGAAAAGCCACGAAAAATACCTAGATACATAGCCGGGGCAGATGCATACCTACCCAAAAAAGTTCAAAGAAAAATACAACAAAATAAGGGTCCAAAATACCCCTACAAACCAAGGACATAAGTGCAAGAAAAACTATTAAGGTCTGTTACAAAATAATCCCTGGTTGGGACTTATTTGAAAAGGAAATTAAAAGTATTGCATGTAGGTCCCTACGTGGGGACCTAAATGCAATTTTGGAAAGTTTCTAAAGCTTTTTGAAAACTTGAGTATTCGCTTGGGCTTAAGTTGCAATTGTTCTACCGATTCAATTTGGACGGCTTGGATTAGAAGCTCAAGCTTCATCTAGGTCGTTTATACATGGCACATGTCGGTAGCTTGTACTCTCTGGAGGATCTTGATGTTCTTCAGCTCCGCTCGGTTGGCGACGAGCACTCTTCACCGATTTCCTCCTGTCAACTGATGATGTTATGGGGCCTCCTACAGGGCTAGGAGAGAGACACCTTCTCCCTTCGAGCTCGCCTACGTATGAAGAGCTCCGGAGGTGGCTAAAGCTGACGGTTATCCACCGGTGAAGGTTGAGGTTCTAGTTATCCTGGAAGACGATGAAGCAGCTACTTTGCTTTGATCATTCTTTGGATTTTTGAACTCTAGAGGAGGATTTAGTTTCTCCAGATAAAGGATTGACCTACAAATGATAATTTCTTGCCTGATTTGCACGCAAATCAGCCAATAAACTCAAGAAATTACAGATTCAAATATTGCTTTCCAGAAAAATGTAAAATAATGAAATGTGATAAAGAGAAAGCGAATCGGGATGATTGGATTTGAAATATCAGAGCAGATGGTGTCTAATGTTGGTGATTAAGGAACCTAATTACGTTGTTATCTACCCTAATCACGGCTTGGATGTCAAGAATTAAAATTGCAAAAGGATGAAGGAAGTCACCTGGGAACGAGGTTGTATGAACCTCAGTGATTTCTCAAGGGGCGGTAATCACTGGAGCTCGACGCAATGGCGTGACGCGATGCAAGGCGGAGATTCGCCTTGGAACTCTCCTCAGACGCATCCTCTTCCACGTGGAGCCTTCCTCAAGCCCTAGCATGGCTGGTGTGAGGCGGCGCACGACGTTGAAGGTGGTTTGACGGCCAGGGGGTCTGGAAGATGAAAGCTCAGGAAACGTTAGTTTGTAATGGCGGATTTGGAGAGGATTTTATAGGCGAACAGAGGAAGTTAGTTAAAAGATCAATGGTTGGCACAGATGATGGTGGTTAGAGGTAGAGAATCGAGGGTCTAGATTAGAGTTAGGGGTTTCGAGGTTGCATGTGGAAGAAGGAGAAAGCTGGGTGTTGTAACAGAAACCGACCGACCTTCTTGAAGAAGAAGGTCCCAAGTGCTGACACGTGTCAACATCTGGTTGGCCAGGTTCAAGAAATAGCTTAATAATTAAGAAATAAATAGTAAAAAAAGGTAGTTTAAATAAGTATAAAAATGAATTGTGAATAATTAAATTATCTAAATTATGATATAATTAGTTTTATTAAATAATAATTATTTTACGAAATATAAATATTGCATTAATAAATAAGTATAAATAATACTTAATAAATAGGTTTTGTGTTTTAAATTTAATAAACTAATAAATAATATATTAGTTTTATATTTTATTAATTATTAGGTTAATAAATAAAGTATGTACGAATTTTTGTAGATTTTAATAAATTAATTTACATATATTAATAAATAGGTATATAAGATATATAGCTCATTTATATCTATAAATTAGGGTTTATTTATTTATTTATTTAAAATAATAAATAATCTCCAAAAATTATGAAATAAATTAGGGTTAGAATACAAGATCAAGAAAATAATTAGAAAGTATTAAATCATTAAAATAATAAATAATGTGTCTTAAATAAAATAGATAGCCAGAAACCCAGTTGTGGTTAGGTCCCAAAACCGACTTTTTGATAATTGACTCCGTTTTAGTGAAATCACCTTCATTAATTAGAGAATATTATTTTATGAACTTTAAAGTTGAGTAGAGTGAAACTGGAGTTCGTATGAGAAAGTTATGATCTTTGGAAGTTTGATTTTGAGAGCTTACAAGTTGGATTTCTTGGCATATATACAAGGTAATAATTTTTAATTGATTTTTATATTTTTCTATACATTTTTAGAAATAATTAAGAGAAGAGTTTGGTGAAAAATATATTAATATAAATTAATTAAAAATCTTTAAAGTTTTTGTTTTTATTAAATAATTAATGGAGAATGTCTGAGATGTATAATTAATTAATTTATTTGTTTTCTTCCTTATCTCCTCCTACTTATTTATTTGTTGACCAATCCATGCTAACTCGGGGTTTAGATTATAAATATATCTTTCAGCTATACTTATTTTTACAAGTCATATTGTACATATATACATATCTATAATTTGCCTTAATTTTTATTTTCTTTATTTTTATTCTTTTATTTATTTACATGATTTTAATGCATAAAAGTGCATTTTTATTCATGACTTTGGTTTTGTTAAAAAGTGGAATTTAATGGATATTTACGTGTATTTGTTAAGGGTTTTAAGATAAAATGCAGACAGAATGTTAATGAATCGTGGATTCAACAGGCATCAACACCGATATCATCCTCGCTTGGCGTTCTAGAATCTCCAAGTGACTATCGCTCATACGAGGCACTGTCGGTTGGCATCCTACCACTCCTAAGTATCACAAAATCAACATCAAATACATAAGAAGAAATATCACCCAAAGTATCACTAGGAGTGGTAGTCTCTGTAAACTGTACCTGCTCAGATTTCCTCTTCAGATTGTTCGGGTTCGGTTTGACCTAAGCAGGTATGGTGGCCTTGCCCTTGATAATATCCCTCATCTCCTGCCAGAACTCGTCCATCTCTTTCCAAAAGGATGTCTGCTGGTCAGAAAGTAGGCGGGCGAGTTCGTCAAGGGATGGGTTCTCATAGACAGGTCCATAAGAACTAAACGAGTAGCCTTGTTGGAAATGAGGCCGAGACTGTTGGTAATCAGGGGGAGGTGGGAGTACTGCTGAGGCAGTTGTGGCTACCGCCACTGTTGTCCCTGGTATAAGGGTTGAGGACCCTGCTGGTGCTACTGTTGGTACAGTTGGGAGTGATGGAGCTAGGGCTGCTGGCTGCTATGCCCGCCCTATGATGGAGGTTGCTGCTGGGACGAGGTGCCTCCGGTGGACCATCAAAAACACAGGTGATCACGACAGATCCCAGGATGTTGCCAGTACCGTTCATACCAAATCCTGTTGACTTCCATCAATGGATCCTGCTCGGAAGGTGGAGGGGAAAGAACTGTCAGGGGTTGATCCGGCTGGTAGACCACCATCTGAGTGTCCTGTGATGGTGGTGGCTAGAAATAGGGATGCAGCTGCTGGATTGGCTCTGCCTGGATGTGGTGAACCTGGCGGTATGTGGTAGAAGGCTGGGTGGAGTTGCTGCTGCTGGGATCAGCCCGTGACCTGAGATAGGTCTGTTGAGCCGTCTGTGCCTCTTGGAAACACATGATCTGAGTCTTCGGGTCACTCAGTATCTATGCCAACTGGTCGATGTGTGTAAGTCCCTAGCACTGCTTCTTTTCAATGATCTCAATGCGGTCCAGCTTCTCGCTGATGATCCCCATGTCAGCAGCTGAGGATTTGGCATGTGTTGCTGCTGAGAGAAGTAGAAGGACCTGCATCGACCCGTGTAGTCCTCTAATAAGACATGGCCTGTGGAAGGGATTTCCCCTAAGTGTAAACCCTAGTCTGGGACATCACCGTATAGTTCTCTTCCATCTCCTCGTAGATGGCCCAGACTTGATCCTCATCCTTGGTGAAATAGGACCCTCCACATGAGGCGTTCACTAGCCCATGCAGCTCGGGTGTCAGCCCACAAAAGAAACTATGGACTAGGTTGGGCTTGAATATCTCGTGATATAGACACTGGTTGATGAGCTCTCGGAATCGATCCCAAGCCTTGTGAAACTGCTCGTTTGGGATCATAGTGAAATTGTTGATCATGGCCCGTGCTGCGCTGGTCCGGTCGAGTGGATAGTACTTGTTCAAGTACTCCGTCCGGAGCTACTCTGAGGTGGTGGCGTACCTCCCCAAATACTTCAGCCGATAGGATGCTCTATCAACTAAGGAAAACAAGAAGGTGATCATCGTGATCGTGTCCTCGTCCACGAATTTGTCGTAAACAGTGTTGCATATCATCTCAAACTCCTGCAGATGGAGGTGCGGCTCCTAGGTGGCTAGCCCATGAAACTTGGGCAGTAACGGTATGGTCTAGGGGTGAAGCTCGAAGTCGCCCAGAATCTCAAGAATCTGAATCCAATGATGGGTGAGGGTTGCACCAGGGTCGTGCAACTGCCTCATCGTGTGTGGTGGACTCTACTCTGGTTGATCATCCGGGCATCCGTCTCCTCCTCCAACTGTTGGTATCTCTCCATCGGCTGGTATCTATGGCTCTCCTCTGCAACTCGCATCTGCATCAGCTCCCACCTCACCTCTGCCATAAATGCTCTTTGGTCTCTGATCTGGTGTTGCATGGTCTCCAAGGAGTCTAAGAGTGTGTTGTTGATGGTGGCATGGTCAAGTACACATGCTGATCCCTGAGGCTTCTCATCAGTGTGTCCCTCACTGTTGGCCATCTCCTAGTTCTCTGCAAAAGAAAAAGACCCCAACTCAGGCGCCATCAATTGGATATATAACTGTGCTGGCCTTTGCTCTGACACCTCAGGACTGGAAGAAGGGTGGTCAAGGGGGAACAGGGTGGTAGCGAACTCAGGTTTAGAGAGCGGGTTTGGGCTCTCTGAAAATGCCCTATATGAATGGATAGGAGTGCTCTAAAGCGGTGTTGTCAAAGGCAGCCTAAGGGACCTCCTGCCCATCATCATGATCTCGGGATTTATGAAGATGGGATCTGGATGCAAACAAGATGAGAAGACAAACCCCTTTTCACATACTCAACACTCGAGCCGATGATGTGAAAGATCGTTCGTTAATCTGGTCAATTTTTATTTTGGTGACAAATCAAGATATCAGAGCGATTAAGCGAGCTATTGGGAATCCAATGCTTCTAGGAGACTGGCTCGAATCTAGCAACTAGTTTTTCCCAGCCAGTATGGGTGCGAACTGTTTACTGATTACCTGATCTACCCAATCTGCTAAGGAAATCCCGGACCGATTACCAACTACCCGGTAAAATCCTCACTGGAGAACAATTAGCTACGAGACTAGTAGTCTAAAAGGAGCTTAGATGTGGCTCTAGCCTAGTGTGCGGGTCACTCTCTCACTACAGATAAATCAATCAATAAGGGGGTGACTCTCTCCAAAACAAGATTTTTAATGGAAGTGTATTTTAGGGTCAAATTTGCATTAGCAGTCCCAATTGTTTCACTTTTTAGATATTTTCTGAAACAAACAATGCTTAATGAATATTTCGATTTCCTTGGTTATTTTAAGTCTAATAAAACAGGGGGAGGAAGTCGAAAAAGCCGATGGGTGATCAAACACAATGATGCATGCAGAGATAGAAATGTGTACCTGATTCCAATGCTCTACTTGCAAGGTGATCCACATATAAATGTAAAGATAGAAATAAAACTACCTATATGATGCAACGAGGAAATCGACCTTAGACGAGCAATTTCTATTAATCGTGAAGCACAAATAACTAATTATTGGGAAGAGAGTCTAGAGTCTGGTCTCTTATGCTAATTGGTGCTCACCACAGCGGGTCCTGCCAATGTTGTATATGACCTCTCTCGGCATGTGGTCTCTAATCCCAATATGTTAACTTTTTAAGTTTATTTTAGATAGGTCCAATTACGATCTATTGGAATAGATAAGAAATTAGGTGTGGGGCCTTAGCTAATTACATCACAATCAAAAGAAAATCCTAAGTCTAAGGGCTAAATCCTCGAGAATCAAAAGGAAATAAAGGCAATAAAAATGAAAAAGCCATGGTGAGGTCCCCCGATTACACCAGTACTTGGCGAAGCAGACCTCAAAGTGTCTAAGTGTCCAAACAAGAGTTCTAGTCCATGATTATTACAATAATAATGGTTCTGTAAAAATGACTATCTATCTAATATAACTATTCTCTCCTGCTCGTATGCTCCTCCTCAAGTGCGATCTCCTCCAAAAGATAGTCGAGCGTCCTCGAGCGGTTCCTCGCACAAAACTAAAACAGATGAGAGCCAGAGAATTGTTATATCAAATAGTAACAAAGAATGGACAAAAGTGAAAAATGACTAGTAAGCCGTGCTCCCCGATAATGGCGCCAATCTGATGAGCGGCCGATCAATCAGGGTTAAGTATCAAGTGAAATCCAAGGTCGTTGCGACCCAAATCAATCACTCGGGCTCAATCGAGAAAAATAATCACTCAAAAGGAATATCAAGCAATCAACACATTTAAAGCGGTTCGCTATTTTATTTTCTTGGTATAGCAAACAAGGTCGAACACAAGAAGCATGAAAGAGATATGAAGTAGTCAAATTTCTCAAAATAAAACAAATTTTAGTGATTTTTAATTTTACAAAATTTTAATTTTTAATAAGAAAACAAAATTAACAAAAATAAGAGAAAACAACAAAACATCTTTTGGATTTTTATTTTAGGCTAAAAATATTCAGAAAATTAAGATAAAAATATTTTTCAGTTTTCTGGATTTTAAAATGTTTTTAATATGTTTCTTGGATTTTTCAGATGTTTTTATGGTTTTATAAAAATAAAATAAAGCTCAAAAAGGCAAGTAGTGCACAGGTAGGAATAAATTGCAAATTAAAAATACTTAAAATGCCTTAAAATCCCGGATAACAAGTTTATGATAAAATATGAATAAAAATCTACAAAAAGGAACTAAAAATGGAATTTTTGGATTTTTTTCAATGATTTTATATGATTTTTATAAGATTTTAGGTGTTTTGTAATTTTAGGGTTTTTAGAATTAATTTTCAAAACAAAATTAATACTGGAGATAAAACACACAAAAGGCACACATAGGAAGTTTTATGGGATTTTTAAAACATTTTTATTTTTTATGATTTTTATTACCAAACAGGGATGTTTTTGAAGGTTTTTGAATTTTTAAAAATATGAAATGCAAAATTAATCCAATAAAGTTATAATAAATATTACACACAAACAACAAGTAATGGTAATTTTTAGGTGATTTTTTGAATTTATTTACTATTTATTAAGTCCAAGATGCAATGTGTAATTAGGCACAGTTCATAGGAACCTATTCGTAAATATATTAAGTTCATAGACCAAGTGGGTAACACAGTGAAAAAGCCTAGGGCCTTATCTGCAAAATTCCCAAACGAATCACGTACATGCTCATTTCTGAACACACAGGGGTATAAATGTAATTTTCAAAGGTTAACATCCATTCACCAACAACATAATAGTCACTAACAAAAAGTGCAAATAACCAAAAATGCACGTGGGACTACACGTGCTTCAGATTCAGAGGGACTAAAATGCGAAAACATAAACTCTAAGGTCCAAACTGTAAATATTCTTAATTACAACATTTATTTACTGGACTAACCATGAAAACATAAACATGCAGGGGTAAAAAGGTAATATACCATGAGGCACGCGTGGTGGCTCTGACGGTTCTGATCTCTCTTTGCAATGTGATTTGATGGTCAAGGGAATGTCGGGGATGTGTGGTCGGATCTGATGTGTCGGGTCTGATCCAACGGTCTGGAAAGCTACTCTAACGGTCGGCTCAGATATGAACTGGCGCTCGGCTCCTCATCCAACAGTGGAGGGTGATGGTGCAAGAACAGGTGGCTGGCAAAATTTGATCATGGATTGGTGTTGTTTCATTGAGCTGATCGAGCCTTTAGAAGGTCCAGCACCTCTAGAATGGTGCTCTACGTCGAATGCAAGAGGCTGACGTGAGGGATGACGGTTGGATGGTTGGAGCGAAGGTGCTCCACCTGGAGCTCCTCCACCGAGCAACTGGAGGTCCAAATGAGCCTCCTCTCGTGCGAGGGTTCTTGCAAATGGAAGGGAGACTCGGGGGCTACGATGCGGTCATTTTATTGCAGTTGAAAATGATAGACGTGATGAGGGATGGGGTTTGGGTCTCCGGTGAATGCGGGGGAAGGGACCCTTCCTAATCTCGTCTCGATGGTCGAGCCTTAGGGGGGATAGGTTGCGTAAGAAGGTGTGGGGTGTGGTGAGGCATCGATCGGAGCGGATAGATGTGGATGACAGGCTCCAGAACTCGTGGTCGGAGCCAGCGAACGACGACGGTGATGAAATAGGAAGATGGAATTGAAATGATAAATGCGGGGGATACAAGCATTACCTGAAGATACCAACAAGCTAAGAAGCTCCAGGTGAAGGTGGACGGACAGGTCTTGGCCTCAACCAAGCTGCGGTAGGCTGGGAGGCTACTCTCGGCGGAGCTCTGACCACAAAGTGAGCTATAAGTCTCCAAGCACATCCAGGCGATCCTGAACGGCTCCTCGAGCGGGTGTCACTCCACTAACGGTGTCTAGGGAAAAAAGGGGTGCGAGGGACGAGCTGAAGAGCCGGTGGAGCTGGAAGAGAGATTTCATAGGGTTCCCCAGGGTCAAGAAAGATCGGAAGAAAGCGCACAACCCTAAGAAGATCTGACCCTTCCTAGGGATCCACGAGGGTCACGGATCCTAGGAGGAGAATCGAGCGAAGAATCAAGGGAAATGGAGGTCGGATTTAGGCGTAAAAATTCAGAGAAGTGGCTACAACGAGAGGGAGGACAACCCGACCCGACTGGAAGAGACCGTTGACTGAGGTCAACGGTCTGACTTGGACCAATGAGAAAATTAGGATTTACAAAATAAAGGGAAATTCAATAAAAAATAGCAAATGAATTTAAAATAAAAAGTATATAAAATAAAAAATGATTATTATTTTTTGAAGTATTTTTCTATGATTTTTAATTATTTTTATGAAAAACAAATTATTGTATATACAGTATATAGTAGTATATACATGCATATTATACCTATGTATTATGTACAAATATTTTTATTTTATTATTTTTACATAAATACCCTTATTTTATATTTTATTTATTTACAATCCTAATTTTAAGAGTATAAAATAATTTGTATTTTATTTTTACAAATTATTAAGAGTATATAATAAATAGTGAATGTGATATGTACATGTGTCTTTTATACAATGGTTTGATGATTTTATTTTCATTTTTCTTTTATTTTTCTGATTTTATTTTATTTTTATAATTATATTAGAACTATATACAAGGGTCTAAAAGAATAAAATAATTTTGGTTTTGTCAAAGATACATGAATAAATAATGTGTATAAGTATAGGTGATTTATACAATACATAGTAGACCCTATCTCTCTCTACTTATTTTGTTTTACGATTAGGTCAAGTCTTTACCTTCTCTAGGGGTTTGGGTCACTCTGTATTTATTCTAAATACATCATTTTTTCTTTTCCTTTATTCATTTATTTTGCCAAAAATACATGCTAAAAATATAATATTAATAATGCCATGCAAAAAGCTAAGTTATTAAATTTATAGATATTTCCAGGGTATTTTGCTAAGAAGAATAGCTAAAATAAAAGAATAAAGAGTGGGAATCATGGATTCATCACATGCCAATTTAGAAGACTTACAGTGATCCTCGCGCTCTACATGCGAGATGCAACGCGGAATTGAAATATTATACTATATGAGATGCAGAAAACCATTCCTAGACAAGCAGTTCTATTAGCGAGTGACGAACAATTTAATTTGGATTAATATCTCTATGGACTAAGTGCGTCTCGTTTAAATGTGATGTGTGGTCCTAAATATTATGAGCACAAGCAAAAAAATATTCTAGTAAAAATGCTCTAAGAGCCGCGAGTGCAAGTCCTATTCTACGTCAATCAACCAGACGACCACGAACGGGTCAAATGTCCAGTCCTGATACAAGCGTGACCTCTCAAACAAGAGCTGATGTAAAGAGTGGATTACCTAAATTATTACAATACAATAATTACAAAAATTTACAAAAAATGAAAATGCTCTCGAAATAAATTAAATTCTTCAACAATCGGCGCACGTCATGTCCGTCGACCTTCGATGCACTCCAAGGCCACTAGGCCCTCACAAGGAAAATAAAATTTATATTAGAGAGATAAAATACAAAATATATACAAAAATGAGCAGAAAACTAATTGACAGGAAAAAAAGATAAATGGATTAACTACAAGGTGGATTGGGAATAAGACTAGCTGAGTGAGAGAAAACCTAAATATAATTTTCTAAATTAAATCCTAAGACGTTCGCCTCCCCGGCAACAATTCCATCTGATGGACCGCTAAATACGTAATATAATTTGTACTCGTTGTAATATGGGTACTTAGTGAATCATGCAGAACCAAATCGAATGTCTCTGTGAAGAGGACTCGGCTTAAATTTATATCCCGGGTAAGTCCGGGGTCGAACACAGGGAGGTAAAGGAACAACTTTGGGTCAATTCAGATTAATTAGGTATAGATTTCCAACGCAGATTTTTTTTGTTATGCAATATGAATTTGAATGCAAAATGCGAATGAATTAAGTTAATAAGAAAACACACAATTTAGCAAAATTAATTTTAATATGAAATTAATCCTATTTAGCCAAATTATATTTTTTTTCTAGAAAGTTAATTCAATGAAGAATGCAAAATACATTTTTTTTGGAATTTTAGGAGTTAAAATGCAAGAATGAAAAATGCACTCTTTTTATGGGTTTTTATGCAATTTTTCACACAAACACAATGCACAAATTATGAAATTTTTAGTGGAACTTAAACATGACGAAATGAGACTACATTAATTTTTTTAGAAGTTTCCGACAATTTTGGATTTCTTTTATGATTTTAAATGAAAAAAGAGTGACAATGAGTATTTCATTTCTAATAAATCCACATTGTCAATTCATCTAGAGAGAAAACTATCTCGTAAAGGTATTTATATTAGCAATCCAGGAGAGTTGGAATTTCTTAAAATAATCTGTGTGGATTTAATTAAAAATCAATTACTAAAATCACTCTAAAATTTATTTAAGGCACAGGACAACTCCATTAAGATGAAATTTGGATATTAATAAAACCATGTTCAGGACATCATTTTTTATTTTTGAGGAATTTTTGGAGCAACCGTGAGTTAAATATGAATTCCAGAGCTCAAATTAGGTAAAATGTGAACTTTTTAACTTAAACAATGTTAATTAACTACCCAAAACTCACAAAAGTTCGAATAATATTCAAATGATAAAAAATTATTTGCTCAACAACATGACATTTTTACTAAAATAAATGGTGCAAAATAGATGTCCAAATTACCATGCAAACAAAGGGGTATTCGTGCAATGTTCAAATTTAACTTGAGCAGAACAAAATTTGCATAGGGCACTTTTGGAAATAACGAAACCTTCTGGATAAAATTTGTAAATTTTAATAAAAAATAACCTTCTTCTTTTGCAATTAGGGCTTGACGAAGGGGAGAAGGGCGAGGGACGTCGTTACCTGGGGTTGGACGTACGACGAGGAGGAGGAGTCGCGGGCGCACGGACGGGGTGGCGAGCTCGTGGAGACGCGGTAGTGGGAAGGCGCGGAGGGGCGGCATGTGCTACAGAAGGGCGACGTGTGGCTGTGGCGGAGTGGCGAGCTTGCGGCAGCGCGATGAAGGCAGCGGGCTAGAGATGGCATGGTCGCAGGAGGCGCGATGCGGCCAGGAGGGAGAGACAACTGGAGCTGGAGGGCACGATGGCGTACGGGAATGCACGACGGGTGGAGGAAGGGCGACCTAGATGACAGCTGTGAGCTGGAGGCGACCGCGGGTAGAGGTTAGACGCGGCGATGCACGTGGAGGAGGGGCCGCTGCTGGCGGCAATGAGCGGTGGCACACAGTCGTAGGGAACGGGGGGCATGCGAACCTGCACTTTTTTCCTTTTTTTTATTTATTTGGATTTTATTTTTAATTTTTTTCTAAGAATAGAATACGAATAGAAACACACAAAGAAGAGGATGGGAAAGTTGTGGTGATTCGATGGTGATGATGATTGTGTTCGTATTATGAGTGATTCTGAAAGGGAATGATGTTGACAAAGATGATGTGGTGTGGTGTTTAAAAACAAATAAATAAAACAAAAACAAATTAAACAAAGAAGATGAAAAATTACTGGTTGATGGAGGTGATGATGTGGTGGTAAAATAATCAAGGAAACAAATTGTTAGATAAAATAAAATAATAAAAGAAATGTGAGGGAATACTTACCTGAGGTTCGCTGGATTTGCAGAGCAGCTACAATGAACTCCTATCGTGGCCTCGATCTGATTGGCGAAAAAAGTCGGAGAAGCTATGCGAACTTGACGTAAAGCTTGTGACACGGCAATGATGATCGTCGCGGATATCGCCTGAAGGAGGTCATCGTTTGAGGATGATGCTCGGCCACTGTCACCAACAAAACACTCCAAACTCTCTCCTTTTTCTCTAAGAATGGCCGATGAAGGGAAATGAAGAAGAGAAGATGAATAAAAAGCAGAAGAATGGGAGTTAGAAAAATGGTGGAATGGTGGAGTTGATGGGAGGTTAGAAAAATGGTGGAGTTGAATGGAGGTTAAAAAGGAAAATGGAGCTGAATGGGAGTTATTGTAGAGAATGAGAGGTTAGAGTAGAAAAAATATAAATAAAAATAAATTAAAAGTTGGCTATTAAAAAAGAAAAAATAAAAAGAAAAGATAGTGGAGAATGTACAAAATAAGACAAACAATATGTATATTTTTTCCTTTTCAGATTTTAATTGTTTATATTTTAAAAAAAGATATTTACAACATAAAAATAAATTAAATTATTAGAAATAAAATAAAATACAAAAATGATTTTTTTGGAATTTTTAGTAATTAAGAAAAGTAAAAAAAAGGAAGAAAGAAAGAATATTTACAATATCTACAATATACACCAAGGAATATTTACAATATCTACAATATACACCTAGGTCCCAAAACTCATATTTTGCAAACGAGATCTGATTTTAATGAAACCATTTTCATTGGATAGATAATTTTCTAACTTAAACTTTAAAAGTGAGTTTGGTGAATTTCTAGTCATACAGAGAGAGAATTTGGCCGAAAAGTTGGACTTTATAGCTTTTTTCTCTTTGAGATCTAGGAGTATTTATTTGAGGTGAAATTTATTTTGTATTTTTTTATTTTTATATAAATTTTTATAAACAAATTAGAGAAAGAATTAGCCAAAAATGAGTCAAATGAATTTATTAAAAAAATAATGAAGTTTTGTGCTATTTATAGGTAAAAACTCCTTTATTTTGTGGCTTTGTATTGTTAATCATTTTGTACAATATAATATACAATAATTAGTGTATTTTATTTATAAGAGTTATTTTATTAATTTTTTGATTTTTATAGACATTTATTAGAGATTTTACTCAAGGATTTTGCTAAGATCGATATATTGAGATGATGAATCATGGATTCATCAAGCATGCAATTCCCAACCCATTCATGTGAGAATGATTTATTTTTATTTAATGTTGTACATCTCAGGAACATTAGGACACTCCAGCCATATGCAACAGCCACGGGAAGAGCAAAGTGTCCAATGACGAGTCGTAAGCAAGGCTAGCACCAGGGTTAACATCATTTTTTGGAGCAACACCATATACACCAAAAATACAAAAAATTGTTGAAAATACAAAAAGGTAGAAGCTGTCCTGGGGAAGCTACACTAACCTTGGAGATGCCAGCACCAGCTACATAACCAACACCGATCGATGAAGCCGAGCCTGTTATTTTTGGTCCACTAGATGTACATGATTGTATTCATTTTTTCCATCTACTTGTACAGAAAGATAGGGATAAAAATTCAGATGAAAATGTTTTTAATGATGTACATATGCCTTTTCTTTCTGACATTAAATCAAAAACAGTAAAAAATTTTAAAAATGTTTTGTCAGATCCTGACATCGTTAAAATATTGCAAAACATTATGCTTGAGATGTCTCTTTTGAAAGCCATGGAATACATGCATCATGTGAAGAAACGACTTAAGGAGACATGTACAATAAAGTATCAACCCCATAGACACAGACGCAAGACTTCAAACTTTGAGAAGTATATTCTCACCATGGCTACTGTGAATGCCATCACCAATCTCCCGCCTTAGAAGAAAGACAATAGAACACCTTTGATCAGATAACGGGTCATCTATTAACATGTTTCCATCATCACTACTCAAAAAAATTGGGTTAGGACCTCTTAAACCCACCAAGATAATAATGCAATTCATTAACAAATCAGTCAAGCGGTCTCGAGGTATGTTGGAAGATGTGGTTGTCACTGTCCAAGGGATGCAATTACTTGTTGATTTTGTTGTTTTGGACATGAACACCTCCACACTTCTACTCAACACGCCTATCATTCTTGATCGGCCGCTCCTTCGGGTAGTTCAAGTAGTAGTCCACTACGACGTTGGAGAAATCACATTCCACTCCAAAAGTAACAAATTGCAGACAGAGATCGTTCTGTAACTGAAGCCCATAGAAGTGATGTCCGAGTTAAAGGTGCTTGAAACTCAATGTTCTAAGGATTGCGATTTTTTAGCAGAGATCAGAGACATAAATGTATTTCTGGATGACAGAGAAACCCTAGAATTCCTCTCCCTTGAGGAAGGACAAGAAAGCACAGTCCAACTAACCGATGTCTTTAAAGATGAGGTTGTTGTTGATGTGCCATTCGAAGAAGAAGAAACCCTCTAATCTGAGTAGGAATATTTCATTACAGATCTGTGTGATATCCTGAATGATGAAAGTGAAATGCCAGAGGTGGACCGACAACAGTTGAAAGAGCTTGCACCTGTAGTTGTTGCTGAAGTCACCATTGAAGTCAGCTTCCACACCACTAGAGCTCAAGCCATTACCCTCCAATATGAAGTATGACTTTTGCATGCTGGAGAACCGAACATGTATCCAGTCATTATCAATGCTCATTTGACCGAAGACCAAGAATCTTGTCTGATGGAGGTTCTTGAACGCAACTGCAAGGCGGTAGGCTGAAAGATATCAGATCTTGATCGGATCAATCCATCCATATGCTCGCATCATAACTATCTCGAAGAAGACAACAAGCCCGCCTGTGAATTCCAGAGAAGATTGAATCCAAACCTCCGAGAGGTTGTGAAAGAAATTCAAAAATGGTGTGATGCAGGATTCATTTATCCTATCTTCGACAGCAAGTGGGTGAGTTCCTTGCACGTAGTGCCCAAGAAGGATCATCATTGTTACCAATGACAAAGGAGAGGAGATTCCAACCAAAATAACGACATCTTGGCGAGTCTGTGTAGATTACATGCATCTCAACCTCGCCACCAAGAAGGATCATTTTTCATTTCCCTTCGTTGACCAGATTCTCGAGAGACTGTCGTGAAGGACTATTTCTGCTTCTTGGATGGGTATTTTGGATATAATCAAGTTTCAATTGCTCATGAGGACCAAGAGAAGACCACGTTCATATGTCCTTTTAGTATGTACTCCTTCCGATGGATGCCATCCAGGCTGTGTAACACCCCTGCTACATCTCAACAATGTATGCTAGCAGTATTCATAGAGATGGTGGATAGTTTTCTTGAGTTTTTCATGGATTACTTTTCGATCTACAGAGATTCATTCAATAAATGCCTTAGTTATTTAGACCGAGTTCTAAGCAGGTGTTGCCATGTGAACCTCGGGCTCTCGTGGAGAAGAGCAACTTCATGGTGACTGAAGGGATCATGTTAAGACACGTTGTATCAAAACGTGGCACGGAAGTTGACCCAACCAAGGTGAAAGTGATTTCCAAACATGATCCACCAACCAATCTGAAGCAGGTCCGGTCATTTTTGGGGCATGTCTGTTTTTACCGAAGATTTATCAAAGACTTTAGCAATCTTATCTGACCTTTGATTGAATTTCTTAGCAAGGAGACAAATTCTGTTGTGGATGACCGTGTTCTCCAAGACTTCCGTGAGCTGAAAAGCCTGATCACACATGCTCCTGTCCTGCAGCCACATGATTGGTCTCTACCATTCGAGATCATGACGGATGCCTCTGACTATGAATTGGTGTTGTTCTAAGGCAAAGATGAGCGAATGTCCCCATTGCGATTCATTACACTAGAAGAACACTTGATCAACCCAGAAAAATTACGCAATAACAGAGAAAGAGTTGTTAGATGTAGTGTTTGTGCAGGAAAAGTTTAGATCATGCCTCCTTGGGTCCAACGTGATTGTTTACACAAATCACTCCGCCATCCGATATCTATAAAGAAAGAAGGATGCCAGACCTCGTCTAATCAGATGGATCCTTCTCCTCCAGGGGTTCGACCTTGAAATCTGTGACGAGCCTAGAATCAAAAATGTGTTCGCAGACCATCTTTCAAGAATCATATAGACAAAGACTCATGAGCAATCCATCATGTGATCATTAAGACTTTTCCAGATGAAGCTATCCTTTCTATAACCTCACTCCCCTGGCACATCGATATAGAGAATTATCTCATCTTCAAGAAGACCTCAATAGACTAGCAAATATAAAAAAAGACACGTTCTTAGCATACATTCATTTTTACCAGTGGGAAGAACCAAACCTATTCCATGAGGGAGCAGACTTCATCTGGAGGAGATGCATATCTCAGGAGGAAATAACTGGTGTCCTAGACCACTATCACACGCTTGAAGCAGGTGGACACCGTTCAAGGAAAAGAACGACATCGAAAGTACTTCAATGTGGCTTGTGGTGGCCAACTTTATTTAAGTATGCAGCTAACTATGTGAAAAATTGTACTGCTTTTCCGCAAATGGGCAGAAATATCAGCTCAAGAGATATGATGCCTCTGAAATACATTCAGATATCAGACGTCTTCGATGCTTGGGGCATAAACTTCATGGGCCCATTCCCTAATAGTCAGGGATACGAGTACATCCTACTAGCCATAGATTATGTGAGTATATGGGTGGAAGCTATTCCTGCCCGAATCACAGATAGAAAAACCGCTTGAAAATTTCTCAGGGAACACATCATCCCGCTATTATGAATTCCAAAGATCTTGATATCAGACGGGGTAGCTATTTCATAAATAGAGAGGTCAAGAAGCTGACCAAAGAGTACACCATCGAACATCATGTCGTTGCACCGTACCACCCATAATTAAATCGCTTAGAGGAATGTTCAAACAAGGAGATTAAGACTATCTTGCAGAAGCTTGTATGACCAGATGAGAAGAATTGGTCCCAACTGTTGGATTCGGTTCTTTGGACTTACCGTACAACGTACAAATCGCCTCTCAAGATGTCTCCCTACTGCCTCGTGTATGGAAAACCATGTCATATGCCCGTGGAACTAATTCACAAATCCTTATGTCATTGAATCTGTGTATTTGGACTTTGAGAAAGCCGGCAAACTAAAAAAGTTGATCTCAACTAGCTGCTTGAATTTAGAGACTACGCATTCGGCAACATCCTGATGTACAAGGAGAAAGTAAAGAAATGGTATGACAGACACATCCGAAGAAAAACTTTTGAGCTTGGACTGAAAGTTTAGTTGTTTGACATACGGTTAAAAATCTTTCCAGGCAAGCTGAAGAGAAAGTGGACAGGGCCATACATAATCCACATTGTGCTTGATAAGTCTACTCATATTAGAACCGTCATCTGACGCACAACCTTTTGTCGTGAACGGACAATTGCTGAATCCATACAGATAGCCAGATACATTCCTATCCATTATTGATTCTGTTGAAGTTATATCTCAACATGAGTTCATTGATGAAACTGGATCAGACACTTGAGCAAAAAAATCACAAAAAAATCTTTTGTTTTCTTCTTTTTGTTTTTATTTTCTTTTTTCTTCCAAAAAGGTGTTTACTTCTTTCATCACTGATATACTTAGGATACTTGTCCTAAGTATGGAGGGGTGTGCACTCCAAGTTGTTCATTCTTTGATCCCTCACATATCCCCTCAAACTTTTGATATTCCATCTATACTTATGGATATTTTACCCTAAGTATAGGGAGGACATGCCGAGCCGATGATTTCATATATTTCCCCCTTGACCTTCCCCGCCTTGTGTACATCCTTCTAGACTTAGGATTATTTCATCTTAGTACAGGGGGACAGTCAACTTATCATTGCTTCATTCTTTCGTCATTGTAATATAGACTTTTCTATACATAGTACGAGGTATGTCTTCTTTTTTCTCTCTGATCTTTGAGGACATAGATCAAGCTATGTATAGGGGGTTATATATACGTTGTATATACTTTAGCCATAACTCATACTTCCGTATTTTTAATAATATAGCTAATTAATAAAAATAAAACACACATTAAAATTCTTCGTATATATTGACTAACAAATCAGTTAAAAATATTTTGCAAAATGTTTGAAAAATGGTTGGAAAATCTATTTCAAAAATCTTTTGAAACCTTTTTGAAAAATGTTTTGTAAAATATTTTCAACCTTTGTAAAAATATTTTGTTTGTAAAAATTTCTTTCTTTTATTGAATAAAATGTTTTGAAAGTCTATTTGCAAATGGTTTTGAAAAAAGTTGCCAAAATAGTTTAAAAAATATATCTACGCTATTTGAAAAATCTTTGTAAAATGGTTTTCAAATTTCGTAAATGTTTGCAAAAAAAATATTTGTCAAGTTATTCTTTCACAATAAAAGTTTTCAAAATGTTTGTAAAAACTTTTGCAAATGATTTTGAGGACTGCAGAAATTCTTTACAAATTGTATAAAAAACTTGTAAATACTTGTAAATTCCTTAACATGAAGGCTTGTATATAATAAAGATGCAAGCCCATGTAAATATTTGCATATAATTATTTGCCAAAACTTTTAAATTTTGAAAAAACACCAAAAAATTGCAAAATCTTTTCAAAAATCTGCATAAAAATTTGCAAAGCTTTTTAAAATTTCCACAAAAAATTTCAAAATTATAAAATTGCATCACAAAAATATTTTCGTTGCATTGTACATAGCATTTGCATTTTTCGGATTGATGTTGATAATTGAACTAGTTTAATTAAAATCTGAAGATTGGAGCTTGGCTGGACCTTAATTCACTTAATCACTGGAACCTTATAGGAATTGGAATTGAGGCACTTCAGGTCTACTAGACTTAATTCTTTGAGGCCACAAGACTTAGTTCAGTATTATCTTGACTGCCTAAGTAGAATATTTCAGAACACACTCATGACTCTTGTTGATAATGACCAAGCTTGCACACCTGCACCTTGAACTTTGCTCACCTCAGTTAAAGTGGTAGAGGGCTAGATTTGCCAGCACGTGATACAAGACAATGAAAACATCAATAGTCACATTTGTGGACATTGTACTCCAACTTGATCCAGTAGCCATGAGGTCTAATGACAGAAGTTGTGGGTCGCAATAATGCTTCAAAAGAGAGATAGTCTACCGGCTCAAGAGGAAAAAATCCATATGTAAATGATGCTATATATAGTATTAAAAAATGCAAAATCAAAAACCCCAAAAAGAATAGACGAGCAAAAATCCAAGAAAAATCAATTTTCGTTGGAGCGTGTATATAGCCAATAAGCAAGCTTGAGCTTCAAAATCAAAACACTGGTGAGCCTGTAGCTGGATAACATGGCTATACTGGTCAAGCATCCTAAGACAGGTAGCTACATTGGCTACCGTCCATTCTTCTCACCCCCTCCTCTTCTTGAGCTGGTTATACTTGAACTTAGAATGGAATACCCCGCTTCTCGAGGTAAGAGTTGTTGGATTGGGGAATCAGGGTCACCATGTTGAAGAAGACTGACTTTTACCACTTCAACTGAGAGGAGCTACATATCACTGACACTGTACACGATAGACCCATAGCCATAAAGGATTGCGTATTGAATCGACTTGTTCTGACCTGTCTTTTGAGGAGACTTGGGTAGAGTCTTGTGGGCCTTCGAGGTTGTTGCGTTTCAAAAGTGATTCCCAATAAGATTCCGACCAAACTTGAATGAGCTCCAAACTTTGATCTTATGAATACATGTTTGAAAGTTAAAATCAATCTAAGTTCTTTCTCTTTATTTTCTTCATTTCTTTTCTGCATTTATAGGCATAAGTGTTTATTAGGGACTAGAAACAAGTATGTGGTGGTGATGAATCTCCATTTCATCTCCTTTATTCTTTCATTTTGGTTTTTAAACCCTAGATAAATGCATGTATATATCATTATTTTGCATGAATTAACATCCATTATTTATTGAGTAAATATTGCATAAAATACTATATTTAAAGCCACAAGAAATGAATAACGAAAAGAAAAGGAAATAAAATGCCAAAGGTATTTTATGACCCAAAATATCGAGATCTAGGCATCATGATGACTGAATCGATAAGGAATAAAGTAGGGGAGATAAGGGCTAATAAATAAAAGAAATCCTAATTCATAAATGCCTAATAATGTATTTTTGGGACCAACTTTATTCTTTATTATTTATAGACCAAATAAATAAACCTTGTACATAAAAATTGTAGATTCTATTGTTTCATATAAAAATAAGCATATTGTGCATTCTAAACTCAGAATAAAAATCCAAAATCCAAACTTCCCAGACAAATATCTTCTCCATATGAACTCAAAATTCATAAAAATCACCTTTATTTGTATATACTTTTTATTATCTATTTAATGAATGTGGTTTCATTTATTGGAATTAAGATGCAAAAGTTAGGTTTTGGACCCCTATTGTACAATATACCTGAATAAAGTATTCATTTTATTTATTCTTCATATTTTTGACAATTTATATTTTGTAATTTTGTAAATATTATTTATAGTTTATTTACATAATAAAAATAAAATAAAGTCATAAAAAATACAATTAAAAATTAGTATATTTGAAATGCGTAGATGAATATACTATACATATACCTATAGAATTAATAACTATATTTAATTAAGTATACTAATAAACTTAGAAAAATACAATATAAATAAATTAGAGTACATTAAAATAAGTTATAAAAATATAAAATAAGTATATAAAATAATAAGATACAAAACAAAAATAAAATATTTAAACATAAGTCATTATACCAATATATATACTTGTAAAAAGTAACCTACAATAAATTAACTTGTAAAAATAAATAAAAATTATAATAAAATAATACATAAAATAATAAATATTGTTCATGTTTTAATCTAAAATTAAAAAAATCATTTAATAATTTAAATGGAATTTATAAGGGAATTTCTCTAGTTTTGTCTTTTTTTCACCTACATGAACCAATGGGGAGGTGGTTTGAGTTAACCCCAGTCAATTCTCTCCCCCTCCCAAGTCAGCGTCTAGCAGGCCTACACCACTTGTTTCGTCGATTTCTTTTGCCCAATTCTTTCACCATTTTTCTCAATGTCTCTTTGACTTTTGTACCTCGTTCAATGAACGTTCATGGGTTTTCGATTTTTCGATCCAAGGATCATTGAGTCAAACACGATTCTCCACCCAACTTTGTAGTGTACATAAACCTTCCTTCAACCTCCATTCGAATTTGATCTCTCTTCCGCCTCCTACACTCTAACCGTAGGCCTGATCGAAGACCTTGGTGGCAGTTAGGCCCTCTCTGATGGTTCAACATGCATAGTTGGCATCGATTTGATGATGATCCAATTCTTATTAGCTTCGTCGTGAGGTTTCAATCTCCTTGTCTCCAGGCTGGTACGAGCTCATTCTTTTATACTTTTTAGGTAGTTGTTTGCCGTAGGATTAGTTTACGCTTTCATATCAAGTTTTTATGTATTACAGTAAATTAGATCTTTAGGCACATAGTTAGTTGGAGCTCTGCTCCAGTCGACGTTCCCATGTTTCCCGACTGTGCTCTGCCCCACATTCTACACCATTTAATTCTCCTTCACCTTCTTTACATCTCGACCCCCTCCATTCAACATGATCCTCGTTGGATCGGAAGTTTAGCACTCCACCTCCGCCACTCGTTGGAGTCGTCGTTGCCTCACGCACTAGTCCATTCCACCCGTTAATAGGTCGAGGCAGTTTTCCCTCGACCCTCCTTTATCCTTATGCAGGTTTTGCAGCCCCATTTCCAACTAAGGGCAATTTTGGAGTCGGGGTGGTACTCATGTCTCATGATCTTTATCAGCTTTCGTGGACTACTCCGGTAGTCCATGGAGTCTTTTGAGCCATCATGCCATTAAAGGGCACCTACAGGAAGCCTTGGCCCCATTTTGCAGCAAAGGAAGAGGTTGGAGGTCCCTGATCCATTGATTTGAAGTTAGCCTAGGCGAATGTTCTTCCCAGTTCATCCTAGTCACCTCTTGGTCGTTCCATCTTCCCTGAGCTCTAGGTGGAGCAGTTGTCGTCAAATACGAGTATCAACCACCATCAGATCGATCTGGAGATCTAATCCTAGCCGCTCGTGACGAACTATCATCCACCGTTGGGATCACGACATGTGTATAAGTGGATCAATCGCCGCCATCGCCCAGTGCCTTTGTGGGGGAATTTTGCACTTTTCACTCCCCACATTTTTGTATTTACTATTTAGTATTGAATCATTCATCTACAATTCAAAAACATTTGTAATATTTATATTTTGGACATTGAACTTTCTGTGACTTGCACTTTAGTCCTCTACCACATCACCTCGCATGCTTGTGCGTGTGAGGTTGCGGGCTTTTTTGTAGAGGCGCCCTTACATATAATTGTATTTCATTTTGTCCCATTAAATATCAAATATAGTGTATTTCTTTGTGGTTAAATTACAAGTAGGACCTGTCATGTTTTGCTATTTACATTCATACCACTACCAACATAAAATTAGTTAAATATCGTCAGCTTTTTGCATGATCGACCTTAGACTTTATTAAGGGTTCCGGAAACAACTTATAGTTTTGTTAAATTGTGTTTAGGTCCTTGCCAGGCAATTCATTTTTTTTCTTTTATTAGGTTTATTAAAAATATTAATCTGCATCCAAAAGTTATAGTATAATTACTTTAAGTACCCAATAATATTACATATCACATATATTCTTCATGGGGTATTTAAATTAATTTTACATTTTTTAAAAAACAAAAATAGTGCAATTCATCCCAGTTTACATTTAAAAATACATAAAAATTATAAAAATTGTATTTAAAAATTACAAATATATGTATATATTGTGTATTATTCTATTTAGCAACTATTGACCACAAATATCTAAAAATAGAAAAAGAAAAACACTAAAATTAAAAGTCTCCAAAATCCTTCTAAAAATCATAAAATATTTTGAAAAAATTCAAAAATATTTGTTTCTATTTCTAAATTGTACCTATTGTATTTGTTATATATTAAAAATAGTTTTAGAAAATTTTGAGGTTTTAAGCTATTTTTAATTTCCAAAATAATTCAGCCTATTTATCTTAGTTATTGTTTTACCTTATTAATTCAATTAAAAATACAAAAAACTAGTTAAATGATAAGAAAAATATAAAAAACAGAGAAAAATATAAAAAGCAAAAAAATATTTTGTGAATTTTGAATACTTATAGTTATAAATATAAAAGCTATATATATACAATATATTATAATTATTCATTATTATAAAATTTAAAAATCATAAAATTATGAAAAGAAAATAAAACAATAAAAAATAAAAATCTAAAAAGTTATAAAAATAAAAATTAAAAATTATTAAATAATTAAAACCCCACAAAAATTCAAAATACCATAAAAATTCCAAAAACATGTATTATCTTTTAGCCGATTGTGTTGCATGTCCCTCGTTCTCCCTATGTTTGACATCCTACATATACGTGACCATTATACACAATTTGTAGGGAATAATAAATTTTAATTCACACTTGATTTCATTGATTTTTCTTTGCATTATGTGGGTTTAGTGAGTGGTCGTCGCAGCAACATTGTGTATTTGCATTCCAGTGAGGATACTATTTTAGACCCTTGCAAAAACCCGAGTCATCAACACCCCTCCACGATCTTTCACCCCCTACCATCCTCCCTCTATCGCTATCCTTCAACCCCCTCCTCCGGCCTCTTCCTCTACTTCTTCATCTTCTTTGACCGCCTCACCATGTAGAGGAGAGTCTCGGACAAGGATGGATATTGATGGCATGATAAAGTTGGTGTGAACCTCGGAGCCCCAGGGGTGCCTGGTGGAAGTGTCGTAGGCCCTGGCAGCCTCCTTGGCAGTTCCGAATGTACTGAGCTAGTGGCGACACCGCACGACGTTGTCTCAAATCTCCTTCGATAAGATGAGGCGACAATTAGGTGGAGTGGGAATGTGGAAGAGAAGGAGTAGGCATGATTCGCAAATAAGATTGAGCATTAGGGATAATTTATCTTTTTCTAATGGATGTCATCAAATATAGCGGACAAAATAAACAAAATATAACACATGGTTATGTCTGTAAGAGTTAAGTATTATTCTGGGTTTCTCATGTAATTATGAATTATTGAGGGTTCCTAAGGTAATTACTAAACTACTTAAGGTTAAATGTGTAAATATCTTTATTTTTATTTGAGTCTTCTTTTAATGTTCATATGTTTTATATCTGTTTTACTATTTTTATGGAATTTTAATTAATTTTTAGAATTTGTTTAGATTTTTACAAGGTTTTTAAAGTTCAAGACAAATATTTTTACATGGAATTGTATTTGTTTTAAAATTTTAAAAATAAAATATAATAAGAAAAATTTTGAATTTATTTTACTATAAAGAATGTGAAAATACCTTTAAAATAAGGTATTGTACATTTTCTAAAGATTTTTTTATGAATTAGTTATGATTTATAGAAGTTTTTATGTATATTTGAATTTTACGGGTTTTAATATTTGATTTCTATTTTAGTTTACTATTTAGAATGTAGTAGCATATATGTAATATAGTTTTCTAGACTTTTTAGAGTTGTATTTATATTTTTACTATTGTATGAATATGTGTGTATTTTTTGTAATAGATTTTGATTTATGAAAAATAGAAAAATGGTTTTACTTTTAAAAATACTTTGTATACTATATAAGGTATAGTATAAGGTTATTTTTATTTTATTTTATTCTACTGTATTTGATATAATATGAATGAGTACTTATAATGTATATAATATACTGAAACAGGGGTCGATATGTAATATTGGATTCTATCGGGTTGTGTGCAAACTAATTGTAAGAAAGGGGTATCTCTGTAAAACCACCAGCGAATCACGTGTTAGCCCACGTGATTGAGCTTTGCCCTGCAGTTGTTAAAAACCTATTACAGGATATAAAAAAGTCAAAGGCAATTCATGATAAATTTCCCTTCTCACGTGCAGAGCCACATGATCTGGGTTCGTCAAGATCTGCTTGGGTTTCACCAAATTTTTGAGTGTCTTTGTGCAATAAAATTAAGGAGTTTACCTAAGACCATGTGTAACAGTTGCAGGAGGACTTGTATGCAAAAGAGCTATCATTCATGCCTCACGTGAAAGACACGTGAGGGCTCCTCGGTGTTGGGGTGACGAACGGTGTGGATCTGATCTCTTCTGACGATCTGATGGAGGCTGTAACACTTGTTCTTTCCCAAACGTATTCCAGGCGGAGCAGCTAGTGGTAAAGGCTATCTTCATTTCTGCTCAATCGGATCTGCTTCCAGGTAGATCTCAGGGCAGCGAGGCTTGATCAAAGACCCAGAAGTTGGTGTCGATCGGAAAGTTGGGTTCCCGACCAAATGAAGAACACGTCCTCATGTGCTGGTTGTTCGTCCCAGATGCTATGCGATCAATGCTCCAGATGGTTCTACGACGGTGCTGGCTCAATGTTAGATCCGCATGCTGTGTTGCTCTTGCTGCTTCTAGATGATGGAATCAACAGACAAAGGATTCAGATCTAATCAATCTTCCAGATGGATCAATGCAAAGGATGCTCGATGCTTTCGTTCCGATCTGATGTGCTTCTAGGAGATTAGCTCGAGGTATATATTCAATAATGTTCGTAATATCCACATGTTGCAATTAGGCGAATAACCTCCATATGACGCTTGGTTGCTCGATCGCCGATGATGCAAATGAGGGCCCTAGATGTTGTTGACCTGCAAGTTATGAATGGGCTCAAAGACGAGGATTCGACCAGTGTTGCGTACATCTATTGAAAACAAGGAGATGGATGAGCGGAGGTTCCAACCACGTTGGAGAATGAAACCTATTGATCGATTGAGGAGGTGGGATCGAAATTGATAAGAGAAGAGAGGGAATGAGAGGAGGAGGTGATCTCTACTAACATGGAAGGAAAACCTAAACCTGATGTAGGAGGAGTGGATGGGTTGCCTGTGGATCGAGATCCGATGAACTCGAGAATCGTCGCCTCGACGTGCGGTGATGTCGAGGCTTGGCATGGCAGAGGAGGGTTGCGATGTCGGTGAGACCATGTCGAACCTCTCCCTCGAACGCTCAATGGCGATGAGGATCGAAGCCTGACACCCTCACAATCTCTCTCGACCTCGAAGCTATGTACGAAGAGCTTTAAAATGGTAGATAGATCTAGAAGCTTGGAGGTAGTGTGCTTTTATAGAGGAAGAGGGAGAGCAAGGTAATCGACGGAGGAGAAGGTCGACGATAGAGAAGTGGGTCTGGCAATGATGTTGATATGTAGGCGAGCTCGTTGGAGTCATTAGTCGGTTGGGGGACAGAGGGAGAAGAAGGGGGAAACGAGGAGAAGAAGACTGGGAAGAAGAAGAGGAGGAGGAGGAGGAAAAAGAAGGGGGGGGGTTGGTCAACTCCTCTTGGATGAGCCAATGGGAGTGTGACACGTAGCCTAGGCCAGTACAAGAGAAAATGAATAAGAAAAAATACTTATATAGAAATGTATAGATTCAATATTTAATAATAAATTTACTTAAATTAATAAATCATATAAATACAAGTTATAAATAATTTAATATATAAGTTAATTATGAATCTTAATTAATTAATTCACTTAATAATATAAATACAAAAATTTTTAGGTATATATTTCCTATATACAATAATTTATTGACTCTCGTTTAATTGTTTTGATGATTAAGATATTTACTGTATATTTTATCATTTTAATACATTTTAGGATAATTATAAATATATTTTATTTTTTTAATAACAATATTTAATTAGTTAAATAATTAGGTGTATATAAAAATTAGGTCTAGTGGACCTATATAATATGTAGATACATTTATTTATTATTCTATTTAGTCATTTTTATTTTCATTTTATATAAATATTATAAAATATATGGAAAATAATAAAAATATAAACGAAAAGAAATACAAGTAATAAAATAAAAAGAAAGAATGTACAATTGTATGGAGACCATAATAAACAAAAAGCAGACCTTCAGGTCTTTACTCCAATTTTAATGAAATTACTTTTATTTTAATAATAAATTACTTTTAAATACATTAAAAGTGAATTTGGTGAATTTTGAGTTCATATGGAGTATATATTTACCATTGAATTATTGGTTTACATCTTTCGATCTATGTAAACCATGATATATATACATTAATTATTTTTTTATATTTTAATAAATTAATATACATTATTATAAACAAGTTTGAAGAAGAAAATATTTCATTTTGAAGTGATATGAATGATAAATGAAGTAGATGAATATATGTACAAGATGAATAATGTGTATGTGTACAACATTTGATCTACAATTTTTTATATTTTTATAAGTTAAGATCCTTAATTATCTCCCCCTACATATTTATATTTTCGACCAAGTCAATATTAGCGTGGTCTCGGTGTTAGGATCATTATATACATAATTACATACTTATTTCTTTACTTTTTTATCTTTATTCTTTTATTTTGGATGAAATAAGTGTTAAATATACAATATTAACAATTAATACGAATGTCTTAACAAGAAAAAATTGGGTGATATTTACATGTATTTTACTAAGAAATTTAGAAAAAAAAGTGAAAGAATAAAG
The DNA here is from genome assembly GCA_037367405.1 of Ottelia alismoides. NCBI lineage: Eukaryota > Viridiplantae > Streptophyta > Magnoliopsida > Alismatales > Hydrocharitaceae > Ottelia > Ottelia alismoides. The sequence continues at coordinate 417,782 of JAZKJV010001482.1, forward strand.
GAGACGAATCATGGATTCATCAAATATCAGATGATTTAGATGGTGGAGGTTTTTGACCTATGGTGCTGGGGAGGAGAGGGAGGAGGATGGGCTGGCTGGGGAGGGGCGAATGAGGAGGTGGTTGGAGGAGAAGGAAAGGCGGGAGGAGGGAGGAAGAGTGGAAGGAAGAAGAAGAAAAAGACATTTCTTCCCTTGATGTTCTATCTAATTACCTTTGTATCCCAATAGTCAACATCTGTTCGGGATGGGGATAGATGACAACTAACCCCAGGGGAACAAGTGATCATTATGGAAGAATTCAGGGGCATATCTGATATTGCAAAAAAGGAATGGGCATAAGTGATGATGTAATATGTAAGTAGTGCATAACTAATAAATTCCCTCAATTTTGTTTACAATCTTATCATTTATAGTATATTTTCTAACTGATATTATTTTTATAGAGACCATTATGGAAGAGTTAAGGGCAGAGATCATTATGGAAGAATTAAGGGGCATATCTGATATTGTAAAAAAGGAATGGGCATAACTCCTAATATATCATGCAAGGAGTGCATAACTGATAAATTCCCTAAATTTTGTTTACAATCTTAGTATTTATAATTTATTTTTGTAATGCATAACTGATATTATTTTTGTAATTTTGTAAATGTTATCTATAGTTTGCATACATAATAAAAATAAAATAAAGTCATAAAAATATAATAAATAAATAGCATATTTGAAATACATAGATGAATATCTATATATATACCTATAGATTAATAGCTATATTTAATTAAGTGTACAATAAACTTTGAAAAATACAATAAAAATATATTTGAGTATATTAAAATAATTTAAAAAAGGATAAAATAAGTAAAAAAATAAAATGCAAAAAAAAATAAATTATTCAAACATAGGTCATTATACCAATATTTACACTTGTAATAAGTAACCTATAATAAATTAACTTGTAAAAATAAATAAAGATCACAATAAAATACTACATAAAATAATAAATATTCTTCATGTTTTAACCTTAAATTTAAAAAATCATTTGATAATTTAAATTGTTTTTATAAAGGAATTTCCCCAATTTTGTCTTTTTTCTCGCCTACATGGACCAATGGGGAGACGGTCTGAGTTGACCCCAGTCACAAGTCTGCGTCTAGCAGGCCTACACCACATATTTCCTCGATTTCTTTTGCCTAGTTCTTTCACCCATTTTGCTCAATGTCTCTTTAACTTTTTGTGCCACGATCAATGAACTTTCACGGGCCTTTGATTTTTCTATCCGAGGATCAATGAGTCGAGAACAATTCTCCACCCAACTTGGCCATGTACATAAACCTTCCTTCAACCACCATTCGAATTTGATCCCTATTCCGCCTCCTACACCCTAACCTTAGGTCTGATCGAAGACCTTAGTGACAGCAGGGCCCTCTTACGTGGTTCAACATGCGTGGTTGGCATCAATTCGAAGTTGACCCACCTCTGGTGAGCTCTGTCGTGAGGTTTCGAGTTGCCTTCAAGCAGGTACAAGCTCATTCTTTTCTAATTTTTAACTAGTTGTTAGCCTTAGGATTAGTTTTACGCTTTCAGATAAAGTTTTTATGCATTGCAGTAGCATAGATCTTTAGGCCCGTAGTTTGCTGGAGCTCTGCTCCAGTCGACGTTCTCGTGTGCCCAGACTGTGCTCTGCCTCACATTCTGCACCATTTAATTCTCCTTCGCCTTCTTTACATCTCGACCCCCTCCATTCAACGTGATCCTCGCTGGATCAGAAGTTTGGCACTCTACCTCCGCCACTCGCTGGAGTCGTCGTCGCCTCACCCCACTTGCGTCCATTCCAACTGCTAATAGGTCGAGGAAGTTTGCCCTCAACCCTCCTTTCTCCCTATGCAGATTTTGCAGCCCCACATCTAAGGGTGAATTTGGAGTCGGGGGTGGTACCCAGGTCTCATGATCTTTCTCACCTTCCGTGGACTGCTCCGGCACTCCATGGAGTCTTTTGAGCCCTCCTGCCATTAAAGGACTCCTACTGGTTTTGCAACGAAGGAAGTGGTTGGAGGCCCCTGATCCATCGATTCGAAGTTCGCCATTGTAAACATTCTTCCCAGTTCATCCAAGTGACCTCTCGGTCGTTCAATCTTCCCTGAGCTCTAGGTGGAGCAGTTGCTGTCGGATGCGAGTGCCAGCTACCATAAGATCTCATCTGGAGATCTAATCCTAGATGCTCGTGATGAATTGAGATCCACCGTTGGGATTGCAATATGTGTATAAGAGGATCAATCGTCGTCGTTTCTCAACGCCTTTGTGGGGGCTATTTTGCACTTTTCACTCCCCACCTTTTTGTATTTACTATTTAGTATTAAATCACTCATCTATAGTTCAAAAATTTTTGTAATATTTTTTAATTTGGACCTTGAACTTTTTGTGATTTGCACTTTAGTCCTCTACCACATCACCTCACATGCTTGTGCGTGTGAGGGGGTGGTCTTTTTGTATAGATATCGTTGCATGTAATTGTATTTCGTTTTGGCCCATTAAAAATCAAATCTAGTGTATTTCTTTTTGGTTAAATTAAAAGTAGGACCTGTCATATTTTTCTATTTACATTCATACAACTGCCAGCACCAAATTAGTTAAAATCGTGTGCTTTTTGCATGATCAGCCTTAGGCTTTGTTAAGGGGTCCTAGAAACAACTTATAGTTTTGTTAAATTGTGTTTAGATCTTTACAAGGCAATCAATTTTTGTTCTTTTATTGTGTTTATTAAAAACATTAACTTGCATAAAAAATTATAGTATAATTATTTTAAGTAACCAGTAATATTACATATCATATATATTCTTCTTGGGTATTTAAATTAATTTAACAATTTTTAAAAATACAAAATAGTGCATTTTATCCCTGATTACATTTTAAAATACAAAAAGTATAAAAATGTTTCGAAAAATTACAAAAAATATATTTTATGTATTATTCTATTTAGCAACTACATACCACAAATCCCTAAAAATAGAAAAAGAAAAATAATAAAATAGAAAAAGAAAAATACTAAAACCTAAAAAGCTTCAAAATATTTTTAAAAATCATAAAAACTTCTTAAAAATTCACTAAATATTTGTTTCTATTTCTTAATTTTATCTACTATTATTAAAAATAACTTTCGAAAATTTTGAGGTTTTTTGTTATTTTTAATTTCCAAGACAATTATGCCTATTTATCTTAGTTAATGTTTTCCTTATTAATTCAATTAAAAATACAAAAAATAGTAAAATTATAACAAAATACCTAAAATAGGAAAAATATAAAAAGATAAAAAATATTTTATTTCGTGAATTTTGAGTCCTTATAGCTATATTTATAAATATAAAAGCTATATATAGGTATCTACATAAGCTATATTATAATTATTAATTATTATTATAATTAAAATTTGGAAATTAGATATTTATGAAAATAAAATAAAACAATATAAAATGAAAAATCAAAAAAATCATAAAAATACAGATTCCGAAAAATTAAATAATTAAAACCCACAAAATTTCAAAATACCCTAAAAAACCCAAAAACATTTGTTATCATTTAGCAAATTTGTTGTTAGTCCCTCGCTCTCCCTATGTTCGACATCCTACTTATACTTGACCACTATACACAACTTGTATGGTATAATGAATATTAAATTACGCTTACTTGCATTGATTTTTCTTTACATTATGTGGGTTGATTGTTGATCAACCTTGGGTTTAGTGAGTGGTCACCTCAGATACATTGTATCTTTGCATTTCAGTAGGAAACTATTTTACACCCTTGCAAAAACCCGAGTCATCAACACCCCTCTACTCTCTTTTGCCCCTTACAGTGCTCCCTCTATCGCTCATCTCAACTCCCTCCTGCAGCCTCTTCCTCTACTCCTTCATCTTCTTCTACCGCCTCGCCATGCTAGAGGAGAGTCTGAGACGAGGATCGACATCGATGGCATGACAAAGTTGGTGTGAACCTCGAAGCCCTGGGGCACCTGGTGGAAGCATCGTAGGCCCTAGCAGCCTCCTCATCGGTTCCGAATGTGCCAAGCTAGTGGCGACACCGCCTGATGCGATCGCGTATATCCTCCGACAAGATGAGACGACATTTAGGTGGAGTGAGAATGTGGAAGAGAATAAGTAGATAAGATTTACAAATAAGATTGAGCATTAGGGGCAATTTTATCTTTTTCTAATGGATGTCATCAAATATATGGGATAAAACAAATATAGTATGACACATGATTATGTCATGTAAGAGTTAAGCATTATTCTGGGTTTCTCATATAATTATGAATTATCGAGGGTTCTTGAGGTAACTACTAAACCACTCAGGGTTATGGGGGTAAATATCTTTATTTTTATTTGAGTTATATTTTAATGTTCATATGTTTTTATATTTGTTTTGCTATTTTTATGGAATTTAAGTTAATTTTTAGAATTTGTTTAGATTTTTATAAGGTTTGTTGAAAACAAACATTTTTATGTAGAACTATATTTGTATTTTCATTTTTAAAAAATATGAAAAAATAAGAAAACATTTTGATTTTATTTTACTCTAACGAATGTAAAAATACCTTTAAAACAAGGTATTGTACATTTTTTTAAAGATTTTTAATGAATTAATTATGATTTATAGAAGTTTTCGTGTATATTTGAATTTTATGGGTTTTAATATTTGATTTCTAATTTATTTTTAGTTTACTGTTTAGAATGCAGTAAAATATATGTAATATACTTTTCTAGACTTTTTAGAGTTGTATTTATATTTTTATTATTTTATGAAAATATGTGTATTTTTTCTATTAGATTTTGAATTATGAAAAATAGAAAAATATTTTTACTTTTCAAAATACTTTGTATGCTATATAAGGTATAGTATAAGGTTATTTTTATTTGCTTTTAATCTACTGTATTTGATTTAATATGATTGAGTACTTATTATGTATATAATATACTGAAACAGGGGTCGATATGTTATATTATATTCTATCGGGCTGTGTGCAGAATAATAGGAAGAGTGGGGTATCTCTGCAAAAACACCAGAGAATCACGTGTCAGCCCACGTGATTGATCTTTGCCCTGCTTTTGTTGAAGACCTATTAGAGAATATACAAAAGTCAACGGCAATTCATGATAAATTTCCCTTCTCACGTGTAGAGTCACATGATCTTGGTTCGTCAAGACCTGCTTTGGTTTCACCAAATGTTTGAGGGTCTTTGTACAATAAAACCAAGGAGTTCACGTGAGACCATGTGCAGCAGCTGCAGAAGGACTTGTATGCAAAAGAGCTATCGTTCAGGCCTCATGTGAAAGCACGTGAGGGCTCCTCGGTGTTGGGGCGGCGAACGGTGCGGATCTGATCTCTTCTGACGATCGGATGGAGGCTGTAACACTTGTTCTTCCCCAAACGTATCCCAGGCAGAGCAGCAAGTGGTAAAGGCAATCTTCGATTCTGCTCAATCGGATCTGCCTCCAGGTAGATCTCAGGGCAGCGAGGCTTGATCAAAGACCCAGAAGATGGTGTTGATGGGAAAGTTGGGTTCTTAACCAAATGATGAACACGTCCTTATGTGCTGGTTGTTCGTCCCAGATGCTATGCGATCAATGCGCAAGATGGTTCTACGAAGGTGCTGACTCGATGTTAGATCCCATGCTGTGTTGCTCTTGGTGCTCAATGCTTTCGTTCCGATCTGATGCGGTTCCAGGAGATTAGCTCGTGGTGTATCTTCAATAATGTTCGTAACCTCCACGTGCTGCAATTAGGCGAATTACTTCCAGATGAGGCTTGGCTGCTCGATCGCCGATGATGCAGATGAGGGCCCTAGATGTTGTAGACCTGCAAGTTATGAATGGGCTCGAAAACAAGGATTCGACCAGTGTTGCGTACAGCAAATGAAAACAAGGAGATCGATGAGCGGAGGTTCCGACGACGTGGGAGAATGAAACCGTAACACCGATCACTAAACATGATCAGAGAGAATAAGTTGTGGGAGAAAAAATAGAGAACTGGACGATCGACTGAGGAGGAGGGATCGAAACTGATGAGAGAAAAGAGGGAATGAGAGGAGGAGGTGATCTCTACTAACCTGGAAGGAAAACCTAAACCTGATGTAGGAGTGGTTGGGTTGCCTGTGGATCGAGCTCCGATGAACTCTAGAATCGTCGCCTCAACGTGCGGCGATGCAGAGGCTGGCATGGCGGACGAGGGGTTGCGACGTCGGCGAGATCACGTCGAACCTCTCCCTCGAACTCTCAATGGCGATGAAGATCGAAGCCAGTCACCCTCACTATCTTTCTCGACCGGAAGCTCTGGACGAAGAGCTTGAAAATGGCTGATAGATCTGGAAGCTCGGAGGTGGTGTGCCTTTATAGTGGAAGAGGGAGAGCAAGGTAATGGACGGAGGAAAAGGTCGACGGCAGAGAAGTGGGTCCGGCAAAGATGCTGATGTGTAGGAGAGCTCGTTGGAGTCATTAGTTGGTCGGGGACAGAGGGAGAAGAAGGGGGAAAAGAGGAGAAGAAGACAGGGAAGAGGAGGAGGAGGAGGAGGAGGAGGGGGTTGGTCAACTCCTCTTGGATGAGCCAATGGGAATGTGACACGTAGCCTGGGCCAAGACAAATTGAATAAGACGAAATACTTATAAAGAACTGTATAAATTAAATATTTAATAATAAATTAACTACAAAAAATAAATCATATAAATAGAAGTTATAAATAATTTAATATATAACTTAATTACGAATTTTAATTAATTAAATATCATAATAATATTAATACGATAATTTGTAGGTATATATTACCTATATACAATAATTTATTGATTCTCATTTAATGTTTTTGATAAATAAGATATTTACCATATGTTTTTTCATTTTTAATACATTTTATGAGAATTATAAATATATTTTATTTTATTTTAATAACAATATTTAATTAGTTAAATAATTAGGTATATATAAAATTTAGGTACAGTGTAGCTATATAATAAGTAGATACATTTATTTTTTATTCTTTTTAGTGATTTTTTTCATTTTATATAATTATTAAAAAATATGTAGAAAATAATAAAAACATAAATGGCGATAAAATACATGTAATAAAATAAAAAGAAGGAATGTAATAATGTATAAAGACCATAATACACAAAAAACTAACTTTCACGTCTTTATTCCAATTTTAATGAAACCACTTTCATTTTAAAGATAAATTATTTTTAAATACATTGAAAGTGAATTCAGTGAATTTTGAGTTCATACGGAGTATATATTTAACTTTGAACTCTTGGTTTACATCTTTTCAATATGAGTATACCCTGATATATATGCATTAAATAATTTTTTATATTTTAATAAATTAATATACATTATTATAAACAAATTTGAAGAAGAAAATATTTTATTTTGAAGTGATATGAATGATAAATGAAGTAGATGAATATATGTACAAGGTGAATAATGTGTATATGTACAACATTTGATCTACATTTATGATATTTTCTAAAGTTACGATCCTTAATTATCTCCCTCTACTTATTGATATTTACAACCAAGTCAATATTGGCGTGGTCTTAGTGTTAGGATCACTATGTATATATCTACATACTTATTTCTTTTATTTTTCATTTTCTCTTTATTCTTTTCTTTTGGACGAAATAAGTGTTAAATATACAATATTAATAATTGATATGAATGTGTTCATAAGTGAACATTAGCTGAAATTTATATGTATTTTACCAAGGATTTTAGAAAAAAATAAAAGAATAAATGAGAGGAATCATGGATTCATCAAATATCAGACGATTTAGATGGTGGAGGTTTTCGATCTATGGTGTTGGGGAGGAGGGGGAGGAGGAGGGGTTGGCAAGGGAGGGGTGAATGAGGAGGTGGTTGTAGGAGAAGGAAAGACTGAGGAGGGAGGAAGAGTGGAAGGAAGAAGAAGAAAAAGATATTTTTTCCCTTTATGTTCTATCTAATTACCTTTGTATCCCCAAAGTTAACGTATGTTCGGGATGGGGATAGATGACAACTAACCTATGGGAACAAGCGATCACTATGGAAGAATTCAGGGGCATATATGATATTGCAAAAAAAGGAATGAACATAACTGATATTATAATATGTAAGGAGTGCATAACTGATAAAATCCCAAAATTTTGTTTACAATCTTATTTATGTATTTTTATTTTGGTTAGTATTTACATATATGTATGTGTATATACACACACAACTTTCCTTCTTTCTTTTCTTTTTAATTGTTGCGTTAACTTTTTTTATGTATTTAAAATGTTAGTAAGATGTTTTTAATTCATGGAGTATATTTACAATGATAGGGTATTGACATATGTTTAAATGGATTTATTAAGGTTTTTTAGATCAATATGCAATAATAAAGTTGATAAATCCGTTATTCATCAACGATATAAATACAAGTGAAAATCTATAGGTAAAGGAAACTCTAGTCTAATCGTGAAAAAATGCTAATATTTTGTCTATTAGTAACAAAATACAGTTAGCAAACACACTAAACTTCCATAGAATCAAAGTAAAATCTACTCCTTGAGCCTTGAAAGGAGGTAGAGGCCACAGGACGACAGTAAGAGGGAAGCTGCGAAGCATAGGACATCCTGTGGGCTAGTCATCGTCACACTCAAGCTCCTTTCGAACAAACCAACCAACAAAACCATCACTATGACATGCCCAACTTTTGTCTTCAATCCATTCACCGATTTGATCTCCAGCCACCTTGGACGCTCCTGCAAATTATATAGAAAAATACAATCATCCTGATTCCCATTTACATAGAAAAAAAATTTCAAGATGGCAAATAAAATTAAAAGGACGGACCTGAAGTTTAAAGAGTCCAAAGAGACTTGATCTATCCGTGGATGTCTTTGCGACGTCGAGGTTGCACACGAACAGCTCATATAGTCCCATCCCAAAAACGACCATGACGGTTCCTATCAAGTATATATCTGCAAGTGGAGATTGTTTGTGTTCCTAAGATGTTAAGGCACCTTCAACTTATATTTATGCTGAATTAATTTGGTGGTTCTGACCTATGGCTTCTATGAGAATGGAGATTACTTTTCCTTGGCGCGCAAAATACTCCATGAATGAGCTAGCTATATACACAGAACCCTGCATGGATTGATTATATATTTATAAGGTGTGTATAATAAGTTTTGTAACTTGAAACTGCACAACAATATTAACAGTAACCAAATAGTGTCCATAGCATTTTAAAATAAGCTCTTAAGACTTGTATTTATAAGGTGCGACTGTAATAAGATCTAAAAAATCGTTTCTCAGATTTTCTCCTTAATTTAAACAGACTACCGTAGAATAACGCTCTTATTCAGATCTAATTAGATTGCTGACCGAATAGATACTGACAGATCTAATCAGGTTACTGACAAAATACAGCTTCTAATTTGCAATCTTGCTCAAATTATAGCAATAAGCATAAAATCATCACCTTAAGAAAGCAAAGGAATGATCCGACCAGTGAGCCGGACACCCCAAGCAATGTGAAAAACCTGCAGCTGTATATTAACTGCAACAACCAACATATGCAAACAAATTACCGACGTCTTGCAACCAAACAACCAAAAAATTAGAAGGAAAAGAAAACAAGCCAACGAAACAACCTTCATGATCTGTTCTTCAGATATCTTCCATGGCCGATATGTGGATAATCTCTCGAGTGGTCCTATGCGAAGATCTGAAGCAACCGCAGAAGCAGGACGGCATGGTGATGCGCTCCCCGATCCATCTTGCTTCGATCCGAGAGCATTGAGCACTGGAAATGCAGATTTACGAGGAGAATTTGACTCGAAAGCCCTATGAATCGGATTGAATCGTGTGTTTCCAGTGAATATTGGTTCTTTTACTCTGAAGGCAGACAACTGCAAGGACTTCATCTTTAGATAATATTAGCTGGAAGTATAACATCCTGTGAATAAATACTCCATGTTCTTATGTGTGGCGAATTAGGAAACCAAGAATAATTTGTGACCACAGGCATCCGTTGCATCTGGACGGAGGGAGATGGACACAGATCTACAATCTGAACCACAGAAAGACCTCAACTTGCTTAACACCTACCCATATAGGGTGTGAGAACATATCGATGCGTATCTACCTATGGAGTAAAATCTGATCGGTTGGTGGATTACCCCCCGGGAAGAAGGATACACGGGAAAGGTCCATGTTCTACCCAGAATCTTCCACCGATTGTAGATGTAGACGTCCATTTAAGCATAAGCCACTGAAATCATGTCGACAAATCTCAAATCGCGACAAATATTTGCATAATGCTTCGCCCAAACTACATTCATGGAGAACAATGATCAGAAGGAAACAACCAACAACAACCAACCAGTACCCACTACCCAGATGCATGAACCAATCGTTGGAAAGCATGAGTTGAGCTACGTGGAAGAACACACACCTATTACCTAGTGCTACATCTTGGTCTAGACCCAAACTCTTGTCGAGGAACATTGACCTTGTGTAACATCCACATCGAAAACTCACAATGTGTGAGAGTGGGTTGTAATAGTGGGAAATACTACTTGACAATTTGAATTCAAGTATTTTTGGTGATTTTCAATGATTTAGACAGGACCAAACAAGTTCTAAAGGCAAGTTTTCTCCGTTAACGGACTGTGGACCTAAGTTCAGAATGTTACACCTTGAAAACTTACCTCAGACATGATTAAATCTATTGACAACCACCAAAAATGATTAAACCTAATTTGTCTATTAGTAAATCCCTATTCTTACAAACCACTCTCATACTTTGCAAGCAATAGATATGGGATTATGTTTTAAGTTACGTGGAAAAAGAATAATTACTGACAGCTCGACTCCATCTCGGATTTTCGTGTTCGTTTGGTTGGAGGAATACCTCAAACATAATAACATATGTAATCAAAGAGAAATCATGAGTGTAAGAATCAAACACACAAAGCAGACACAAAGATTGAGACACTGATTTACATGGAAAACCCTACGGAGAGGGAAAAACCACGGAGGTCCCTAATCTCCCTCATTAGAGAGTAGGGCACTCTTCACTAAGATATTTTTCAATAAGGGAGGATGAGTACAATATATAAACGATGGGTAAATGGTCCCTCATCCTTAGATCCATTTGCCCATTAAAGAACCACTCAATACTCCCCGTCAAGTTGGGCAAACATGTTTGCCATGTCCAACTTGCCTACATTCATCTCAAATTGCACAATAGGCAATCCCTTTGTGAAAAGATCAACAACCTGATCGATAGATGAAAAACGCACCCAACCTCCTATTCTATAATAAGAATAGTGTCGCTATGTCGGTCGGGTAATTTTTACAAAAAAAATTATTTTTTATTTATACTCATAAACTTAGATGTATAACGATTAGATATGGGAGTCTCAAACTCAGGGAGGCAAGCTGTTAAAAATGAGGGTAAATTATAGAAAACTAAGGTTTTATGGTCTTCCTAATTTTTATTTATTTTTATATATTTTCCTGAATTTTTATTAAATTTTTGTGGATTTTATATTATTTTTGTTATTTTAATATACTTATGAAAGATTATAGGTATAGATTTTGTAATTTTATATTTTGGTTTTTGCTTTATAATTTTTATTTATTTTAAACGTTTTATGATTTTTAGTTAATTTTTGAAAATGTTTTATTATTTTTATCCGAATTTAAAGTTGAAAATGATATTTTATTGAAAAGAGAATTTTATTCATGATTTAAAAATAGTAGAAACAACAAAATCTTTTTATTTATTTATAGTAAAAAGTAAATGAAAATATCTTCAAAATGATAGGTTGTGCATTTTTATGTGAGTTTTCTTGAATTAATTATGATTTCTCGAAGTTCTTATATATTTTGCATTTTTTATTAGTTTCAATATTCAAAATTAATTTTATTTTTGATTTATTGTGAAAAATATTGTAACATATTGTGTAGGTAATTTTTATAGATTTTTTAGTTGTTTTTATAATTTTTATGGCTTTTAAAGTTTGTTATATATTTTTTTTGTATTTTAATGATTTATAAAAAAATAGAAAATATTTTTATTTTTGAAATACTATTTAATACCATATAGAGTATATAATGCGATATTTATACGTATTTTTATTGTATTTTTTATATTTTTTATTTTATTAAATACGTATTATAATATGTATAGAATAAGTACGCAGTGTAAGGGTATAAATGTTATATACTGGAAATCTGGGGGTTACGAGCGTAGTATGCAGAAGTAGCAAGGGCTAGAGCGCAATTATCCCAGCAGAGCACGTGCGTGCTTACGTAAATGTAGCTCGACTAGAGACATCTTCATCAATCAACGAAAGATGAGGGTTGTATTGCAAAAAAACCTAGATAATATCTCGTGCGCCGCTTAATCAATTAAAGCGGCGAGATAGTTTTGCGTCAAACACGTGGTAGAGGTGCAAGCCGTGTGATGACTTCTGATCGTGTGGTTTCTGTAGAGTATGATAAATAAGAGGTATTATTCCCCTTTTGTTCTGAAGACGATGGTTCAAATTGAAGTACATATCTTCGAGGCGGTGGCGTTGGTTGGCTTATTCATGTATTCGCGTGATCAGATCAGAGGTGATTTCCGATCACGTCTACGAGCGACGCGGTGGATTTGTTGCTCCTCGTTCAGACTTCGCTCAAGTTGCAGGCAGTTACAACGGAGTTCAATGAAGCTTCGAGGTTCGATTCATGTATTCAGATCCTCCGGGTGTTTCGTAGTTCTATTAGCGATTGGATCTCGAATCCCTTCAGGTGTTGCGCGTTGAAGCTTCAGACGACTGCACGACCTCACTTGAGGTGGTTGAATGAATATCTAGGTTGATGCGACCTTCAAATGCGGATCGAATCGAGAACGGTCTCAAAGTTGCGTGTATCTCCAAATGAATGGTGTAGGACTCGATCAGATGCAGATGATGTTCACGCTTCAAATGAAAGCTTCGATTGTTGCTGCTATGGTATTCCTGGAGATCAATCTGCATGTTAACCTGCAGGATAAAACTAAGGCTCGAGGACTCGATCCTCGGCTAATCGTCAGAGAAAATGGATGATCAGTAAGGTGAGATAGAATAGGAAAATCAGGGGTTTAGAAGATGGGAATGGTATTGAATCGATGAATCAAAATCTATTGGAATGGATTTAAGAATAGAAATCACAGGGATTGAGAGGAATCGAAGAGAAGAGAAGAGACTGAGAGGAGAAGATGAAGGAAGGAAAGGGGAGTAGTAGAGAAGAAGGATTTAACCTGGAAGGTGAATAAAGGGAGTTGCCTGTGGGAGGAGTTCGAAGGAGCTCCTAGGTAATGGCCTCGATGCACAACAGAGCAGAGGTTGAGCACGGTGGAGGCGAGCTTCAACACCACGACGGATCCCGCCGGTCTCCTTGCTTTCAACCTCGCTACAAGGATGGATGGAGGACTCTACTGTCACCAAACCCTCCCTCACTCGGAGCTCACTAGACTCGAAAGTAGAGAAATGGTGGATCATTCTCCAGCCAGGGGGTTAAGGGTTTATATAGGGTTAGGTTTCGTGGGATGCACAAAGGCGCCTAATGAATCTATGATTCATTAACATTCTGTCTGCATTTTGTCTTAAACCCTTAACAAATACATGTAAATATCCATTAATTTCCACTTTTTAACAAAACCCTATTCACAAATAAAAATGCCTTTTTATGCATTAAAAATATGTAAATAAATAAAAGAATAAAAATAAAGAAATAAAAAGAAGGCAAATTGTAGATATGTATATATGTACAATATGACTTATAAAATAAATATAGCTGAAGGATATATTTATAACCCAATCTCCGAGGCCAAGTCAACATGGATTGGTCGACAAATAAATAAGTAGGGGGAGATAAGGAAAGAAAACAAATAAAAAATATTTAATCTTTCAATCTACATACTTCTCATTATTTATCCAATAATTATCAAAACTTCAATAATTTGTAATATATTCATATGAACATATTTCTCACAAACTCTTTTCCTAATTATTTCTAAAAATGTATAAAAAATATAACAATAAGTTAAAAATATTATCTTGTATACATGCTAAGAAATCCAACCTGTAAATTGTCAAAATCTCAACTTCCAAACATCATAACTTTCTCATACAAACTCCAATTTCACTCTACTCACTTTAAAGTTCATAAAATAATATTCTTTAATTAATGGAGATGATTTCACTAAAATTGTAGTATGTTTGTAAAAAGTCAGTTTTGGGACCTAACCACAATTGGGTTTTTGGGTTGTCTAATTTATTTAGAACATGTTATTTATTGTTTTAATGATTTTATAATTTTAATTATTTTCTTGATCTTGTGTTTTAACTCTAATTTATTTCATAATTTTTGGAGCTTATTTATTATTTTAAATGAATCAAAACCCCTAATTTATAGGTAAAATTGAACTACATAAGTTATACCCGTATTTATTAATATACTTAAATTAATTTGTTAAAATACAGAAAAATTAACATATACTTTATTTATTATTCTAATAATTAATAAAATATAAAAAATGGTATGCTATTTCTGAATTTATTAAATTAAAAATCCAAAAACTATTTATTAAGTATTAACTATACCTATTTATTAATATAATATTTATATTTCATAATTTTTTATTATTTATTTAAACTAATTACACCATAATTTATATAAATATATTATTTACATTTTTCATTTATATACCTATTTAAAATAACATTAATTACTATTTAATCCCTATTTATTAATCTACTTATTGATTCTGGCCCACCAGGTGTTGACATGTGTCAACACCTGGTTCATCTTCTTCAAAGAACCCAGGCTATTCGTATGTTCTAACAACCCAACTTCCATCAGTTTCCCCACGTCTCTCCTAACTCCTAAACCCGATCTAAACCCTTCGTTGCATTCTACTAACAACCATCCTTCACGCCATCCATTGATCTCTATCCAATCCTCCATCGATTCACTTATAAAAAGCCATCAAAGTCCACCATTAATAACTAACTTCAACTGAGGAAGGTTGAAAGCTCCAACTAAGGTCCCCGTATGGAAGAAGGTTGATCGGAGGATAGTTCCAAGGCTCCAGCTCGCCTTGCATCGCCGCCGCCGCGCACGTCCAACTCCGAGAAGCTGACCCATTGAGCAACGACCAGCAGAAGTCCTATACTATGCAAACACATGTCATTCCTCCTTGTTCTCCCTTTTTACTTTTTGATTTCCATGCCATTATTAGTCTAGTTAAGTACGTAATTAGGACCTTGTAATCATTTTTAAACGCACATCCAATCCAACCTTCAAATCCACTTCAATATTATTCAAATTCGCACTCCTTTTATCTCCCATTTTCACTGTTTTCTTACTTCTAGAAACACCTTATTAGAATATGCAATTCTCCATAATTGAGGTCTATTCTTGCACGAATTGAGCATAAAAATTTACATTGCAGGTATACTCATCATCTCGAGCAATATGTAATCATCTAGAGCACCTTTTCCTCGAAGAATGCTCAAGCAACGAATTCATCTTTCCAACCGTCTTTCATAGCCAACGGTCATCTTCATCGACGTCCAGCCGTGCTTCCCTCCACCTCGGAGCCACTCACCCACAGGCGAGCTCGAGGGGTGTAGGAGACACCCCTCCAGCCCTGTAGGAGGCCAAAGAACTCCGTCGTTTGCTCGAGATAAAGCGGAGAAGAAGACGCCGCCACTGCATCTGCTAGAAAGGGGAAGAACATGAAGAACAACCCAGATCTACAGGTTGCTATCACGTATCCCTATTGGACGGTCCAGATCACGCCTCATCGTCTAATCTCAACCACTCAAATGAACCGGTGGTAATTTTGCATATTAAATCCAAACGAAGTACCACAATTCATCCCCGCTCCAGCAAGTTTCTAGATTTGAATTTAGGTCCCTGCATAGGGACCTAAATGTAAAACTTTTAATTTTCATTTCATTTTATTCCCTACCTAGGACTTTTCTATAATGGAACTTATTACTTATTCTTGCACTTATACCCTTGTATTCTAGGATAACTTTGGACCTTATTTTGGTTTCATTTTTTGTCGAATTTTTTAGGGTAGTTACACAACTACCCTAGCAATGATTCTTGATATTTTTCATGAATTTTTAGTGCTTATTTTTTCTTGCTTTGATTTTTGTAAAACCATGATTGTTTAAAGTCTTTTGTTATATTTTTCAAGAAGAAAATAAAATCTCGAAATTGTCTTCTTTTCTTGAAAGTTGTACTAAAGGTATTCTGCCTCCTCGAGTTCGACCCAGGGGAACTTACCTAGATAAAAATTAGTTTAAAGGATAAAACAAGAGAGAAATCGATTCTTTTACTTCATTCTTTTTATCTCTCAAGTTTTATCTTTATTTTATTTGATCAATCAAAATCCGATCATCGCGATTCTTTCTACACCGATGACATACTTTTCTCAATTAACTGCGGGCCGGATTTCGGTTCATCAAAATGGCGCCATTGCTGGGATGGCGTTAACTATACTTCAGTTTTCGACATCATCTCGAGATTTTTCGTCCTTCTTGAGTTTTACGATTTTTCAGAGTTTCTGCGGTTTTTGTTTGATTTGTTTTTACAGCTTTTATCAATCTTTTTCAGCTTTTACGATTTTTATCAAGTCTCTTTAATTTCTTTTATAGTTTTTGTTTGTTTTAATTTTTACAGCTTTTTATGTGTTTGTTTTTCTAATAAATTTTGCAATGCCTGTAGGATCAGCCAGCTTCTTTGGAAGCTAAGTCAGTTGAAAGTGCAGATATTGACCCCTTCTCTCACGGGTCGGTTGCAGAGGAGCAGAATTAGTTAGATTTTTTTAGAACTTGTGTATTATTTTTGTAAAAAAATTAAGGGCACTTGCCCATTTTTCTGTTTTTGTAGAAGGGGCCCCGTAAGGGCATCCCGAACTTGTACCTTCCTCCCTTCTTTTCAGGGTCTGTTTCACCGAGTACCGTGCATTCGGGGGAGCTGGACACCCACCACGGTTTTCTCGCATCGACGGTTTTCTGCGACTTTTTCAAGGTTAGGTGCATGTTTAGGTTTTTGATTTCTTTTCTCTGCTTGCACCTTCGTAGTTAGTTTTAGGACTCCCAACCTAGTTGCATGCCTATTTAAGATAAATAAAAAAGAAGAAAAATCGTTAGACGTGTATTGAAAAAAATCCAAAAAAGAGATAACCCAAAAATAAAATTGGGACTGCTAAAATATCTGACCTAAAATAAATATATAGGATCATTTGATTTTGGAGAGCAACCCCTAACACACGGATTGCAGGTACACTTTCAGGATCTGTGAGTAAGAAACGACACTTAAGGTTAGAACTAGAGTCCGAGTTTCTTTCGATATACTACTTAGTCCATACGTATAATCACTGTTCTTCAGTGGGGACTCTCGGGTAGCCGGAAACAGTCCGATTTTCCTTAGCAGAATGGGGGTTTAGAGGATGCCACAATAGCACGGTCCTCAAGTAACACAGGTAGATGGAAATCTGTACTTACTCCCATATTGGGTGAGAATAAGTGATTTCCTGTAAGGACCCGGGACCATATTTCAGGGAAATTTCGGGCACCTATCAGCTCACGATAATCTGTGATAAGGCATGTTTGCCAAATAACCCTAAAACCGACAAGATAAATGACCGAACTTTAACAATCATCACCGAGTTGTGTTTGTGAATCTAGGGTTGCTTTGTGTTTTCTTGTGTGGTGTGTTTTACTGCATCTTATACGCCTTCACCCTTGATCTCTTGATTTGACATCATGATCTCCCGATATCCTCTTGACATCGAAGATGATGATTTGACGGATTTTACCAGATCCATGAGCTCTTGATGATTCACCGTCTGTCATACTCTTCACAAACTTGGGATAACCCTCTTCCCGAGTCAATCCCATCTAATCACGATGATTCACCTCAAAGTATCATCTATTTCTCATTTACATTTTTCACTGAGCTCTTATGAGACTTTTTCCTTCCTTGAAGATTTAAAGAATATAGCTCTAGGGAAGGGACCAATCGAGGACCGATCAGCTGTGGACCGACTGACTAGAGAGCGACATACAGATGGAAGACTAGATCCAACTGTAGACATTACTACATGGATTCTAAACACACTACATCAGATGAATTTACATATCAAAGATCAATTTAGAGTCCAGAACGAGCTGCGAGATGAGATAGTTGCACTGAGAGTAGGAGCCAGGAACCCACCATCGCTTACCATGGTTCTCGCAACACTACGAGACGAGTATGACCCACGAGCCATGATGCTACATCACTGGATTTGGTTACCATTGAATCAAGGGCCATACAAGCTATGATCGTCCTTCATATCTTTTCCTTTCAAGTTCTACGAGAATGCTATAGAGGAGTCGTTTACCTTTCTACAACAATTCGAAATGATTTACGGTATGTATAGATATCCAGGTGTTACACAGGAGGCTGTTCACCTTAAAGCCTTCCCCTTTGGCTTAGTAGATAAGGCGCTCTACTGGCTTAGTCATTTGGGGAGGGAGATCTCAATGTGGGATGATCTAAAGTCCACGTTCCTACGTAAATTCCTTTGGGACGGATAAATATGATAAGGAGTTAGATCTCCAATTTCACCTAGTTGCCGAATGAATCATTTCACAAGATGTGGGATCAATTCAAGGACCTTACTGAGATACCTTTGAAGGTGCTAGTGCAAAATTATTTCAGAGGACTCCAGCCGGATGTCCAGGGCCTTGTAAGCACCGCATGTGGTGGCAGTTATCTGAATCAGGATGCCGAGTCTATCTGGTCCACCTTTGAGGGGATGGTAGAGAACTCGAGAGTCGTTGACTCTAATCGGGCATTCCAGAAGGCCCCACAACCACCACATCATCGAGAGCATTAAAAGATGGTAAATATTTCAGATTCTGAATCAAATATCAACATGGGATTCATGAATAATTAATTGACTTTGGTAGATGTGATTTAGAAGCAAGTTCAGGATATTCAGCCGATGCGAGAGTTGGAGAAACTCTCGTCACTTCCTCAGCAGCTGAGCGATCTGACGAAGAAGGTGACAGACTTACAACTTCAGTACCAGTAGTCTCACTCTTCTTTGACTTCTCAACCTATTCGGAGATCCTTACCCGCTCCTCCCACCTGACAGATTCACTTTGTCCAGAATGAGCCGGTTCAAACTACTGAGACTCTACAGATTGATTGGCATGAGGACCCATCCTATGCCGACTCAAGCCAGATCACCAGCACTAGAGACGTTGTTGTTGAGTCTCAAGCCACTCTTGAGATCAATGGGATATGGTACGCTCTGATTTAGCTGTCATCATATTTTACCCCTCAAAGCGTACACCACCAGTAACAGCCGTAGCACTACAACCATCTGCAACATGGACACCTGCATTTTCAGCACTGCCAGAATTACAAAGCCACAGCAGTCTTACTAGCACGCCTATCAGAGACCACATTCTTTTCACCATCCTGCTTCGCATTCGCATGCTATCATTACCATCAACAACAATAGTCACCATATACTTGATGAATCCACATTTCATCATCTTTATTATGTCTTTTTGGCCTAAAAAACCCTAGCAAATGCATATTAATACCCTTAATTCCTGCATCTTAGCATTCATGCATGTGTGTGTAAATAGTGTGAAATACTGTTTTTAAAGCCAAAATAATATAATAAAGAAAAAGAATAAAATTTTGTAAATATTTTATGACCCGAAACCCCGAGACCTGGGCATCTAGATGAATAGGTCGACAAGGAATAAAGTAAGGGGAGATAAGGGCCAGATACCAATAAAGATTTCCTTTTATTTAATTCATTCTTTATTCATTTTGGGACTTATTTTTGGTTCTACTTTTTATACATCAAATAAAGAGACTTTGCACATGAAAGTTGTAGATAATTAAATAAAGAAAAATACAAAATTTATTTCATACAAAAATAATGTACAGATAAAGGATACGATATGAATAAGATTCTAGAATCCCAACTTCCCAGACCTGTATCTCTCTAATAAAAACTCGAAACGCATCAAACTCATCTTTAATTGTATATAATTTGAAATAAGCTATTTAATGAAGGTGGTTTCACATTTGGCGGAGCTACTGTTTCAAAGTTGAGTTTTTGACCCCTCTTGTATATTGTACAGATTAAAATATTTATTTTATTTATTATTTATTATTTTTACAAGTTTAAATTTTTATGATTTTGTAAATATTATTTATAATATATGTGTACTTTAAAATCATAATAAAAACCTAAAGAAAATACAAAAATAAAATACCTGTATATAATGCATAGGTATAATACCTGTACATATACCTATAAAATTACTATTTCTATTTTATTAAGTATGCAAAGCACTTCAGAAAAATAAAATAAAAATATATTTAAGTGTATACAAATGTTTTATAAATTTTTAAAATAATAAACAAAATAAATAAAATTAAATATATATAAAAAATAAAATATTAAAATATATAGATATTTATAACTTTATAGGCCTAAAAAGGCAACTTATATTTTTATACCTCAGAAAAATAATTAAAAATCATATTAAAATACTTCATAAAATAACAAATATTTTTAATTTTATAACCTAAAAATAATAAATTCATTTACTATTTTTTAAAATATTTTCCAAGGCTTTTTCCTGGTTGGTCCACGTGGACCAACCAGGAGGCGGTCAGTGTTGACCTCAGTCAACTATCTACCCTTCGACCTATGGCGTGTCAGACCTCATTTTTCACCGGTTTTTGTCAAGTTTTCCAGCTCGATTCTTGCACCATTTCACGCAACACCCTTCTTGACTTTTGCTCCTCGTTCATCCCTCTTTCACGCCCTTTCGATTTTTCGGGGAATGGATCATCGATCCTCCCGTTCTCCCTCAGTCTATGGAGCCCGATCGTCAACCCTTCAAAAGGCTCCATGACTTTCATTTGAAAATTGAGTCCCTTTTGGTCCACCATCCTCCTCCCTTTCGTGCTCCACGGGTAGCTGGAGGTGACAACTCCATCCCCCTGTCGTTAGGCGAGTCGAGGAAGGCCAGAGGCACCTCCACCACCTCCGCCAACTCCGGCATCGAGGTCCCCCACCTCAGGTATACCACCTTTGAGGTCGTCTCTTTTCTTTATTTTCTTTCGTTACTTTCATTCGCCGTAGCATTAGGATTAATATCCCATCATTAGCTTCGCAATCCACCCACTGAATCACCCAAACGTTCACCCTCGCCGGAGCTCACTCCGGCCACCCATCTCGCGCCGTCGTTCCATGTTCCCATTCCACCACCACGGGGTTGAGGCATTTTGCCCTCGACCCTCTCACGTTTCTTGCAGGTCTTGCGCACCACAGAAGAACCTAGGGCTCATTTTGAGCCTCACCAGAGGATCGAGGAGCCACCCAGATGCGACGTCTCCCCCAGCGAGCTCCGGCCACCGCTGGAGTATTTTGGAGTGCCAGGAGATAGAGGACTGCCCCAGGAGGGAGACGCGCCATTTTGGAGCTCGAGAGCACGCTGGAGGGCCGTGATTTCTTCCCTGTTCTTCATCCGCGGCTCCCCGTTGTTGGATCTTGGCCGCCTCTCTAGGTGTACAACCACCGTTAGATCTCCTCATACCGCCAGTCGTCCGATCATCTTTGGATATCTAATCATGGTCGCTAGATCGTGAACAGTCATCGGCCATCCATATCGCTCCACGTGTCTAGTGATGGTTCTAGCACTGTCGGATCGCCTAGCTTTGGGTATTTTGCATTTTCTACCCTCAGCATTTTTGTAATTAATATATAGTTCATAAACTTTCATCTGCAGTGTAAAAGTTTTGTAATATGTGCATTAGACCCCCATACTTTCGGTATTTGCATATAGGTCCTTGTCCACGTCACCTCACGTAACTCATGCACGTGGGGTGGTGGGCATTTTGCAATAACCCCCGTGTGGGTTCTCTTATTTCAGTTTAGTCCAGGAACTTATTTATTAAGTGTAATATTTTTGGAAAAAATTGCAAGTATGCCCTCAAGGTTTTTGTATTTACATTTAGGTCCTCCCCAGGCGCATGCCAGTCGCGTGCAGGGCTGGGCTTTTTGCAGGCGTACCCTTGCGGGTCTGGATATTTGCATTTGATCCTGGAACATTGTTTATTAGTTATATATTTTGTGGGAAAATTGCACTTTGGCCCCTGAGATTCTGGATATTTACATTTATACCCCTGCCAGTGTTGATTTTTTTATTTGTTGTCTCTATTTATTTCATGCATCTATAAAATCCTAAAAATCACCAAAAAATTAACTTAGGTTTCTGTTTCATTTCTTTTTCACGCTATATTTTTATTTTGCATTTTTTTTTGCATTTTCATATTTATAAAAATTCAAAAACATGCATTTTCTCTACTACCTGCATTAGAAAATACCTAAAAATATAAAAACCCCTTGAAAAGTTCCAAAAAAATATATTTTGTGTTTTTAGTGTGTTTTGACTTCTGTCCAAAAATCATAAAAAAATCAAAAGAAAACTCCTAAAAATTAGAAAACCCCTTAAAACTTCATAAAAATATTAGAAATTCCAGAAAAATCCTAAAAATATAATTTTTCTCTCTGAATTTTCTCTGTTTGATTACATTTATCTTAAAATTAATTTGAGGAATTTTGGACTCTTTTTGATATTTCTCATCCTCATTTTAATCTCGACCAGCAACTTTGTTCACAGTTTTTCAGTATTTTTACCTTTAAAAATACCAAAAATTAGGAAAAGTCTAAAAAAATCACAAAAACATTATAAAAATATAAAAAGCCCAAAAAGATTTCATTATCTGAATTTTGTTTATTTTTACCTGTTTTTATTAATTCCTTATCTCTCTTTTCTTATATTAAATATATTCTCTTTTTTATAAATTAAAAGAAAAAATATAAAATATAAAAAGGAAATATAAAATCAGAAAATTAAAAATCAAATATAAAAATATAAAATTAAAAATTAAATAAAAAAAATAAAAACCCACAAAATAGCACACTTGTAGGCATTTGATCACTTTCACATTTTGAGCACTTATTTTTAGATCTATCTTTCTTTCTCCCTATGTTCAACCTCTACACATACTTGCACTATACACTTTTGTTGTAGAGTTATAATAAATTTTAACTCCACATATTGCTTGTCATTATTTGATTGTTGTTGTGGGTTAATTGTTGACTTAATCCGTATTTCTGAGCAGTCAACGCATCGATTATGTTCCTGCCTTGTGTGGAATACATGACCGCCTGATTTCTGGGCTAATAAAATGGCGCCGTTGCTGGGGAGCAACAACGCGTAGATCGTGTTTTGCTTGATTGTGATCACTTGTCTATATTTTTGCCTTATTTATTTGCTCATTTATTTGATATAATTGTTTGACTTGTCTAATCACCCTCTCTTGTTGACTTGGTGCGAGGAACTGCGGATCGAGGGAGGCACCCCACCCTAGGTGTCTGTGCACCCACGTGAAGGCGGTTGGAGAGTCTTGACCTAGCATCAAATGAGGCAGGGAGGACTTGAGAAGACAGTCACATTTTGAGCATTTCTTGTATTTATTTACTTGTGTAATTTTTGTGAGAGAGAGACCACTATTTGTTGTAATAATACAGGTACCTCGAACTCTG
The DNA here is from genome assembly GCA_037367405.1 of Ottelia alismoides. Taxonomy (NCBI): domain Eukaryota; kingdom Viridiplantae; phylum Streptophyta; class Magnoliopsida; order Alismatales; family Hydrocharitaceae; genus Ottelia; species Ottelia alismoides. The sequence continues at coordinate 441,477 of JAZKJV010001482.1, forward strand.
GACACTCGGGCCTAATTTTCAAGTGATTGTTTACTTGGGGGCTCACCGCTGTTTTCATGGTTTTCATTGCATTTTTTATTTTTTTTATTTTCCAGTTTTATTTTATTTCTTTTGTGTGATTGAGCCCTTAGGTGTATGAATTGCTTGGCGATAGAGTAAGTTCAAACACACTAATCACCATTGCATGCTCCTATAGAGAACGTTTGAACTTAGTCAAAATCTTGAAAATCGTGCTTCACGATAATAGCATCTTCTCGTCCTAGGATGATTTCATCGGCTTGCATTTGCATATAGATAAGTTTCAATTCTGCTAAGCAACCTTGCATGTAGAGTGCTGGAGGCAAGGTGAGCATTTATGCTTTAACATACATCATCATTTTGTCGCTTGCATTGCTTTTCCGACTCTATACCTCTGAGTTTGATCACCTAGGTGCTAAGTAAAATTGACTCCTCGATATGCTCGTGCATTCTCATTAAAAATCCAAAAAAAGTGGTAACCAATAAAATTGGGATTGCTAACATTACTTGACCCTAAAATTAACCAAAAAGAAAATCAATTGTCTTGGGGCGAGTAATCCCCTCATTGTCTTCGCTTTACATTGCTCGCGCACCCCCTAAGGACTAGTGCCCAAATCCTATCAAGCCTCCTAAGTGTTTGCGCAATTTTTGACTTCTCACCTAACTCTAAAACATACAAGATAAAAAGACCGCTCTTTTGCGGTCTCTACCGAGCTGAGTAGGTGAATTGAGGGTTTGTATTGTGTGAGTTTGCTTGTGATTGTTTGTGTATCCTAGATCGCTTCTGCGCATTTGCGCCTTCTTCTCACTTCTCTTGACTTGACCTTCGTGTTCTCCCGATCATTTCCTTTTGTTTTTGAGATGGACCCCTGGAGCATTTTCTATCCGGACTTTGCGGATCCCTCGTTCACTCCAGACGATCCACCGCCCTTTTACCAGGAGGACTCTCCTCCTACTTTTTCTGATTTTGTACATACCCGCTTCAGCCACAGTATCTGACCTCGGATTTCTACCCACCTCCATCTTCATATTATCCACCTCCATCTTCACAACCTCCACCTTCACAATCTCCACCTTTACTTCCATCCGAGACTGATCTGTGGGAGTCACCTCCCTTGATCTCCATGAGTGCTATCTTGAATCGAATGATAGAGCACATTAATTTGATGAATGATGATCTTGCTATCTTGAAGAAAAACTAGATTAACGTTCCATTCGTCGAGGTTACAGATTTCCTTGTGGGTGATCATGGGAGATTGCAATCGCCCAAAACACAAAAAAATAAGAAAAATAAAACACAAAAAGATTTCGGGAGACACATGATTGAGTCAGACTGTTAGGAGAGTGCTCACTTGCCAGACCCGTTGACCACACATTCATTCACACTTAGTCCCACCTTTGACGCCGAGGATGTCGCTGTACAGATTGCTCTTGGCATGCCTCGTGTACATGCTGATTCCGACCTTCTCCCTTGTATGGAGGAGGTCCAAAAATCAAAAAAATGTTGACTGAACCCGAAGTGGTGGCCACTATTCATGAGATCATCCAAGCCCCACTTCAGCAGGCCATGACCCAATTATCTACTCCTCTTCCCAAGAAGAGAAAGCGGAGGAGCAGATCTGAGCATCATATCTTGACCATGGCCACTGCCCACGTCATCACACAAACCGTCCCATTCCTAGGAAGAGGAACACAACTACAATATTCATCACCTGCACCATCTCTGACCATACTTGTGACCACACTCTCTTGGACGGTGATGCTTTGATTAATATTATACCCTTCTCGCTGGTACAGTCTCTTCACTTAGGGCCTCTCAAGAAAACCAGGATGATCGTTCAGTTTGCTGATGGATCTATAAAGAGGCCAAAGGGTATACTAGAAAACACCGTCATTTCGATTCAGGGCATGAGCTACCATGTTGATTTTGTCGTATTGCCCATGGAGATCTCCATAGGGGAGCCTTCTCCAATCATCCTATGGCGACCATTCCTCGCCTCTACGAGGGTCGTTATTGACTATGGATCAGGAGAGATTTGCTTTATCTTGTTGACAAGAGCAATGTGACCACCATCACATCCACTACCGAGCAGAGATCTGCATCTGATGCACCTTCACCGATTTTAGCTGACTCCAAGGCCTATGACCTATCTGATGATATTAGAGAAGTTTGCTTTATGACCACTGATGAGATCCGAGAAATCCTCTGAAAAGGGGAAAGACTCAGAAAGCATAGACCTTGAAGTTCCTCCTTCTGGTGTGTGGCATTGTGTTGATGAAATCCACGGGATTTACATGATTGATACCATAGAGCGGAGGGCAAACACCAAGACTAGACATGATGGACCTGGTTTGACTACTTCCACTGATAAGTTCATTCCTGGTCACTCTAAAGTGGTTATGATTGAGGCCGGTTATGATCTTAATGCTTATTTTCAGAAATTCGGGCCTTTTGATGAGAAAGATGATCTGGTTGAGATTATAGAAGACGAACAAAGTTCGACTACTTCCACCGATGAGTTCGTTCCTTTTGGTTTTGACCTGGACAATACCTTGCAGGACGACTCCGATTACACTTCTTCCGATGACGATGACTTCTTCCCATTCCACTTTGATATCAACGAGACTCCTAAGGCCAGACCTGACCGCACTTCTTCCATTCACCCGTATGTGCCTTCATACCCTAGGGTCCTTGAGGATCTTCACCCTATCGACCCTGATCGGCTTTCGTCCATCATGGATCCCGATGTTGACCTGCACCACACCAGATCTATTCCTCAGTGGTCCCGCAAGAAGGTTCGCTTTCAACCTTTTTGATCTGTGTACATCCATCTCTATTGTACATTCTCTTTTGTTCACTCCGTCCCTCTATCGTTTCGCTCAATCACCCATTCTCGTGTGTGCCTTGCTTAGGACGTACTTTGTTCTAAGTATAGGGGGGTGAATGAGCTGAGTGTTCATTCTTCGTTCCGTTTCATTACTCCTGTCGTTGCCTATACTTAGGGCTTCTTTTACTCTAAGTATAGGGGGAGTGATGTGTACATTATCATGATCTATTCTTCCATCTTTTGATCTCTTTTCTTCTTTTCTTCTTTTCCTTTTCTCTTCTCTTTTTCTACCGAAAAAGGTGTCGCCCCTTGTAGACAATCTTCTATACTTAGGACGTACTTTGTCCTAAGTATAGGGGGGTGTGCACCCCGAGTTCTCTATTCTTTGATCCTCTCCATTGTCTCCTCTTCTTGTCTATACTTAAGGATATCTTACCCTAAGTATAGAGGGAGACAATCTGAGTACGATATGTTAATTCCCACCCTTGACCCTCCCTACTTTGTGTACAATCTCCTATACTTAGGATTATTTGATCCTACGTATAGGGGGGACGGTCAACTTCTCATTCGCTCATTCGTCTTTTAGTCGTTATTCTTTAGACTTGTCTATACTCAGTACGAGTTATGTCTTCTCTTTTCTATCCGATCTATGAGGACATAGCTCAAGCTAAGTATAGGGGGTTGTATATAATGTGTATATACTTTAGCCATAACTCATACTTTCGTATTTTATTAATAATTATGGCTAATAATTCTTTAAAATTCACTAAAAAGATGCTATTATTCCTCAAATTCTTTTTGTATGTACTAATTAATAAATCAGGTGAAAATATTTTTTGCAAAATGTTTGAAAAATAGTTTGAAAATCTTTGTAAAAATCTTTTGAAAACTATTTGGAAAATGTTTTATTACATGTTTTCAACCTTTGTAAAAATTATTTTGTTTATAAAATTTTATTTTCTTTATGTGAAATAAAATGTTTGAAAAATGATTTGCAAATGGTTTGAAAAATGGTTGTAAAAATATTTTGAAAAATCTATCTATACTGTTTGAAAAACCTTTGCAAAATGATTTTCAAATGTGTGTACATGTTTGTAAAAATTTTTTTGGGCTATAGTTTTTCAAATTATTTGTAAAATGATTTTCAAATAAGTTTGAGGAATATAAACATCACATCTAAAATTCTTTATTTTATATTTTTAAAATTGACCACTTACCCTTGTAAATTCTTAAAATCCACTTCTTGTAAATATAAGAAGCATTTTCGTGTAAATATTTTAACCTACTTTTTAGCCAAAAATCTTTGTTTTCAAAAATTCCAAAAACATTTGCAAAATTAAAATACCAAAAGCATATGAAAAATCTTTTTGAAAAATACAAAAAATGTATGTGCATCATCTTTTCAAAAATCCATAAAAAGTTCAAAACCTTTGAAAATTGCATCACAAAAATATTTTCTGCATTCTACATAGCATTCCATAGCATGAGCATTTTTCGGGTTGAGTTTGATACTTGAACAAGTCTAAGTAAAATCTGAAGATTGGAGCTTGATTGGACCTTAAAATGTACCTAATAACAGGAACCTTATAGGAACTGGAATTGAGGTACTTCCGGTCTAGTTGACTTAATTCTTTGAGGATCACAAGACTTAGTTCAATGGATTCTTGACTGCCTAAGTAGAGTATTTCGGAGCACACGCACGACTCTTGTTAATAATGACCTAACTTGGACACCTGCACCTCTTACATGGCTCGACTTAGTTGGAGTGGTGAGGGGATCGGATTTGTCGGTATGAGATGCACACAAGTGGAAACACTTGTCCTCCTCTAGGGAGGGAAGTGCACCCCAAACCGTCCAGTGTTGAGGAATTCTAAAGATAGAAGAGTGTGGGTTGCGATAAAGCTTCAAAAGAGGGATAGTCTACTGGCTCAAGAGGAAAACTCCCTATGTAAATTCTGTTGTATATAGTATTTAAAAAAAATGGACATGACTGTACAAAAATAAAATGTCTGCAAAATTATGTGAATATGTTGTATAGCCAATAAGAAAGCTTGAGTTCCAAAGTTATATCATGTGAGCCTGCAACTGGATGACTTGACTACACTGGTCTTGCATCCTAGGATAGGTAGCTACACTGGCTACCGTCCATTCTCCTCTCCATCCCCTCCTCTTGAGCTGGTTGCCATTTGAACTTAGAAGGGAATACCCCACTCCTCGAAGAAGGAGTTGTTGGATTGGGGAATCATTAGGTTGTCGTACTGGAGAAGTCAGTCTCTTTGTCATTCTAGTTGGGGAGAGCCACTATCACTAAAACTGTACGAGTCAGATTCATAGTCGTAAGGGTTTGTGTATGAGTTGAACTATTTCTGACCTTGCTATTGAGGAGACTTGAGCAGAGTTTTGGGATTCTCGAAGGCCATTGGATTTCAAATCTGGTTATCATTAAGGTTCTGACCACACTAAAATTCCAAAGGTCCGACTTAAGCTCCAAACTTTGATTTTGTGTTTGATAATTAAATTTAATCCACATTTCTTCTTTTTCTTTTCTTTGATTTTCTTTCTCCACTTATTGCATAAGTGTTTGCTAGGGACTGGCAAAGGCAAAGTATAGGGGGATGATGAATCCACATTTCATCATCTTTATTATGTCATTTTGGCCTCAAAAACCCTAGCAAATGCGTATTTATAACTTAATTCCCGCATCTTCGCATTCATGCATGTGTGTGTAAATAGTGTGTAAAATACAATTTTAAAGCCAAAATAATAGAATAAAGAAAATAAAAGAAAAAGAATAAAATTTTTGTAAATATTTTATGACCCAAAACCCCGAGACCTAGGCATCTAGATGAATGTGTCGACAAGAAATAAAGTAGGGGGAGATAAGGGCTAGATACCAATAAAGATTTCCTTTTCTTTAATTCATTCTTTATTCATTTTGGGACCTATTTTTGGTTCCACTTTTTATACCTCAAATAAAGAAACTTTGTACATGAAACTTGTAGATAATTAAATAAAGAAAAACATAAAATTTATTTCATACAAAAATAATGTACAGATAAAACGATATGATCTGAATAAGATTCCAGAATCCCAACTTCCCAGACCTGTATCTTCCTAACGAAAACTCAAAACACATCAAAATCACCTTTAATTGTATATAATTTTAAATAAGCTATTTAATGAAGGTGGTTTTGCATTTTGCAGAGCTACGATTTCAAAGTTGAGTTTTTTACCCCTATTGTATACTTGTACAGATTAAAATATTCATTTTGTTTATTATTTATTATTTTTACAATTTTATATTTTTATGATTTTGTAAATTTATTTATAATATATGTGTACATTAAAATCAGAATAAAAACCTAAAGAAAATACAAAAATAAAATACCTGTATATAATGCATAGGCATAATACCTGTAAATATACCTATAAAATTACTATTTCTATTTTATTAAGTGTACAAAGCACTTCAGAAAAATAAAATAAAAATATATTCAAGTGTATAAAAATGTTTTATAAATTTATAAAATAATAAACAAAATAAATAAAATTAAATATATAAAATAAAAATAAAATATTAAAATATATAGATATTTATACCTATATAGGCCTAAAAAGGCAACTTGTAAAAATCATATTAAAATACTTCAGAAAATAACAAATATTTTTTATTTTATAACCTAAAAATAATAAATTCATTTACTATTTTTTAAATATTTTTCCAGGGCTTTTTCCTGGTTGGTCCACGTGGACCAACCAGGAGGCGGTCAGCGTTGACCTCGGTTAACTGCCCTGTGGCGTGTCAGACCTCGTTTTCACCGATTTTTGTCGAGTTTTCCAGCTTGATTCTTGCACCATTTCGCGCAACACCCTTCTTGACTTTTGCTCCTCGTTCATCCCTCTTTCACGCCCTTTCGATTTTTCAGGGAATGGATTATCGATACTCCCGTTCTCCCTCGATCTATGGAGCCCGGTCGTCAACCCTTCAAAAGGACCCCTGACTTTTATTTGAAAATTGAGTTCCTTTTGGTCCACCATCCTCCTCCCTTTCATGCTCCACGGGTAGCTAGAGGTGACAGCTCCATCCTCTTGTCGTTAGGCCAGTCGAGGAAGGCCAGAGGCACCTCCACCACCTCTGCCAACTCCGGCGTCGAGGTCCCCCCTACCTCAGGTATACCACCTTCGAGGTCATCGCTTTTCATCATTTTCTTTCGCTACTTTCATTCGCCGTAGCATTAGGATTAATATCCCATCGTTAGCTTCGCAATCCACCCATTGAATCACCTAAACATTCACCCTCGCCGGAGCTCGCTCCGGCCACCCATCTCGCACCGCCGTTCCACGCTCCCATTCCTCCACCGCGGGGTCGAGGCATTTTGCCGTCGACCCTCTCACGTTTCTTACAGGTCTTGCGCACAACAGAAGAGCATGTGGCTCGTTTTGAGCCTCGCCGGAGGATCGAGGAGCCACCCAGCTCTGCCTCCTCCCCCAGCGAGCTCCGGCCACCACCGGAGTATTTTGGAGTGCCCAAGAGATAGAGGACCTCCCCATGAGGGAGACGCTCCATTTTGGAGCTCGAGAGCATGTCGGAGGGCCGCGATCAGGGCAGGGGAAGGTCGGCTCCGCCGACCTTCTTCCCTGTTCTTCATCCGCAACTCCTCGCCGTTGGATCTTGGCCGCCTCTCCAGGTGTACTGCCACCGTTAGATCTCCTCAGACCGCCAGCCGTCCGATTATCTTTGGATATCTAATCATGGCCGTTAGATCGCGAACTGTCATCGGCCGTCCATATCGCGCCACGTGTCAAGTGAAGCTTCCAGCGCCGTCAGATCGCTTAGCTTTGGTTATTTTGCATTTTCTACCCTCAGTGTTTTTATATTTAATATTTAGTTCATAAACTTTCATCTGTAGTGTAAAAGTTTTGTAATATTTGCATTTGGACCCCCATACTTTCAGTATTTGCATATAGGTCCTTCTCCACGACACCTCACGTGACTCACTCACATGGGGTGGTAGGCATTTTGCAAGGACCCCCTACGGGTTCTCTTATTTCGTTTTAGTCCAGGAACTTATTTATTAAGTGTAATATTTTTGGAAAAATTGCAAGTACACCCTTAAGGTTTTTGTATTTACGTTTAGGTCCTCCCCAGGTACGTACTAGTCATGTGCGGGGCTGGGCTTTTTGCAGGCGTACCCTTGCTGGTCTAGCTATTTGATTTTGTTCCTGGAACTTTATTTATTAGTTATATATTTTGTGGGAAAATTTCACTTTAGCCCCTGAGATTCTGGATATTTACATTTATACCCCTATCAATGCTGATTTTTCTATTTGCTGTCTATATTTATTTCATGCACTTATAAAGTCCTAAAAATCACCAAAAGATTAACTTAGGTTTCTATTTCATTGCTCTTTCATGCTATTTTTAGTTTACATTTTTATTGCATTTTCATATTTATAAACATTCAAAAACATGCATTTCCTCTACTGTCTGCATTAGAAACTATGTAGAAAATATAAAAACCCCTTGAAAAATTCCAACAAATTATATTTTGTTTATTTTAGTGTGTTTTGACTTCTGTCAAAAAATCATAAAAAAATTCAAAATAAAACTCCTAATAATTAGTAGACCCTTTAAAACTTCATAAAAATATTAGGAATTCCAGAAAAATCCTAAAAATATAATTTTTCTCTCTGAATTTTCTCTGTTTGATTACCTTTATCTGAAAATTAATTTGAGGAATTTTGGACTCTATTTGATATTTTTCATCCTCATTTTAATCTCGGTCAACAACTTTGTTCACTGTTTTTTAGTATTTTTACTTCTAAAAATACCAAAAAATTAGGAAAAGTCTAAAAAAACACAAAAACATTTTAAACTATAAAAAGCCTAAAAAGATTTCGTTTTCTGAATTTTGTTTATTTTTACCTATTTTTATTAATTCCTTATCTCTCTTTTCTTATATTGAATATATTCTCTATTTTATAAATTAAAAGAAAAAAATATAAAAAGGAAATAAAAAATCAGAAAATAAAAAATCAAATATAAAAATATAAAATTAAAAATTAAATAAAAAATAAAAAAAGTAAAAACCCACAAAATAGCCCACTTGTAGGCATTTAATCACTTTCACATTTTTGAGCACTTATTTTTAGATCTATCTTGCTTGCTCCCTGTGTTCGACCTCTACACATACTTGCACTATACACTTTTGTTGTAGAGTTATAATAAATTTTAACTCCACATATTGCTTGTCATTATTTGATTGTTGTTGTGGGTTAATTGTTGACTTAATCCGGATTTTTGAGCAGTCAACGCATCGACTGTGTTCCCGCCTTGTGTGTTATACACGACCGCCTGATTTCTGGACTAACCAATCCTCTACAGAGATCTCCTCAGCTGTACGCTACTCAGCTGTACGCTCCGCAGCAGCACACTTAGAGGCAGGAGAGAATAGAGAGCCAAGGTCATCATACCAAGACTGAGATATCTTCACAGGCCCTGACACTGAATCAGATCATGGATATGCTGAGCACTCTTTAGGCCGCGCACAAGACCAAGATGGAGCGGGTTAACCATCATTTGGATGAGTTAACTGCATCCAAGACCACTCTCCTAGCACAGCCTCAGATGAACCTGAATAACAAGAGGAGACACCCAAATCAGGTACGATCTCTATTCTTGAATTCTTATCTAACTTCATACGTCTCAGGAGCAGTAGATCACCACAAGCACCTGATCGGGAAGAGGAGAGAGCACAATATAAGAAGCGAGAGCCGATCCATGATACACATCTTGATGTTGAGGAGGAGGGTAGTAATGATGATGAGGATCAGCAGCTTGACGATCAGAGAGAGGGGAGCGATGTCGAGATAGTTGACATCGGCCTAAGCGAATCAGACGATGATATCACGCCAGACTACGTAGACACTCCCGAAGCTGATGTTTCTTTTCCTATTTTAGAGAGTTTTGTAGATAATTCTGAGATTCTCGATGTACAAGCTAATCCTGACTTAAATAAAAAAGATTTTGTTGTTCCTAAAATTGTTTCTTTTCCCGATGCTTTGTATGGAAAAGGAAATAAAAAATCTAAAAAGAATGTTGTTACTCCAAAGAACGATCATCTATTAAAAGATCACATCTTTTTAAAGATTCCACTCCACGATGCCTTGGATCACTTCCCTACACTCAAGCAACAGCTGAAGAATATATGTACACGCATAAGAAGAAGAAGTCACAAACAGAGAAGCATATCTTGACCAAGGCCATGTCCTATGCTATTCAGAATAGATTACCAAAGAAGAAGAAGGATTCGAGAGCACATTATGTCACATGCAAGATTTCAACAGCCATATTCGATCGCACTCTATTAGATAACGGTTCCTCTATCAATCTCTTACCTTCCTGTTTACTCGACAAGCTCGAGTTAGTCCATCTTTACAAATCCTGCTCGATTCTTCAGTTTGCTGATAGATATGTAAAGATACCCTAAGGGCATTTTGAGTAACGTTATCATAACCGTGCTGGGCTTGCAATTCCCAATGGACATTATTATCCTGGATATGGATTTCCCTACAAAGTTACACCTTACTGCGATCATTATTGGGAGGCCTTTCTTGGAGACTGCGAAGGCCATCTTCGATTATGATATCGGGAAGGTATCCTTTCGTGTCGAAGGCTAGAAGATACATATAGAGATGGCGAGAGAATCACATGCATCGAGTGCCATATCTACAGCCAGTTCCGATGCCTTGAGTTATTTAGCCACAAGTGATTACATGGATGAGGTTCGCCTTGACAACCTTGAGAGGTATCAAGTAGAGACCCATGATATATTAGAAGAGGATGGGTCTGAGACGACAGCTGGAAGTTCTTATGACGGTACCCTATATTTCAGCATGGATGGTGATGACGGCATGGAGCAGCGAACTGATGATTTTATTGCAGATATTTTAGATTCAGAGAATTTACATGATTCCTCCACCTCAGATGATTCAGAGACCGAGTTCCATTTAATTGAGTTATTCTCCTATAGGAGGAATGAGAATGAGCACGACAGCGAGTCAGATGATGTTTTAGACATCTTATGTAGTCCGACTCTAGAGCAAATTGAGATGGTGGATAACCACAATGCAGATACATCTACCACCAGCACAGATCCCATCACACAAATAGATGATGCTACGGAAGAACCAGATCTTACCTTACCAAAACTGAAGACCTTGCCATCAAACAAGAAATATGCTTTCCTTGCGGGACCACATCAAAAGTTTCCGGTCATTATCAATGCATATTTGACCGAAGAGCAAGAATCCCATCTGATGGAGATTCTTGAAAGAAAATACAAGACTACTGGCTGGACTATATCTGATCTCCGCAGGATAAATCCCACTTTATGTTCTCACCATATATATCTTGATCATGACAACAGACCTTCCAGAGAGTTTCAGCGTAGGCTGAATCCCGTCGTACGCGATGTTATCAAGAAAGAGATCACGAAATGGTGCGACGCAGGGTTTATTTATCCCATCTCCAACTTTGGATTGGGTTAGCCCATTACATGTTGTCCTAAAGAAGTCAGGAATTCAGATGTTTAAGTATGAGAGTGGAGAGGAGATTCCAAAGAGAGTAACCACGTCGTGGCAGGTGTGTGTTAATTACAGGAAATTGAACGCCGCGATGAAGAAGGACCGCTTCCCGTTGCCTTTTATTGACCAAGTTATAGAGAGGTTGGCAGGGAAGGAGTACTTATGTTTCCTTGAAGGTTACTCCGGATACAATCGGGTTACTATTGCTCCTGAAGATCAAGAGAAGACCACCTTCACATTTCCCTTCGGCACGTATGCTTTTAGACAGATGCCTTTTGGATTGTGCAATGCACTCGCTACATTCTAGAGGTGCATGCTTGCCATCTTTGCAGACATGGTTGGTGATTTTTTCGAGGTCTTTATGGATGATTTTTCGGTGTACGGTGAGTCCTTTGACAATTGTTTAGCACAGTTAGACCAGGTTCTTTAGAATGATGTGAGGTAGATCTCATTCTGTCTTGGGAAAAGAGCCAATTTATAGCTACAAACAAGATCATGTTGGGGCATGTCATCTCCAAGAAAGGCAAGGAGGTTGACCCTGCCAAGGTGGATGTCATTAAGCATCTCGATCCACCATCCAACATCAAGCAGTTACGGTCTTTCCTCGGGCATGTCAGCTTTTACCGACGATTCATCCAAGATTTCTCTAATATTGCCTGACCATTAACTGAATTATTGGGCAAAGACATCGAATTCTTGTTAGATGACAAATGTCTTAGTGCCTTCCTCATGTTAAAAGAAATGATCATCACTGCTCCTATCTGATGAATCTCAGATTCATCACTCTAAATCTCATTAATTAATCTCAAATCCCTCAAAATCATTGGCATTTGTTCATTTATTCTGCATAATTAGCATTCATTCATGTTTTCATAAGCATTGCATTTTATCCCGAATTTCTGCACAAAATAAGAAGCCAAAAATCCCAGCCAAAATTGACCTGTAAATAGCCTAACTTCCCCGATTTTTAACTAATTCATGCTAACTCTGAATGATCCAAAACCACCTCCACTGTGTACTTATCACTAACAAGAATAAATGAAAAATACAAAAAAATCACTAACCCAAATAAGTGGACCAAAAACCAAACCCTAGTTCTAGGATTTCTGGACTAAAACCTCATATCTTCCTCATCCGGTGTCTATTTTGATCCTACTCATTTTGAACTAATGTACATTCAATTACCTTCAAAACAAGACCAAGTTCAAGTGAATCAGAGCTCATACGTGAAAGTTGGGTTTTGGGCCTCTTTTATACAATTTGTATTTTAGCGGTTTATGACCTAGTATTTTATGTACATAATTAACCTATTTTAGCTTATTTCTTTTTCAGTTGTCTTCTTTAATGAAAGTTTTTTTAGAATGCACAAAAATCCAAATCCAAACTGAGCTTGAAATCAAAGAAACAAATTGAGTCCGAGTCTTCACTAACTGTCTGTACAAAATTGGTCTTTTTCGTGTTTTATTTTATTTCTTCTTTTTCTTAATTAATAAAAATCCAACAAAATTAGATTAATGTGTAAATATTTATCCTTTAGTTTACCATATTTTTTCCGTATCTTTATCTGGTTTAAAAATGACAAAAATTATAAAACCCAAAAATCAAAGTATTCTATGTATATGGGATACCCCAAAAATATCACTTTATGCAATTGATCGATTTTGATTTTGATATCTTCATGAAAGTTATAGATATCATCGATACGAGCAAATTTTGTGAAGAAATGTTTTTGATCCGAGTCCATTTGCTATTTCA